>VYXH01014298.1:0-228790 GCA_013397275.1 Burhinus bistriatus | reverse complement strand
AAAAGCCATTCTCCAAATGCCTCTAAAACCCTGACAGGCTTGAGGCATTGGCCACTTCTCTAGGAAGCCTGTTCCAGTGTTTGCACAACTTCTTGGTAAAGAAATACTTCCTAATGTCCAGTCTAAGCCTCCCCTGATGCACCTTTAAACCATTGCCATGCCTCCTATCAGTGGATACCAGGGAGAAGAGATCAAGACCTCCCTCCTCAGGAAGGAGAGAGCAATGAGGTCACCCCTCAGCCTCCTTTTCTCCAAACTAGACAAGCCCAGAGTCCTCAGTTGCTCCTCACAGGACATGCCTTCCAGCCCTTTCACCAGGTTTGTGGCCTTCCTGGGGATGCATTCAAGGACCTTCACATTCTTCTTAAATTGTGGGGCTCAGAACTGCACACAGTGCTCAAGGTGAGCCCACACCAACACAGAATATAGCAGGATAATCACCTCTTTTGACCAGCTGGTTACACTGTGTTTGGTGCACCCCAGGGTGCTGTTTGCCCTCTTGGCAATAAAAGAGAAAAGGACTGCGACGAGCCTAGAGATGTGACATTCTTTGTCCCAGATCAAAGGAAGAGGCAGGAACACTCTCTAGGAGGTGGACGCTTGCAGATTATCACAGCCAAAAGAGCTGTAGTTATTTGGTGCCTCTAACCACCTGCCCTACAGATCCCTGGTTCCTAGACTAGACTCCTGTTCACCACGTTCTTCTGAATACCAGGCAGCCATTGCCTTTCATGGTTTACACAGATAAGTAGTTGGTTCAATGTCTTTTACAAAGACAGCCCAAAGGACAGACTCATAATCTGAAAATACAGGCATATACAAGCATCAGGCATTGGATTTCAGATTAATGGCATAGAAATGCAAATTTCAGAGCTCAGACTTTTACCCTCTGTTTATTAGCTACGTTGTGAAAAATACCATAATTTCTTCTTTGTATTTTTTTTATGCTTTGTGACTTGTTGCTTGGAGATACACTCTGTCCTACATCTGGACGAATCTCTGTTTACTGAGATTCACAATAAATCTTAGACAGTGTTGCAAATCAAGGAACTGTGTTTATTATTATTGAAGGACATTAAATTTTGTAGTATTGAGAGATGACAAAGGAGCAGGCTAATCTGTGCTGCTACGGAGTTATCTGGCTCACAAGCCATAAACAACATCACAACTGGAAGTGAAAATCTTCTGGAGGAGAAACAGTGCATGAGGTGCAGAACAAAGGTTGCAACCTGTGCTCGTTACAGCCGTGCAATCTCTTTAGGAGAGAAAATGTCTTTCTTAATGGAAATTGTTTTATAATGGATTTTTTTACAGAGTGAGATTTTGTAATACAGGTGGTGAGGTGCTTGCACAAATCTTGAGCAAGGCAATTGGCATGCTGGATAGTTTGAAGAGTGTCGTTCCTTCTCCTTGACAACTGAACATAAATAAAGTGATATCACTTCATTATTTTATTATTTAACCAGTAATAAGAATGCCAAATAACCCATGCTAATAGAAACAAAAACTTTGCTACTTCCCACATATTAGCTGTCATGCAGTTTTAACTCTGTCTGTGAAAATATGTTTATTCCCTAAAGAAAAAACAGGATTTGACGCCAGCAATAAAAGCTGCATTTCCCAATATTTTCTAGTCAAGATGCCTGACCTTAGACTTGTCAATAACTGTCCTTAGGTACAGTATCAAGATTAGTTGTATTTTCCACCTCAACTTTCTTTTTCCTAAGAAGCCTTTCTTTCCCTCATATGCTAGTTTGTGGCTGACAGTCACCCTTGACATTGATTGTCAAGCTGATTTATATTAACAGGATCAGAGGGAGAGTTTTCCTAGGCAGTTCCCTGTGGGATATGTCACTGACTTTTGTAACAACAACTGCTATCATTTTTAGGAGCTGCTTTCACCAGGCCTACAGCAAAGATGGTAAATAACAATGACTGCACACTGTAATGTCAGTGTTTCTGGACTGCAGGTCTTTGTCATCACAAAACTATGCCTGCGAAAAGCCTTAATGACTTCAGTGAAAACACCTTCAAGTAACTTTGTCCAGAGTTGAGGAGAAAGAAAAGGAGACAGAGAGAAGAACAAACTTTGTGAAACTTTGGGCTACATTACTGAACTTGTCAATGACTGACTCATATGTAATAACAAAGAACTTAAATTAATTTCATTCCTAACGTCAAATATTGGAAACTGCATGCACCACTCATCACATCACTGTGCATCCAAGTGCTAAGCATAATTAATTGTTTATATACTGATCTCTTTAAAAAAATCCAGATAGACATGAACATAATGAACATGAACATAATTTGAGAATGGAGAGACAAATGTCTCACCCGTTCCTGGCTCCTTAATATTCCGGAGAGGTAGATTAGATATTACACACAGTCAAAAAAGTACTATAAGTCCTTTGATCCTGAGGCATCAGACAGACCATAGTTCATCGGTAGCACGCAATGGTAGACACATGTTCCATGTCTAGCAGAAGTAATTTCTGATACTAACTAGGGGCATCTGATACCAACTAGGGGCATGAAAATTTTGTTAATATTGGATATCTTCCTCATCAATATGCAGGCATGAAGTCATAGTAAGGAAACTAGAAAAGGCATACAAGAATGAACTACTGGACTTGAGAAAAATGACTGGAAACTTTTATAAGAGGAAGCTCACCCAAGAGCAAAATTGCAACCTGTGGTAAAGACATATTTGAGATTTTGAAAAATACAGTCATAAGATATATTTTAAATATCCATGTAACTGCATTGCCACTGCTTTTAAAGGAATTGATCTAAAAAGATTTACCTTTAGCCTTAGACCATGACAACTCTAACTACATTACTGTTAATTGTTTTATTTATTTATTTTGTTATCATATATTATAATAATGATACTTTGGTTTTGATTGTGTTGTGAGGTGCAACACAGACATTTGCAGGAAACCAGTTTGAAGTGCTCCTGTGTAAATGGTGCACGGAGGACAAAGCACACAGATGATGGGGCAGCGTTGCAAGATGCCCTGCTCTGCTTGACCCCTGGTCCCAGTGCTCTCAGTGGGGAAGCACAGCTGGTCAGGGCAAGCTGGGGCTCCAGCACAGCTACCTGGCATGCAAAAAACATTTTGAAGGCAGCGTGAGTCAGGGCTGTGCAGCCAGGCAAGCGTGGCCATCCAAGGAATCTGGGTCTTACCTCCACAAGTGGCAGAGCTACCCAGCATGGCTGGGCTGTGATCCTGGCAGCATCTGCCGTAGTATCACCTGCCCGGGGACACCAAACTGTTGGTGAGAGTGCATTGCCTACGTGGAGATGACTGGTGCTGTTGGAGGTGAGCCAAGGTATCTAGGATTTCGTGGCATGAAATGGGGAGACATGACACAGGGCGTGTGGGACACCCATGTCCTCATGGAGAAAAAGCTGGGTGCCAGGCAGAGACCCCTTGAGGCTTGTGTTTTGGCAACTAAATCGTGCCCTGTCTATCAGAATACAAATTTCAAGCACTACTAATCAGAGTAGTGGATTTGGACAAGGAGCTGAAGATATACATGAGGATTCATGTCCTGTTACAGGCCAGCTGACTCCCTGGGTCTCCATCTGCATAGGATTTTGTGAGGAGGGAGGAGAAATGGTCTTATAAACATACAAAGAAAACAAACACAATAGGGGTTTTTTAAAACTGTAATAGCATGCTTATACTTGCATAACTAGGTTCTCTGTGGCAGACATCCACTGACACCCTGTAATAACGAGGTACAATAAGATACCACAGTGATAAAGTGGAAACATTAGGGCTGAGTCCCACTGCTCTTGTCTTGTAAAGCTTTGTTTATTTATAGCCTTCTGCCTTCATAAATATTTCCTATATCGGAAGATGTTTGAATATTATTGTTAGGCCCTTCAGCGAGAGAAGCAGCACAGCCGTGGGAGCAACAAATGGATGTTATCAACCAACAGAGCAGACCAGGATGTCCCTGGAGGAGCACAGGGAGGTACAGAGCAGTGCTCTGAGCTCTCACCTCCAGCTGTGCATATTGGCACGCAGTGGCCTCCTCGTTTTCCTCCCTCTTATTTTTCCCCTTCAGTGGTTTTGGGGAGCTGGTGGGTCGACCTCACATTTACTCATCACTTATTACAGAGATGTACCTTTTCTCATCAGTTACTATCATCTTCAGCCATGCTATCCTTAGTATACACACCAATAAACTTCATTTGAAGGTTAGCTGAAGTAACACCTCTGAGTGAAAGGTTCTGGGGATGTGCTTAAATATCCACTTAGGTCTTCACCTGAGTATCCATTTAACAGTAAGCCCAGAAAAGCTGATGTGTGGGTAATGCCTGCTCAGGCACAGGAAATGTTCCTATTTCTGAATGTGTCCCTATTAGAAAATGGTTAGTAACTCTGGTCAGTTCTTTTAGCCATAGAAAATGTCATTAAATTAATTTATCGTCTTGAGACAACTATGTTGGACTGAGTCCTCAATGATAATGTCATCTGTGGAGTTCTGAAGAGTTTCATCTAAATAATTTCAAAATGGTATTTGGCATCTGCATAGTGGGATTGGTGCACTAAAGTGGAAAATGTCTAAACCAGACTGCAGACAGTTTGTGACTTGATAACTAAATGACCGTAGTTAGTATGGTAATAAGCTGCCTTCTGGTAATTCTTTACAATAAGTGGCAAAACATTCCTAATTTCTCCTCTGTAGTCTAACAGTTGCATTAGTCACAATTAATTACACAGTTTCTCCCATGAGTGTCAGACTTACATTAATTGTATAATGATTTATTTGGCTTCCCACCACGCAGTAGCTGAGGAGGTGTGCAACAGTTTAAAACCACCAGTAGAAAAAGACACTACAATTTGTCTATGAAGTGCTTTTGTCTTAGGTAGCAGGGAGACATTGGGGGGGGGTGGTGTAGGGCTTGTGCCTCCCGGCTTCCCTGAGGAAGGCACACGCTTCCACGAACCAGGTATGCCTGAACTGTGTGCATGTACAGTTTGTCACTCTAACAACAGCCAGTACAGCAGCACCCCTTACCATCCATATGCATTAGCACGCAGAGTCTGCTGCAGAAAGAACGTACACCCTGTACCACAACGGGGGGAGGAGGATGTCTTGTCCTCCAGAGAGATTTCCTCTGACTCTCCATTGCACAAGCAATATTGCCTCCCGTTTTAGATACGCAGAACAAACACAGCTTTTGTTTCAAAGTCGAAAAGTTAGCAAACAAAAAGAAGGTGCAAAGCATCTCTAGGGAAAGAAGATGCTCACCTGGAACCCTTCTGCATATGAACTGGAGTGAGAAGTGGCATGTGTCTTGTATTACATTTGCAGCATGCAGTGACAGTTTTCATTTGAAAGACAGAGTACGCAGAAAAGCAGTCTCCTTTTGGTACCATACGTATTCTTTCAGTACCCAAAGGGTATACTACACACTCCAGCCATTGCCGCCCACCTGGTCTCCAATCCATAGGGACTCCCACTGGGTTTTTAAAAGTTGTATGTCAGTCTGGAGTGAGAGTACTTCAACAGCTTTTTCTTGCATATTCTCTACATTAGCTATGTAGCAGTCATTCATCCCAAACAATTATGTAAGAAAGATGAAAACTGAAATCTTTTGTTTTATTAAACCATCCATTTATTGGTTTATCATATTTGGGAAATATTCAATAAGGAAGTATCCAGTGCAAGGCTTTTTTTCCATCTGTAGTCTGGGTCACTGTTGTTGGAAGCAACTTCCACATGGGTCAGCAAGTTGCCTCACCATTGCTGAGCTCTCTCGTTCTGCCTTCACATCGGGCTTGCAGGAACCATCTCTTTGTTGTAAGAGATGCTTGGAGCCTTAGGCCTTTTTCCCAGCTGTCGTTAGGCCATATGAACAATGATTCAACTTCTTATTCACCTGGGAAACAAGCATCTAGCTTAAATGATAGCAGCGCACAAACCCACCACAACTTTATTTACATCCTTGAATTGGTTCCCTTTCAGCTGAAAGTCAAAGAGTTTTCTTAGGCATTAACTAACAAGATGCTTACCGCAGGATCCCCAAATCTATTCCTGCTTTGGTCTTAAGTGACTGACTATAGATATATTTTTGCAGCACGAGTGATGTGCTGGTGAAGGAGTATGGAAAGGAAGGTTTTGGTGCTGGTTATGCATGCAGAATAAAGAAGTAAGGATTTTCAAAATGATGTAATACAAAGAAACCAACAGACCTTTGGAGGAGTTCAAGACTCAGCTGTTACTGAAAGGGAACAGACAGCAAGTTTTCATGTATTCTCTTTGGAAAAGCTATTTGTTTCTGGGAACCTAACCTAGACTTTCCACCACCCCTCATCTAAAGTCCTCTCATCTTTAACGTGATTTAATGTAATTTTTTCTCTTTTCATCCTCCACACTTCCTAAATATGAATTAACTCATGTACAGTGGGGAGACTGTGCTGTTAATTGCAGACTTCTAACACTAGCTGGAATAATACATCTGAGCAAGATGTGCAGCAGGGTTTATGTAGCTTCTCCTTCAATGTTTCTCTCCCCTTTCCCTCATGGGAGAAAGAGTAACGTTTCCAAAATAACGTGGCCAGCCTTGTTTGAGCTGTTGCGCTGTGGAAATGCCTGCTGGCTTCACCTCACATTTTTGGATATGAGCACGACATGGAAGTGAGCTCAAACATCCAAGTGTTAATGAACCAATGACATTCAGATGATTTCTGCTTCTCCTCACCCTTCACCTTCTTCACTGGAGCTAATGTGGGACGGTGGGGCTTCTGCACTGCATGCCACTTTTGCATCCACGTGGCTACTGAGTTGTTCCTCACAGGCTGGACTCTGTGTCTGTCTGAACATCCAATACTTTTTTTTTTTTTATGTGGCAGAAAGAAAGTATTGTTTCCAACAGAACTAGGTACTGAAAAATCACTGTAGCTTAAAAAGGGGCCAGAACTTTTCCTGACTTCTAATTTATAAGGAAAGTAGAAGATTCTGAGGCTATTTCTGAACATTTTTGTTTGTTTTTGTTATATACCTGGACATCCTGGACCCCTGTTCATCTATAATCAGGGTTTGCCACAATCTGTTTTTGACTGTCCATCCTACATTACCACAGATGCGGAAGGAGAAAAAGGGAGAATAATGAATGTATGTCAAAATCTAGCTTTGATATGAAATCTTAATATGCCCGGCGCAGAACTCATGGAACTATTGTGTATGTGAGATGTGTTAGGTTTAGTTTTAGGTTTGGGCTTAGTATTGAAAGTAGCAATATCAGACAACTAATGGGTCCAGGAAGTCTTGTAAAGCCAGGGTGAATTTTGGCTCCATCAGGGAAGAATGGCTGATGGGTGTCTCTGCAGCAGATGGGGATCTGTAGGGATCTTGTGGTGGAACTCCCTTTGGGATTAAGACTAAGATTAGGACAGCCAGATGTAAGAGCTAATCTGATATTTACACTTTGTAGGAGGGGAGGGAATGAGCTATAATGGTAAGAGAATTTTAAGAGTAAATTGTAGTGCTTTAACAGCCCAGGCCTGCAGTTCCACTGGACAGTGGCTAATGTTAGGTTTAGGGGCAGTGTTCAAGAGTTTATCTTTCAAGATCATCAGGACAGTACTTGACATGATGCCATCAAGGGTTAGTAGCATATATCAAACCTAAATTCCAATTCAAAACCTAACTGCAAAACCACAGATGACAGCCAATGTTAGGTTACCAAAACATTCTTCATCCTTGCCACCACTAGCTCTTCACCTTAGCCTAGGGGACTGGATAAAGCTGCAAAAAAAATATGAATGTATCCTGTTTAAACAAAACCAAGACTAAAAATGAATCTAAAATCTGCCTTATCCTAAAATAGTTCTTCTATTATGAGCCATAGGAAACTAACTCCCTGGCCTGCCCTAATGGGCTGAACAACTTTGAATAACCAGAATTGCTTTACGGTGTACACTCTCTCAAAATATGCCCTTAGCCACAGCCTTCAGCTATAGACCCTAATCTGGCTAAACATCGTGTTATTTAACCCCGCTTCACTATTTTCTAATTTTGTAACATTACTGTTTGCTTTTACCTAACAAACTCAAGTCCAACACTATTCCGTTTGTTATGTTGCCAAAATTTATGACGGGTCACCAAGGAAATTGCTCTTTAAGTCCATTTATCCTGAATACTGACCTAAATCCCATAAAAATCAAGACATATACCCCATGCCTGGTGACAGTAGTACTAGTTTCAAAAGATCCCATAAAAAAGCAGTACTGTAATCTCTGTGGACTGAAATGAGAAACGTAGCCATAAATCATTGAAGGCTTAATGCCTTTTTATTGAAAAAAAAAGCTGCTGTCATAGCTCAACCAGCCTTCCAAAATGCAGCCAAAAATAATAACCAACCCCCCCCCTCCCCCCCCAGACTTGTTGGTCTAAGATCTTTTCAAAAACCTCAATACTTTAAGGCTTACAGTAGAGTCTCTGAACACTCTCGGTAAAGATCTAATGAGTCTTTAGACTCCAGTCAGAGTCAGGATAGGGGGTGGGAGGGATCAGCTAGGATAGTTAACAGGGTCCCACAGTTAGACCGAGGGAGGTGTTATTTGGGATTATAGCCCTTGCATAGTTTGAGGGACTCAGCACACACCGAAACACTTTGCTTTTCAACCTCAGCTGTCATGAGCCTGTTCCTAACCCCAATGAATGCTCTAGTGACACCTACCAACAATAAAAATGAATCCTAACCTTTTTCCAAATGTTAAAGCTAACTTCAAAGGCATAGTCCAGTGACCCTAACAGATGCAAAATTATTCCTACACCAGTTGATCCTGCTGAAATTAGTCCTCATGTGGACTGACGTCCTCATTTATCCCAGTGGCCTTCATATCACAGTTCAGTGGCCTTTGTCAGGCTCTGAATGTTTATTTGTCTCACTGTCATGAACATTTATCACCCAGCTTTGCACCATGGTGCTTGCTGCACCGTGGATGGAAACCTAACTCTTTAGCCCCTTTCTGTTAACTGTGAGTCTAACTGTACCTCTGACTATGTCCTAGCCCTAAGCTTCTCCATAATAGTCAAAGACAATAAAAAGTTCCAAATAACCATCAGTCTCTTTGCCCTGCCTAGCCTTGCAGGATCAGGCAATGAAACTGCCTCTTTAGACAATTTGGTCCCATAACTGAATCCTAGGCTAACGTCATAAACACATGATCCTTAATAACCACGAAATTATCCATAAACTTCTTATCCATAAGAAGTTATTAAACTTCTTAACCACTTATTATCCATAAACATCTAACTATATGCTTCCTCCTAGCCATGTGATGTGTCAGATGCAGCAATAAAACTCGTCAGTAAAATATTCTGAGGCTAAGCATCTCTAACCAATATTAGCATATGACTTCTTTGACACAGTGGAAATCAAAATACGTCATTCTCCCTTTGTCAGCACCTTTGACTAGTTCAGGTGGCAATGCAAGATCTTTGCTTCCTATTTTCCCACACCCTAAGCCCTGCTTTAACCTATGCCTTGGCACTATAGTGCAGCAGCTTCGGCCTGCCTGTCCTTTGCTCCTTGATACCCAGCCCTCATTCTGGGTGCATGGGACTGAGAGCATTTCACAATCCATCTAATGACAGCAACCCTTCTTCTGGCAAGTCTTCACCCTAAACCAAACCTATCCTTAACACTCTGGTGACTGTCATCAATGCTAAGCAGGTCCCATTTTCCCCTGTCAGCATGTGCCATGCCAGGTAGCAATAGTGAACCTAGCTCCTTAACCCTTGCTCTCCCAAAAGCTAACACCACCCTGCAGTGAATTCCTATGAAGTCATTCACCTTGAAAGAATCTCACTATACTACCTCACTTCTCCTGGGATCAAGCTATAAACTGTATTCTCCAATTTCTGCTGTCCTAAACCTTTGCTTTTAAAGCTAAATCTCATCTTTCATCTAGCATCAGAGTCTAGCAATCCTTGCAAAAACTGAAAGTAATATTATATCATAAAATTTTATTACAACCAGACATTCTGATGGGCAATGTAGAGTCCAGAAATAACCCTGCATCTTCTGCCTTTGTCATTAAAAATTCTCCCTCTAGTCCCAACTTTAAATGTAAATATATGAGCCTGACCTTTCATTAAACTAACCTAACACAAACCTCTTTTCATCTGTCACTGGAAAACCCAGTGACAAATCTAGTTCCTCAGCCCTTTTATTGCTGCATGTGCTCTTAAATGCATTCTCTGCCCTGATCTTTAACATTCTGGTGATTCCTGTTAACACCATTTAATTTGCCTGCACCAAACCTCATCCTGGCTTTACTAACCTTCCGTTCCCCATGCTGATCCAGCTGTAAACCTAGCTTTTAAGCTTCTGTAGCCCAGAGCCTAATCTAGTCACAAATCAAAATCTACCTTTAGTACTAGAGACCAGCGACAGCCATCTCCAAAAACTTAAGTAAGTCATTTGTCACGTTGACATGACCTGCCAACAAGCCTCTTTCTTCAGACTTTTACTGCTCAGAAGCTCAGTGGTTATGGTGATATAGCTCAGCTTCAGTCTTAGCCATAGCACATCTTGGAATCAACCAAAAGTCACTTGTATTTGCCACTGCCCATCATCACCTTAACTCTGCAGGCCTTGCAAAATCTATCAGAAAGTTTTCTGGCCCTATCACCCCTAATGCTAAACTAATCTAAGTTCTGATTCAAACACCATCTAACTCCAGCATTACCACTGTCACACGTGTGACTTCTCCACTAGATATCTAAATGCAAGTAATTCGTTGTTCCTGGGAATAATCCCTTCCAACCATACTAAGCTTTTGATGATTGGTCAACAAATTTATGTCATCAGGTCACGGTAGCTTAAACCCTAATTTTGATACCTCTCGCTGCCTGAACTCCAACCCTTCCTAAGACTGAACACATCATTTACACTGCCGGCAGCAGCTCTTGTAGGCCTGCAGGCCATACAGGGTCCAGCACCAATATTACATTTTCACCTCTTTCTGTTCATCATCCTCATCCTATTCCCAGCCTTCACTTTGTGCGTAACAATGGTACAGAGTCGCTGAACTGCTCTAGCCCTGGTCACAGGCCAGAAGCTATTCACCATTTCCAACTTTGTGTCTTTCAGGCTCTAACAATGAGCTGAACTCCTCCGCCTGTGATGTCCAAGCCCTAACCAATGCTAGTATTAATACCAAGAGCCTTTGGTTCTTACTAATTCTCTGGGACTATAAAGAAAATATTGGCCCTTCTAAACACAAATTCAGATCTCATCAATTCCTGCCTTGGTAGCAGCAGCAGGTAGTACAATACCTAGAATTTAGGATCAAATCTTATGTAGGTGATCCAGACACCTACCAGCAGTTGGGAGAACTGGTATCTCTCTAGGGTGACACTGAAGCCCTTCATGCCTATATGTAAGTATGCATGTATGCCCAGGTCACCATCTTTGGCAGCCAGGTCCTCAGGATCCACAACAGGTGAAAGGGGAATAAGTGACTACCCGAGAGTAAATCTGTGTTAGCAATGATCTCTTGCATAATATCTTAGTGACTGCAAGATTTCTTCTGGCACATGATACTACAGCCAAGGTCATCCTTAACCAAAGCAGACTCAGATCCCATGCCCAGAAGATCAGTGTACAGGCTTTGGGCTTTTGGGACAGTGGGCACTCTTCACATGAACTCGGTCCATCAGGCACCCAGGGCTGCAAGACAGATAGACAGATGACTCTGTGTGTGTGTGTGTGTGTGTGTGTGTACACACCCATGATGCCAACACAGTGGTTAGAGTGCATTTCAGGAGGTTTGGAAAGCTGCCTGGGGCCTAGATTGCTAAATTCTGCCTAAGCCTCACTGCATGGGGAAATTTTGTTAAGCAAGGTCTTACCCACTGTGCCTAAAGGTATGTCTTTCATCCACACTAGAAAAACAGGTTTATTTCCTTTGTGTCAGTGCCACAATGTCTTCTCCCAATAGTTTTGATTTACCTCCACCACAGCTGACATACGCGTTTTCACTTTTCCATCCTTGGGACTGCAGAAGCTTTGTTGCCATATGCCAGGTGTCAATGTGCATCACCCCCATCCTGAGGAGGATATGTATGTGAACTGGCAGAGTAGAGAATTGACATCAGGCACAAGTAATCTATGTGTCATGGCTTTGGCATGTCACCTGTCAGATGATGTTCCTTAATGAAGCCCGTTCATTCTTACCAGACTGGTCACTGAGGCAGACATCAGCCTCTTCTGCAGATGTAGCTGGATGTTCAAGACCAGTGATCATCTGGGAGAAGGGGGATTTTTAATATCTGAGAATGAAGAAACAGCTAAGGCCACCTCTTGCTGAAGTGTGTGGCAGTCAGCAATGACCCTGAAGTCTGGATCGAAACCGGTGTTATTATCTTTTTAAAAAATAAATAAAAAAAAAATACAATGTGTCATTCGATCAGTTTTAGAAAACTCTGGAATTCATGAAATCAACATAGTGCTGTGGAAATAACGGATTTTGGTCTTCACGACAGCAGGTAGCTTCTGTTGAATGATGGAGATATTTGCCAGGATGAAGTAGGTTATTTTTATCATAACTCTCCTTCCATTAGTACATTCCCTGCTGGCTTGGAGGATTATATCTATTTTGGCTTGGAGGATTATACCAATTTGTTTTGCTACAAAATCAATAAAAATAAAAGCTAAAACGACAATTAAATCCAAGAAAGCCCAGCTGGAAAGCATGCAAAATTCCTCTTTTCTAATTAAAGTCTGTGCAAACCACAGCTTTACAGAGGCATTAGGGAGGGAAGGAATAAAAGGAGCATGTTCCCACTAACACATTTACTGTAGCTGCCTTTCAGGCTAAACAAATTACCGCAGAGTGTTAACCCAGCACTTTAACAAGCAGCAAGGCCTGCAGGGTCTCCCTTATTTTGGGAAGGGGAGGGGAAAGTTGAGACTGAGTATGTAGGGGGCATACGTACACTGTCTCTTGCTGTTGGGTGTGAGAACCTTGCTGTGTTCCCTAAAGACCAATGAATTTACTAGGAACTGACTTCAATGGGCTTTGGATGATGTCTGTAACGGGATGAGGAAGGTGCAGTATATGGCAGTTACTGTTTCCCTCTTTGGTCTGTGCAGCAGCAACCGGCTGCTAGAACCGCTGTTTTGGAGCCAAGATGCAAGAAAGTGGGTGTCTGAACAGGAAAAAAATCCAACGGCTTTCAGCAAACACACCATGGCAGGCTGCTGTCTTCATCTTCTCGTGTTGCTTCCCCTGCAGCCACTGAGGAAAGCTGCTAGCGCTATTAAAAAGCCAAACAAATAAAAAAACCCTCCAACAACCACAACAAAACCAAAGAAATCTTACAGCATAAGAGAGTAAAATACAGATAGGCACAACCATGAAACGAGGAGATGAAAGGAAATGTGATGTGTGGAAAAAAGATCAATGAACTACACAGACAAAACTTTCAACTACTGCTAATTAAATGTGAAAGGAGAAAGATCAAAGGAGGATATAGGACCTATATTTCTGTGGAACTTGTTGCAATACTGAATCTATGGACAAAACAAGCCACAGGCCATCCTTCCATATCAGTACCTTATGGCATGTACTGATACACCAGTGAGCAATGTAAGATTGTTTTCCCTCACCTTAAACCCAACTTTACCTCTTGTTTCGGCATCATAGCACGGTGTCTTGACTATTGGCTGTCAACAGTCTTAGACGGTAAGAAGACACCATTATTAATGTTAGGCACTATTGCTAAAGCCACTGTTGACCTTTAGTGAAGAGGCAGAATGAGATGCAGTTTCCAAATGGCTGATGCATTTTATATATGCTATCAAATACCAGGCTGGAGCTGCGAGTCATTAAAATTAAATGAATGCAGAATGTCTGTCTGTGATGCTGCTACCCTTTGAATAGTCAACAGTTTTTATCAATGGAATGAATGGATCCACTTGAAAGTTAGCCCTACAGATTGGAAAAGTTTTTACCTCAGTCAGAGAGGTATTTTGCACCAGTAATTTTACAATAAAAATGTTGCAGCTAAAGCACAAACACTTTCCCACTGGAAACATTAGAACTTGATAGTCACTGAAAACCAGGAGTTGGGCCTCTAAAAGAAGGACTAAGCACACTTGTTCATTCTGACATGGGCTACTAAACCACATGCGCTAACACTGCACCACCTGACCACTCATGCCTGCAGACGAGGAAGCCAAAGTGGAGCCTGCTCTAGAGGGATGCAGCAATGAATGGTGTAGGCTCATCTCTGAGGCGTGTCCTCTCCGTTGGACATGCAGCTCTGCTGGGTAATTCGACCTTGGCAGCCGCAGGAGAAACACCCTATACTGATAGAGGTAAAGCTATCTCCCAGAACAAGGTTATTTAAGCTGACAGAAGTACTCTTCTGTCAGCATAATTAGATATACACTGGGGGAGGGTTGCTGGCATGGCTGTCATGATGGGGAGGAGGAAGATTTTTTTTCCACTGTTTTCATTGATATTGAGCTGTTGGCAAATTTCACAGTGAAGACCACATTTGGGATAGCAAGATTATATTTTGCTTGAGAGCGCCTCAAAAAGGAATGCCTTAGGCATACTATTGGGATGGATGCTGATTAGCTAGTCGAGACAAAAATTGTAATGAACCCTATGAGCTCCAAAAGAGTGCATTTGCTGCTTGTCCTTCTCTAATAGTGTTCTGGCACAAACCACCTCTCCCCAATCCAATATGCTGGTCTATGCATAACGCCAGTAGTTAACCTTGACGGTCTGAAGAACACAGCTTTAAATTTGATATCATGTTCATTTCTATCCTTTGCTGTCGAAAAATATTAAATCTTCCCTCAGCCACTTGCTTTGCATGGTGAAAGACAGATGGTTGTGCTGGATCATTCCACAGCAGAGCAGATGTTGTAATCGAGGACCCAAGAATTCTGCCAAATTAATTAGACTCTTCCACTGATCTGGATAAAAGGAACAGTGCACTGGCATTTCAAAGGGGTCTTGGTTCTAATTTACACCACCCTGTCAGGTTCTCTCTTGTGATATATTGGTATGATGGGTTGTTCTTCTAGAGCATCATAGCAGATCATAGTCAATGGCTTTGAAATGGGGTAGAAAAGTAGTAGGCGGATATCAACTCTTTGATACCCCATCCTAAAATGTTTCTAGAAAAATAATCTTGAAGTAATAGGGTAGAAAGACCTATGACATATACGTTCCCATATCCAATATATTTTTGTATCTTGGGGAACAAAGTTGTCTTGTGTCTAGTATTTTAGCTTAATTCTTTGCCAGCTAAACTTTCTACACACAAATCCATAAAATACAAAATATGTACATTTTTTGCAGCATTTCACAATCTTATTCAGAAGGCCCATAAGTAGTGCTCAGGGTTTATATACTTTTTTTTTGCCTTATCAGAGCACTGTTTCACAACTCAACTTCTTGATTCTTGATACGGGGGAACACACATGTGAGGAACATAACAGGTTTTTAAAAAGGTTTTGGATACAGACAGCAAGGTATGGACAAGTATCATGGTATTGCTGAGCAGCACACTATGAAACAGTGTTCCTCTTTGTGGACCATATTTCTCTTCGGTGTAACACCAAAGCAAATTCTCTCTGTAAAGCCTCAGTGTCCTCAGGAAGACACTAACAGAGTTTGAAAAAAACATGGTTCTGCAAATATAACTCTTCAATAAGAAACTCACTGAGAAAGAGTCCCTGTGGTTTCTCTGATTAGCTCCTTGCAATGTTAAAAAGGATTGATGCATATAGATAAGTTTAAAAATGTATCTATTATGGCAAATGAAAGGACTTCATTGTACAAATGGACTTACACGTCTTCTTCAAGCTATTTTTCTTCCTTAAGACTTAGACACCAATTTTGATTACTATAGAAAAAATGGCATTGTCCAGTACTGTCCTAATGTTTAATGCTAGAGTCCAGAAATAATGTTGGTTATTCTATAAAACACTTTTTCCTTACCATATTTTTCTAAAATACTGAAAAGCACTAAGTAAAAAGCCCATGGTTGACATTTTTGTACCAGAGCACCGTTCTTTCTGTTTAGAAACTGAAACTAATGGACTACATCTTCAACTAGTGCAAAGCTGTGCAGCTCCATTAATTTTAATAGAAAGGTGTCGATTTACACAAACTCAAATCTGACACCACGAATATTTGTCATGCTGCATTAAGGTCTAAATACGTCTGTTATCATGGCAGCCAGTGCTTAGGTCATTTCAGAAGCTGTGGCATCAAAGGCATGTCTAGAAAACACAGAAGCTATTATTGTAAGGGTTGCTAAAATGCACAAAATTTACTAAGTTTTAGAATGCTGTAGCTTATTCACTTTTTTTATTTATTCAGTATCTATGTCCCAGCTGATTCTCTTGGGAAGGTAACATTAGTCATGTATTTCTTGGGAAAGTATATTAGTTAGCAAAAAATATCCTTTCCCCTGAGCATGACAGAACTAAGTAGGAACAGTTTGCTTGCTCTTCAGGTCTGAGACAGCCTCTGCAGCCAGTGCCTGGAAAAGCTCCATTGTGCTGTCCCCTTTGGGTCCTCTCCTAGTGCTTTGCCCATCGTCTCCTGGTGACCCCTCTGCTTCCCTGCATGTGGCTTCATCCCGGCAGTTCCCAACCCCTGCCTTTGGAGTTGGTACCTGAGTAAGTTCCTGCCCTTCTCCCCAAGACACTTTGTGCTCAGACCCTCGTGGCTGCAGTACTGTTCTTCGGTTCAGACTCCAGAAGGGGAAAAGTACTGAATTTCTTCTCAATTCAGCCAGAAAGAAAGTTCCTGCTTCTATCAGCTTACATCTAAGCGCTGTTATAGCCCAGGGACCAAGGCACACTAGCTGTCTACTGCTAAAGCTTTCAGAACCACAGTGGTGGTTTATTTGAGCAACTGTGTGTTGTCCATGGCAGAGACCATTTCTCTACCTGCGCTTCAGCCGTCTGTATAGATGCACTGTGCTGCTCCTTTTCTCCAATAACAAAGAGACCTCAGCTGGTTGCACATTTGGAATTTGCCTTCAACCATAAGCGCTGGTTAAACTGAACTCTGAATCCATGGCTGCTTCATATTCTCCCAACATACCTGTAGGAGACAGACAGAAAAACAAGATGTCTCAAAGTTCGCCTGCTGCCATACGTGATAACAAAGGGGGTACACGCTTGGTTATCAGAGCAACCAGACCCTGTTTCTCACGGCTGTGCTATACCAAGTGCTGCCCAAACGACAAAGGCAGGAAAAGGGTCTCCTGTTTCTCATGACTGTGCAATACCAAGTGATGCCCAAGCAACAAAGGCAGGAAAAGCCTATACGGCGACCATGTCAAATGATGATTTGTTGAGCAAAGGTGACCGTAGCGCTGATGGGCTGAACTGCAAGTCAGTAGAGACTATAAACTAGTGCTGTGCCTTACCACAGTTGGGACCCTCACCACCTTCACGACTTGAGAATCACGGATCAGTGGGATGCCGCTGACTCCAGAGGATTGTTAGTATGCCGCAGACCTGCGGTGGTGACTATACTCCTGCTGTGCTCCATAATACTGCTTCTGCTTTCTACCTTTGCTCTACTTCCGCCTTTACTCTATCGCTCATCTCAATGACTATTGCTGGGAAATAACAATAAAGCCATAGTGAGGGCATTTGACCTCATTTGTGTCTTAATCTTATGCTTGGAATTATTATGAACCCCTCCCCGGACCCACGATCGGACCGTGATGTAACAATACCGGTGAGCAGTTATGATTTGGTGCTAGTGATGAGATTATTCTCCTCCCCTCCCTCTGGTAAAAAAGTCATGTGCCAGCCATCAGCCAGGCTGCTGGTGCACACATGTGCGAGGTCCTAACGTCTTCTGTGCTAGTTCTTCCTAACGAAAGACACTTGCTCTTTTCTCAGCCTTGGGGAAGGTGTGCCTTCAAACCCTCCTCCGGCTTGAAGGAAGAGGGCCAGACTTGGATCTTAGAGAGGTGGGGTTTTTTATCTTTTTGAGAAAACAGGTCTGAGTCTAGTTCCTGCGCTACTCCTCAGGTTGTTCCTCAGCAGGGTGAGATCAGCATGTAGTCCAACATGGGTTATTTCAGGATAACGCTTTCCCAAATACTCATCATGTGTCTTAGCCATTAAAACAACCCTCTGGGCAGCTGATCGGTCTCCTTGATATTTTTGTGGTGCTAACTCTTCAGGGGGAAGCCTCCCATGATAACGCTTGGTTCAACAAAGTTAGTTGCACTGAGCTTTTTACTATATCACAACTGGTGGATTTTTGCATTTAATGCAAACGAACCCAGCAGAAAACATAGCTGCTCAGATCTGCCTAGAGCTGAAAGACTCTGAAACTAAAGTCTCCAGTACAGCAAGCAAACAACGCAGAGGGAAGATTTGTTGACCTAGACAAGAAGCTGGTGGCAGGACAAGGTGATGCTGCTGAAGCCGTCACATCCCAGCACTTCAGACAAGCAGAAGGCATCCACCTCACCGGTGAAAGGCAGCCCTTCAGCGTGGGCAACCACAAAGACAGTCACAGCAGTCATTTTCTCTCATTACTCACTGTGTTTTCTGTTAAACATACAATCTGGGTGACCAGATTGTATGTAAATCAATGGGTTTTTTTCATGTATGAGCATGCAATGTCCTTTATTTTAACTCCTTACGTTGCTGTAAAATATATGAACAATGCCAGCTAAGAGCAATAACATGTTTTCTTCCCTGACTTGGCTCTGTTATACAATTATTGTATCTTCAGGGAAACTGGCAGCTTCCCGAGGCTTGCTAAAAATAGGAACGTTCTGTAAACATACATCCAAAAATATTAGCACAGCATGAGGAGCTTGCTTTCTCCCATACTTTCAATTGTAACTAGCACATCATTCCTGCTATCATATTTTGGAGCAATATATCACACCTTCATCTTCATAAAGGAAAATCTGCACTTAAGCATCAGTGACTTACACTACTAATCCATTATCAGAATGCCATGGAACTGATAATGTCCTGGTGTTGTGGAATAATCCATCACTGGAGCTTGTGCACTGTCAAAGTGTTTCTACAAGGTCCCTTAATAAGCAGAGAGGATTTCTGCCCTCCAAAAGCAAATAGATTTTACATTTTTCAAGAAAACATGGGGTTTTTCCCCCCCCCCCGAAACTATATAAACTTTCAGGGAGAAGCAGAATTTATATTACATCACTATTTGTTTTATGAGGTGATTTCAGGCTCATTTGAAAATGAGCTGTTCCAAAATCCAGATCTGGCATTAAAGGTAAACATAAATATTTGAAAAACAGATAATTAAAAACATAGTTGAAAATGTCACAGCTTCATATAGTGAAAGATGTGAGAAGCTGTGTTCTCTCCCTATTTCTCTTACTTCATATATTATCATCCTTATCTGAATGCCTGAAAACATAGATACTTTCAACCCAACCACAGTCTTGTGCAGTGGAGATTGTTAGTCCTGTTTTATTCTTTTTCACTTTCTAAGTCAGTAGAAACTCGGGCAGATGCTTTAAAACCGATGCCTGAAAGACTGGAATGTGCTTAGTCTTATCATTCATTCTGGATACATTTATAAAACTGAAAGAAATAGCCAAGTCCTGAATCCCAGCTTGGAGAGAAGCTTACTTCACTTCCCCTCTCATACTTCCCTGCTGTGGCATATCCACGGCAGTGGCTTGTGCAGGGATCCCCCAGCCTGCTCCAAGCAAGGTCACCAAGTACCAGAAACAGCCCAGTCGGCGTAGTATGGGGCTGCCTTCTGGCCAATTTGCTCTGCTCGAGTGATCTGCTCCCGCCACCCAAACCGGTTTGGGTATCTCTGCGTTGTACTTCATCCCATATTAGTTTTTACACCTGATGCACCCGTCTGCTCCCTCAGCTAGTGAGTCAACGCTATTTTGCATTCTGCGCTTGGTTTTGCTTATGCTGGTTTTATGCAGTTGCAATTCAATTGACTTCAGTGGCATTACTCCTGAGGCTAACGAGGGATGGAGATAAAGGCATCTTTACTTCAAGATGAATGCAGATATGGATCCACAGCCTCCTAACAAGGCAGCTGTGGAAATGTCATAAATTAGGCTGACTATTCTCAAACCATGTTTATCAAAAATGCTGAGGTATCCGTAAGGAATGTTTGGTTCCTCAACTTCTTAAGGAGAAAGATGCACCCATAGAGGCATACTGCTTCCCTGGATAACTTCAATTAAACAGCATATCCAGCTGCTCCGAACTCCTATCACTGACAGGGGATTTTAAGACTCCTTAACTGAGTCTAGTACTGAGCTTCTAACATGCTTGGGATAAGGGATGCCCTCCAGTACAAAGGTTTCTGTCTGCATGTGGTGTTTTCTGAACTGGTGAAAGCTGTGTCTGCACTCCTGCTGTGTCCAAATCAGAGATTGCTAAGCTGTGTGGGAACAGGAGCTCCTCAATCCTCCAGCACTGACGAGCAGATACCAAAATCTTGTACGATAATGGCTTCCGGGGCATAGAAGCTTACTGGTTCACGTACAGAAGGAGAAAATGAAACAGATCCACCAGCCCGTTTGTGCCTGTCAGAGGGCTGCAGAAGGGTGCAATGAGCCCCCTGGTCCTGAGTGCTGGTCAGGATGGGTGGCTGCAGGCATGGTGATGTGTCTCAGCATTGAGAGGTGGTGATGTTGTGTTTGCGTAATATGACAACCGCTCTGGGTCACTGGGATTGAAAGGTTTATTTTGCTGAACATTGAACTGACATGTTAGAGTTGGTTCCTACCTAGAGGAAATTCCCACTGGAGGTGAACAGAAGAGAGGCTGTGGGAAGCAAGGGGCAGGACAGGGGCGAGGAGTGACTCTGTGGCACAGCTTGGTCTAGGACTCAGGCGACATGAACTCCTGTCCCCATTCACTCGGCCAAATATTCAGCTTTATTCATGTGTTTTTTCCAGACAGGTGCTGTTGCAGCCCAGTATTTGCCTCTTCTTCCTCTAAAACACGGGATAGCTTTAGAAATATTCATTGCTTGCACGGTAACATGTAGCACACTGCCAAAATAATTACCTGCTGATTTAAAAGCAAAGAACGGCCTTTATTATTCTGTTCTTCTGACAGCTAGAGTTAGGAACTGACACATTACTATTCTGCAAGAAGAACTGAGGAAATTAGGAGAATATTTTCAATTTCAAAGAAGCTTCTAAAAGACTTCTTGCTTCTTTTTTTTTTTTCCCCACCACAGGCCTAATAAGTGCTTGCAATAATCAAAAGTGCGTTTTATCACTTGTGATATGTTATCTCAAAAGAGGACAGAAATCATATATGCTCCTTGGCCACCTTTTTATTACAATATTTGCTATTGTGTATGCATACACATGAGGGTATAAAGACTGGCTGGTCTATCAACAGTACAAGGGAAAGACTTGGACTTCATCGCTGAGCTCCCAGCAAGCTACTGGCTGGTACTGGGAACTTATTTCTCTTCTCTGTAGTTTTTCTCTTTCTCCTCAAAGCTTCGCCTAGGCAAAGGAATTAATGATTATTTAATGATGAGTGTTTTTAAACACAGTGGTTCATCATTTAATCTCCAGAGTAAAATCATGCCTTATGTGAGGAACAACTCCAATAAGGACCAATAGACTTAGTGAGCTCCAAATGACGGAGTTAAGCAACCTGTTAACATCTTGTCCAAAGTGGAGTATTTTGTGTGAATAGCACATGGCAGAAAAATTCAGCAATCTTTGAGCAATGGCTTCAGATAAATGTGAAACTTTGGTGATTTGTGACCTAACTGAGGCCAGGTGAGGGACCCGGGAGCACCTCCCCAGAGCCTGTGTGTTGCACCTTGGGGAATTCCACACCAGTGACAAACTCTTCCCCTTTTAACCCAAATGCCTAATTTCTATAGATTGCATATGCAATTTTCCATAGCATCAGAAAAATAGACTTTGTACCACCTTTCTCTTTTTCAGAAACTCTAAGTATTTTTTTTTTTCAATCTTTTCTCCTATTAATACTTTTTCAGCTGGGGTCTCCATAAATTTGATTTTATTTTATCTAAGTGAATTTCTTCCTTTGGATCCATCTGTCTTGCACACTGCAGTACAGTGTACAGATAGCTAGACTAGTTTTGTGTCAGCTATGCCCAGTACAGCAGTTTAGCCACTGGAATAAGCAATGCTGTACAAATTTACTCCGTTGAAAGTCTGTGAGTATGAGTATGTCGCACTGAAGTTTATTCCAGACAGTCTTTCTCCTGTCATCTCTTTCCCTGTGCATTTTGGTTTTGCTTTGTCAGATCTTGTTAGCTGTTATTACAGAAATGATATTAATTTATGCTGAAATTTAGGCTCTTGTAGAGCCAGAACTTCCCAGCATCATGCACATTACACCACCAGCAGTACTAAGAAAATTGCCTGCAAGCATAACACCAAACAACAAAATTATTCTATTTGTAAAACTCTATTCAGATAGATAAGACAGATAGATAGATTCAGAGCTTTTAGAGGCATGTTAACATTGGGTGAATCCTCTTGTGTGGCAGCACAACACATAAACCAGTCAATTTATTTTCCTGGAAAAGCTCTCCTGAACCTACATTACTTGAGTTAGAGAGCGTTAGTAATGAATGTTCTTAATTCGAAGCTGAAATACCTTTGATCATACAACAAAATGAGATCCTCGAAGATGAAAGAACTCTCTGCTGCTAGATAACTGGCAGAGGCTGTGAAAATAATGATCACTTGCAGTTACCTACAGAAAAGGGACTCCAAGCTTGAGGTGAATGAATAATGATATCTATAAAATTCACACAAATGCCTCTAATGACCTCTGTGATTTCCAAGAAGAAGTATCTTTGGAGATACAGAGACAGGTTGGCACAAAGGGTGGGTAGAAAGGATCCCCTGCAAACTGTCCACTGTCTGTTTGCCTTGGTGGGCGCTTCAGAGTCAACAGGACACAGGTGAGAAGGGGAGCAGAAAGCCAAAGTGGCAGCCCATAGGGGATTTAGGTTGATATGCTTACAGGTTTCGCCTCCTCATGTATTGGTAACCCATAAATGTTTGCTTTGCGACAGTCATAAGGTAGCTAGGCCTTCAACTCGTGGATCTGCTAACAGCACAGCCATCCAGAAAATGTGTCTGCTGTTCTGCTTGGCAAACCTTCCCTCCTTGCATGTAACTGCTCTTTTCCCAATTACTGCCTCTTGATGAAGGGGTCCTGTTAGTGAGGCAGGGACGCTGGCTGGGAAATGGGGTACTGATATAAATTATTATCACCAGGAGCAGCTGTACGGTGCCAGGAGAGCACCACTGTCAAGCACACCGGTCTGAGGCATGGCATGTCTCACCCTGCCTCTGCCATCACACCCGTTCCTGCTGCGCTTCCCGGGGCAGTGCAGCCTGGCCCGTGGGCTCTCACATAGCTGCCCCTGATGTTTGAAGTAGTGCTGTGAACCGGAAGCTATTTACAATGAAGACATCTTCCTGCTTTTAATGACACATTCATGGTTTTCCTCTCCTTTGCTATTATTTGAGTAGAAAGTCCTCTCCAGACCTGGGAGAGCTAGATACCATGCAGGTGTTTGTAGTCACTGCAGGGTTTCGTCACATCCCGATAGGAAACATTTTGCTCAAGAACTCATCCATTCCTCTTGTTTATTCCTCCTCCATCATCGTAATCCTTTATTTATGAAATTTTTGTTTTCCTCTAAGGTGCCCAGCACAGAACTTGCAGTTCATGAATACGGGCAAAAAGAAAGAGTTTTGTAGCAGATTTGTGACCTACCCTTTGAGGACTATAGCCTTTCTTTTGGTGTTATTTTGGCAATCCTGTGAGCTATTGTACCTTTTCTCTAACATGCTGGAGGCTCCAACCCCAGCTTTTGGCAGGGTTTGCAAGGAGGCCCTGTGATGGCAGCTTTGCTGGTACTTTTTGTAGTCGCTGCATTGGAAGAGTGTCCCCTGGAATAAATCAGAGGATTGTACAATACTTTTACTGTCTCCAGCCCATCTACTGGCAAATGAAATATAGTATGAACCTAATGCTAGCAATCCAGAAAAGTAATGGAAAAGTGCAGAAGACTCATAAACATAAGGGCCTTCCTATCCTGAAAACACCCTTGTTGTTCTGTGACAGACAAACTCAAAGCTGCAGAGGAACCAAAAGGATAGGCAATTTCTGAATTCCCATCACACCTCCCAGTGTAACCCTGAAAAGACAGAAGCACTGCATCACCCTGAAAGGACAGAAGCACTGCATCACCCTTTTCTGTCTGTCAGAGGGGACTGATTTATAGTATTCCTCTTGCACTCCCTTCGATATCCTCTCTGCCATGGAAATACGTGGATCCACACACATTGGCTGAATATACCAATATATACCAATATAGCATATATAAACACATATACCATGTGGTATACAATATGGAATACTCAGAATACCCAAAATCAGATATGCCTGGGGAGTGGCACAAGGGATTCCCTCTCAGGAGCTGGACCTTGATGCTGCTGAAGGCCCTGCCATCCCAGGAAGGCTGAGGCTGGAGACTGCACACCAGCTCTTAAATGCTGAAGGATTAATGGCCTAGTAGCAGTATTTCATGTACTATCAATACAAGATGGTTTTGGCATTGACTTCCCTCTCACCCAACAATAGTTGATTTAGTAGTGGCAGCCCCCCTCCCATTAATACCGGCTATCATGGCAAATGAATCACGAGTCCCTGCATGAATATATTTATCATTCCTGGTCTTTAATAGTTAAAAATAGATGGGCATGTTTTGTATTCCACAGGCATGAAGCAGGTAGATGATGACTGAATGCAGCTGGGAATTCATCTCACCTAGTTCAAGGGAGATGTATTATTCATGTGTAGTCAATGAGAAGGATGAGCAGTCAAGCTTGAGAGTCCATTAAAAAAACAAACACAGATCCATGCAGGCTAAATTGGTTAGAGCTACTTTGTGTTTTTCCAGACTGTGGCTACAATGAGTGGCTCTGAGTGAAGTCAAAACTCGTGATCTTTCTGAGGAGCCTTTGGGACTGGAAGGTTGGTGACAGTGGGAGACAGAGAGTCCTTGCACATAACAAAAACTGTAAGGAGAGTAAAGCATGATTGCCCATGGTTGCCTGAAGCCATTAAATTTAAATGAAGTGTAAATAAAGTTAAACCTAAAGGATTAAAGAAGGTCAAGATCTGTCAATTCAATATTGGCAACAGAGCAGACGCATTCAGGCAGCGTCAGGTTTTGAAGCTATCTATGAGGATCGGGAGTCACAGAAAATCCACACCAGCGGCGATGACTGTTTCTTCTCTCTGGCTTTCAACTGAGATACATTTTGCACAAGCCTGAGCTTTCCTGGCATCTCTGACAAATGTCCACTGGCACAGAGATGCAAACACCGACTTCTGGGTTTCCGGGCCCCAGTGCAGGAGGCAGTGGCTGTTTACATCCTGGAAGGGGATGTAAGTGGTTGGTGAGATGCCGGGTCAGGCCTGACGTCTCCCTGAAATGGCCAGGGCTAACCGAGCATGAGGTTCCCCTTGCCTGCCTTCAGCTGCCTGAATGTCAGATGCCCAGGGCTCAGTTTGGGCACTCCTGAGCAGGTGTTGGTTGCCTCTGTGTACCACTGTTGGTAACTGCTCACGTGTGACACCTGTGTAAATGCTGTGGTCTGAGAGTTGTGTGCCATCCAGGATGAGATTCAGCTGCCGACACAAGGGTGTCCTGACTGACCTCTGGCTGCTGCTCCAGGAGATCACAGGTACCGTGTAAGTACTGTGCCATATCTGCTAGCCTAACAGAGATGTTTCAGATGTCCTAGAGTGTCTGAATTAGATGCCTAGGTGTTGGTAGCTGATCCACTGCCCTCTATCTACGCTTGTTACTCTGGGATCCTTCCTCTGTGCTCTGCAGCAACTTCCAGGACATGCTTTATCCGATCCAAAGACAGGATGGGATGAGTAACATCTGTGAGGTGGGTGCCATGTACAGAGACTGGAATGACCCATAAAGCATCACCTCCTCCAGCTGAATGACAATTATCACCCAAGTTTACTCTCATGATACAGAAAGGAGGCATATTTGCCAGGAGTTGCAGAGAAGCATGCAAGCCTTGAAAAACAGCCAAAGATGACATGTCAGGCAATTTTTAAGCTTTTCTGTATCAGTGATACCTATCTATATCCAGGTCAGAGCTGGATCTCTCTGCGGGTTAATTCCTGTGTTAACTTTGTGTGGAGGGAGTTTATTTTGAGAATAGCTCTGGCAGATGGGTGCATATTGTCATCAGTCTTCTTTAATGCTTAAATTCAGATTAGCAGAGGAAAAAAAATCCCTCTCTGGTTTGTACAAAGACCCGAAATATGTTCATAATATTATGGCTCTCTGTATGTTCGTCTATCAGCAGTTAATAGTTTTCCCTCTCTTCTTCTCCTTAGAAAACTACAAATCCTAAATAAACACCTGGACCAGGAGTCACCCTGTGTCACAACAGCTGGCCCATATAGGAAACATAATTGGATTCACTTTACACTCCCTTGAGGAGGTAAGAAATTCAGAATATAATTAAACCGAATTAATCTGTTCGGTATTAACTACCAGATTTAGCATTAGCTGAAATAGGATGCTATGTCTCATCAGATAGACTCTAGGCTGTCTCAAATCAGCCACCTGTTGTGTTGAGTAAATGATAGACTCTGAAATCCCCAGTAGGCTGGATGCTGTGCTTAGCACACTCTGATTAGGACACCCTTTGGGGATGAGGGACGTGCTTTCCACAGGGGTCCCATGATGGCTGCAGAGTGAACACAGACACTACGTGTGCCACGTACCAGCTCATCGCCACAGACCTCCAACCATTCTAGATGCAAACCCAACCCAAGTCCTCACCTACTGCCCAAGTTCCACTTATCCAGGCAGCTGGGCAAAGAAAAAAGCTTTAACACCACCATACTGTTGGCCACAAACAACAAGGGGTGCTTCATTCTCCAGTGGCAGGACCCCGAAGTGCCCTCACCACAGTCCCCTTCTATGCAATATCTGTACATCGCCAACTGCAGCAGGCTGGCTGGGAAATGAGGCACATAATGTGCGTGAGAAGAGGCTGAGGGAAATGGGTTTGTGTAGCCTGGAAAAGAGCAGGCTGAGAGGGGAACTTGTTGCAGTCTTCCACCTCTTGCAGGGGAAAGATGGCGGTGCATGGAACAGTCACAGGTTGCAGCAAGAGAAAAGCCTGCTTGGGTAAAAGGAGAAAAGTGTTTACAATGGCTTAGCACTGGAACAGCTTACCTAGAAGAGTTGTGTCATCTCCATCCCTGAAGATTTGCATACCTCACTTGGACAAGGCCCTGAGCAGCTTGACATAACTTTGAAGTTGGCCCTGCTTTAATCTGGCGGCTGGACTTGTTCACCTCAGGAGGTTCCTTCCAAAATTAATCTTTCCATAACTTTATGATTTATTTTTGCACACCCACACATACACTCAGTGAAATGGGTACATATATTTTAAATGATTTCACTGAGTGTTTGATGATTTAATGCATAGTGATGTCTTAAATACCCACTTACCTGTATAACCGCCCATATCCTCATCATGTGTTTGCCATTCCCAGAGCTATACCAGTTTGCAAATGATGGATGATCTTTCTGATAAGTTGCAAAAATATATACGGCCATCTGCAGGGCAGACTTGATTCATCTGAATGATAGGCTTCTTGTTTGTCTTAGCCTGTCGGCATCATCAGTATCCAGTGCTGCTCCATAGTAATCAGCCCAGTTGAGCAGTGGCAGCAGCCAGCCTCCCTGTTACTCATCACATATTTACTCTGTGATCAGCATGCACAGATGTAAAGCATGAACATGCAGCTGAAATGGGCTCGATCAGCTGTTCTGTGGGTGACTGGGTGGGGACGTGTACCATGAGACCTGACATTCACCTTCAGCAATACCTTTTGGTGATTGCAACACTCAAGTGGTGAAACACTTGTGGAAGACTTACCATTCCATTTGACCTTGCTTGTTAGCTGAGACGATAGATTTTGGCATCTCCCTGACTGTGAATAGTTACTTGCAAAATATCTATTTACTTTGTGTTTTGAGAGGTAGAGAGAGCAGGACGGGATGACAATTTCACACATCTTTTGTATGCTAATAATGAAATATCAAGAAGATTGTCTGCTGGCAGATACTAACAATTACAAATCTGGAGTGAGATATTATCAAGAAATATGAAAGAAACGTTTCAAAGAAAATGCCTGTGGCTACTTCTGAGGCAACTGCATGGATCTAGGTAAAACGCTCAATAGGAACAATACGCAGCTGAAATATCTGTTCACCCACTTGAGAATGTGAAGCAAAATACTCTCAAGAGTCATACAGTGATTTTCCAAAAGATTATTTTTTCTTAGTAAATTTCTTAAGTATAAAATGCCTAGATGAAGTATATTAAAATTCCTAAAAAGAAAGAGGAAAGTAGTAGCCACAGCTTGCTTCTTTGCAAAATGGATGAATATAGTAAGAGCTTTATTTTCTTTACTTTCCTATAAGGTATGGCTATAGGATTCTAATTAAAGGTGGCTACAAAGAGGACAGAGGCTTTCTTTACACAGGGACCCACATGGAGAAGAGAAGGGGCAACAGGTACAAGTTGCACAGAGGGAGGTTTCACCTTGATATGAGAAAGAAATTTCTTAGTGAGAATAATCACTGACTGAAACAACCTCCTCAGGGATGTGGTAGAGTCCCCATCACAGGAGGTTTTCAAGATGCGATTGGACAGGGTGCTAGATAATCTCATTTAGGCTCCCTTTCCCAGGAAAAGTTGGATCAGATGATCTTTCAAGATCCCTTCCAGCCTGGGCTGCTTTATGATTTTACAGTTCTACTAACTCAGAGGAAAGAAAGTCAGCAGCACTATGTACCTACTGAAGGTAAGGATACCAAAATACACTCTTCATTTTGAAGCAAAGTCTAACCAAAAAAAGCATAATCTGACTTTCTTCTAATGAGCAATATTCTGTTTAACAAACACAAGATGTTTGATCCTCTCTGCTCACTGAATTTAGGAAAATAAAAAGATGAGGATCAGATGAGCAACTGTTGAGATAGAAATTGGTAACAGCAGGACACTTGAGTATAGAACCTCATTTTGATGTAGGTGATGCATTTTCATTGGAATAAAAACTGCTTAAATACATGTATTTCTATTTTCAGAAAGAAAGAACAGTCAATACAGAAAATTAATTCCAGCAAGATAATTTACTTCCAGGGAATAATGGAATTATTGAATTTCTAATGAAGAGATGTAATTAATTCTTCAAGAACTTTTCCTGGATATAAATCATGTTTTGTAGCTTACCAGTAACCTGATTACTAGCCCTCAACTTTAGACTCGCCTTCACGTGCCCAAAATAACATCTCCAGTGTTTATCTCTCTGATCCTTCAGAGGTTCCTCCGACCCTTTGGAGGTTCAATTATTAGCTCTTGCTCAACACGGCTAAAACCAACCTCGGTCCTCTTCTTCCTACATCCTCCTCCACAATTCCTTTTCTCAGTGATTATATGAACAACAGATACTCCTGTTACCTACTAACTTCTCCAAGCCAAATCTCACCTGAGGCTCTCACTCCCAGCTTTATTTCAGCATTGTGGTCTCTTGTTGCAGAACACATCTGAATCTGGCTGCTGCCACCCATCCACATGGCTAATGCTGCTCTCCTTTCTCAGCACCTGCAATACACTCCGCTTGTTCTTGCACCCCCAGACTTGCTCTGTCTGTGTGCACACAGAAGTGCTGTTGCAAAAATAATTTTACCCCACGTTTTGACCTTGTTGCCCAACCATTTTTATCTGCCAGGGTGCAGAGGATTGAGGTGAGGCCAAGGCATTGGGCTGGGGGTTGGGATGTGAGGTTAGGCATGGAGTCGGGGCTGCCAGGGTTAGGCAGGATCTGGGTGAGGGCCAGTACCAAATTGCAGCTCCTGCACAGGGGGCCATGTCCCAGTTCCTGCAGCTCAGACATAGAGAACAGCAGTTTTGGCCACAAGTTCAATGTGCCTTCTGGCCTACTTCAATGCTGTATTATCCCTCACTGAGAATTAAGAAGCTGATTTCCATATCTGAGCTTCTATAATTTGGTTATTATTATTACTATATTTTCAAACAATACTTTTTCCTTTTACCTGCACAACTGTCCAGATGTGGGATGCTCTCTCTGTACCAAGCCACGCTGTGTTCTCCTAGAAATCCCTTAATTCTCTGTTGTGTCCTGAACTATACAGAAATGCTTGATGGATTTTTGACTACCAGAGTGCTAACATCACTGTCTGATATGCTGACCAATATTGACTTATTTTATCTTAGTATTCCCCAGACTGTCTACATTTCTGTATTATCACTTGTCCCACATTACAGAGACCTTGGGCTAGATCTAAGCTTTTTCCTATCTTTGTTTGTATAGCATTTATCACAGTAGAGTCCTCCTCCGTGATCAGTGTTCCTAAACACCTGGGCTATATAAATAATAATGCTTTATTGCAAATACTGGCAAAGCAGCTCTTTGAATGAATGCCAAGCATGAAATATAGGCAAGTCATTCTCAGCGATCCAGCTCCGACCATCAGCTTTCCCATTTCAAACAGGTAATGCTCAGGTGTGGGTTGTATGCTTGTGGTTCTTCAAAGCAATGTGACTGTGGAGATTCATACACCCCTTAGTCTCACTTCTCTTCCAATCTGATGATCATGGAGCAGTAGCTGAAAACATTGATAGCACCTGGGAAGCCCAGCTGAGATTGGGTCAAGTGTCAAATAGATACACTGACTGAAATCCTGATGTCTGCAAGTAAAAAAAATTTTGAGTACCACAAAGCCAAGATTTCACATAGAGAAATTCAAGCCAGCAATGTCGTGAAAAATTGCAGAAGAGAAGGGATGAATTAGCTAAAGCCGTGACTGAAAAGAGGATTACATCAGCTGCCCTTTGGGAACCTAATTAGAAAAAATAAATTTCCAAATACCGAGTGCCAAGGAGTGCCTGGAAGCCATTTGGAGGCTGGAGGTTGGAGTTGGGGTAATGGAGGAAAATACGTTTAAAGGAGTATGTTTTAAAGTGTTCAAATTGTTTAAAGGTTGAGTGAAACCAAACTCTCAGTTTCCAAATGCTCAGTACCTTGGATGCCTAACTTCCATAGATATCTTCAAGAGTTTGGAGCATACACATTTTTGAAAATCTTGTTGGGTGCCTACATAAAAACTTAGCCCTTTGCTAGACAGCCCTCACTGAAAATTGCTACTACAGCACTTGGGAAAAGTTCTCCCTAAATTGTTTTATAGCCTGAAAGAGGGGGAAAAAAACAATACGGGACATGACTGTCAGGATTATTTTTCCCAGCCATTCAGACATCAGCATCGCTGGTGACAAAAAGATGTATCTGAGAACTGCCAAAGGGTGAGTCCAGCACCTGCAATGACCAGGACTGCATGTTTCTTGGGCATGGAAGATTAGCCTGGAAAACAGATACTCATGTACCTGCACTTGAATGGGACACAGGTCCATTCCTGGCTGCATTAATCCACTGTATTAATCTGATGAGAATTCTGTCTTGATGATAATACAGTCAGTTCGCTTTATTGTTCCTTGTGGCATAAAATCTAAATGTACGCTGCAGCAGAGCAGTGCAGTAATGAGAGATCTTTGCTGCTAAAGGCAATTTCATATTCTCCCATGTAAAGGAATTACCGTCTTGGGGCTTTCTGCTCATTTTATACTCTTTAAATCTAGTATTTATTATAGTATCTAGTTTAAAATAAGATACTAAAAGGTTACATGTTTGATTAAGGAGGTGATGCAGATTTTAGGGGAAAATCAGATTTGAAGATCTGGAGGATGCATTAACATTTAAGGTCTTCAGATACTCTGTTGCTGGCTGTATGGAATTCACTCATGAAAATGTCAGCAAAACACATCGTCTCACTCTGTTATTCATTGCTTGATAGGAATTCAGTCCTGAAGAAAGGCTAGCTAGAAACTGAAAGAAGCCTGATATCAACCCTCCCATTTCAGATTAAGGCCCTGTAGGCAAATCCTCAAGAGAAAGCAACTGGTGAAACCCTTGCTAAAATTTAAAGTGGAAGTGGCCTGGCTCCCAGCCCGCTGCTCTCCTTGCCAGTGGTTGTGTGGGGCTCTCATGCCTGCCCAGCCCCTGGGCGAGCAGCAGAGCCACAGGCTCCTGGCCGTGGGGCAGAGGCCACCAGCGCTGCTGGGGCTGAGAGGGACAGCCTGAGAGCAATGGGCTGCTGCCAGACGTGGACCACGGATGGGGGTCCAGGAGGGTGAAGGATTTTCATGATGCTTCCTCTGGACAGCACTCAAGAGCTTCTAGGACTGAGTTAACTTGCTTGGTTATTAGTATTAAAAGGCTTTTACCGCTATCATTATTAAAATAGTTGTTTCTCAATATAGAATGTCAAATACATGCTGCAGGCTCCTTCTTCCAGCTGTGTAAGAAGGCAAAGCCCTCTTTTGCCAGCTGTATAAGCCTATGGAATGTGCTATTGATACCCTGAGAGACAGAGCTTTCTCTACATTAAATACAGCAGCTACTAGTGGTGCAAAAGAAAAGGGAGACGACTTCATTTCCCCTGCCTGGGCTTTCTGAGGTGACCAAGTGCTGGTTTAACTGGCTGCTGTACCAACTCCTCATTTTCCTTCTCCAGCAGCCTCAGACTCCAGGCAGAGCTGAGGCACAGAGCAGCCGTCATCTGTGTCCACAGGTACAGACACAAACCCAGCCTCAGTACCAAGAAATCATTACTGGATTGCTGACTGCCTCAACTCCTTGCCCTGGCGGTGCCTGGGGAAGAAAATAGGGCAGAAAATCCAACAAGCATGTGTATGGGTTTGAACAGGAAAGCCGAAGGTATCCCTGCATTTGCTGGTGCTCTAATTTATCACCTTTTCGCCGCACAGCAGTGGATGCGCTGATAAACATTCACAGCTGGGCTATGGATGCACCTGGTATGGGAGGCTTCCATCTACTCAGGCAAATCCCAGTTATGCTTTTATTCCACCCCCCCCTTCACTGCAAGACATGTGCATCTAAACTGTAACCACTTGGGCAGATTCGGGCCTGAAGCATTGACCTGATAGAGACCTCAGCCGGATGTCCAATGACAGCTGGATATTTCTTTTTTATTTATACCTGCTTTGTATCTTGTTTGTTGCTTGGTTTTTGCTCGGATGAATTATTTCCATGTTCCATCCTCTGGAGAAACATCCATTGACTGCAATGACATCTTGCTTAAAGGAAGGCGGTGCTGAGGAGAAACTACAGCTGCTGTGGGGAACGGTGTGTTACTGCGCCCAGCTGCTCATTGCAGCCAACAAGTTATTTCAGTGCAGGCTTCTGTTTTTAGGCCAGTGGGAACCTGTGATTATCAGAGAAGCTGAGAGAGCTGAGTTTGTTCAGTCTTAATAAGAGAAGGGGAGGACTGTGAGAAGATCTTATTGCTGTCTTCAGCCACCTAATGGGAGGTTATAGAGAAGGCTGAGCCAGGGTGGTGGAGGTGGGTGGTGGTGGAACAAGAGGCAACGAGCACAAGCTGTAGCAAGCAAAATTCTGATTTGGTAGGAAGAAGCATTTTGCACCACAAGGGTTGCCAGACAGCGGAACATGTTGCCTAGATAGTTTGCGGGGATCTCCACCCACAGAGACTGTTAAAACTTGACTGGACAAGCCCTTCAGCAACCTGATCTAAGTTTATCCCTTAAGAGCAAAGGGTCGGCCAACACAGTCTTCAGAGTCCCTCCCAACATAAATGATCCTGTAAATCTTTCCTTGCAATTTTCTGTTTCAGTCAGTGGTGATCAGTGCTGCTTTTTAAGGTACAAAAGAGAAGATAAGATCTCAAAGAGAAGAAGATAAGATCTCCTTCCAATAAAGCTGTACAGGCACAGATACACCTTGGGTGAGCGTCCAAGATAACACTGGGGGAATTTTTATACAGGCAAAAAGCTTTTTGAACTGGTATATAAAGTTTCTCAAGATGCCCCTCAGTCACATAGTTGTTACAATCACCTCTGTCTTGCAAGAGCCTTTTACAATCAGCCGCTGCTGGGAGCTGCGAGAGCTTCACCTGAGATATACCACTGCCAGGAAAAAATCTGCGTATTTTCCAGCTTCCAGGTCTGAAGTTACTGTGCATGCATTGAACCACTGCATGCCTCCCTGTGCGCATCTCAGGGAAAATGTACTGTAATTGGAGGCTAAACCTTTCACTGGAGGCTAAACTAGACCAAGTAACCACGCATTGGCTTTGGGCATGGAAGGTGAACAAGCGTTACAGCAGCTCAAATGCATGTGTGACAAGCATGTGGTTTGTGAGTCTGAGGCCAATAGTCATACCTTCTTACATCCTTCTGAGGTGTTTGGTGTCTGTGCCGAGATTCTGTGGAAAGATTATTTTTTAAAAAATTTCTTCTATATTTGGTATTTATATTGTATAACTTGGTAAGAATTTTAGAGCCCCGGAATGTTAAGGTAGACTTTTTAGGTGTTTTAACTTTGTTAGATAATTTTCATACCACTGTCATACTGCTACAGGTTGGAGGTTGTAGACATGGCAGATTAAGTTGTTTGAAAAGTCATTTGCGCTCTCACAGAGTTGAACAGTTGACCGTGGCCAGCAAATGTCATACAGGCTAACTGGCCTCATCCTGTTCTTTAAAACAGATTTGAATCTTTTATTGGAAGGGTACTAAACAAAGTGAAATAAAGCGGAGCACCAGACATTTTCATACTTAATTCTAATGTTAATCTCAACAATTTCCATTTACTTCTCTCCATTTGTGTACTTTTTTTTTTGACAAAACATCCAAAGATCAAACTGTAGGTACCTTGCTGTGATCTGACATCCCAAAGAAATCCCCAGTCAGTGGACTGCTAGGACAACTTAACTAGAAATTATAATTTTTAATCTCTTCAGGCTAAGGATAAAAACAAACTGACCTTTTGAGAAATGTATTTAATCATTCCTATAGCACATATTTAAAGCCAAATTCCTCTACAGAATATACGATTAAATCTCTGTCTAAATTCAGGTTTCCTCTTTTTCAGGACATTTAACTCATCCTCTGGAGCTACCTGTTTCTCTCTGTTGGCTACAGAGAAGGCTGGAGATGACCACCATTCTAACTGAGGTGCCAAACTTAGAGTGAATGGATCTGGCTGTTGGTCCTTCACCATTGAAGACTTTGTCTCCATTTCTTGCATCACCTACCCACAGGGGTAGCAGAGACCATAGGGCCAGGTGGAAGTGTCCTCAGGTGCTCCTCTGGGATGGCAGGGAGGCTCAGTGGAATTTCCCTGCAGGAAAGGGGTGCAAGGTTAAGGAATTGACATGGGGGGAGATCCTAGAAAGCATTGCAGAGGGGGAGCATATCTGAAATTATGGAGTTGAGAGGTGAAAAGGGGTGTCTGCCATGGCATGCCAAATGTCACACTGCAGCTCCATTTGTGCATAGTGGACATGGTTAAACCTGTATATCTAGGTTGAACTTATCCAGTTCTGCACCTGAGAAAAGTACAAAGCATGTTTTCAGTGGCACATGATGCTCAACATCTAAATATGTGCATGTAATAATGTGGAATTTCATGGGAACAGAATTGCCTCATGACCAAAGAACATGAGCTAACACCACACCACAGACTGCCAGTGTGAACTGTACAGTATTTTAAAGGATTACCTCTGGAATCAACAACTTACACAAATAGGATTACTGTTACACAGAAACACGTTTGTATTTTTTCATTATTTTTTATTTCCTTGAGATAGTGGGAAAAAAAATCAGATGAACTGACAACATCCATTAGATTGTAATGCAGTATCCCCTCTTCTCTTTCCAAGTCTTGGGAAAAAAACCAAAACAGAGCATTCAGGCAGAAGGGCTTTCTCATCAACCAAAGTCTTTTGTCTATAATGTGCTTTCCATGTTATAGATTTTATTTTCTTCTGTCGTATTTGAAACAGTAGGAAAACAGGTAACTGATATAAAGTGCCTTAGTAACATGGCAAGTTAATGAATTCAGAGAACTTCATAATTTTATGGGTTTGAGTGTTTTTAATTTTAAGTCAAACGCTGCTAGGTTCTTCCAGACATAATTAGGAAATTTTTGGCTTCAGGATTTTGCATTTTACTTTGAACAAATCATGAAAAGTAATCTTGAGACAGCGCGGTAACTTTGCATTGTAGTAATGGGCTGAAGGTGAGGCTGAGCAAGAAGGTGGAAGATGTACCTAATGTAAACTGCAGAGCTTGTGCAGTCTAAGCCTCTAAAGGTTTATCAGCAGCAGAAATAACTTTGCAAACCCAGGAGGGGTGTCTGCAAAGGAATACATCAATACTGTGTACCAGATAGTGCACTGGGTAATTTGAAAGTCACAACTGCTTTCTGAAATTCTGTGCATTCACAAGCTACACCTCATTAATATTTATATTACAGTCTGATAAGACCTGCAAATATTTAGGGTTTAATTAGGAAACATTTTAATTAAGGAAATGTGTTTTTAAGTGCTATTTTGAGTTCACCTAGCATAGAATGGACAAAGGTTGATGTTTCTAATTATTCAGGCTGAATAAGCACACTGATTTACAGAGAATTTCAGGAGAAGAGTGCAGTATAAACCTAGCTGATTGCTCATGGATATCACCGCAGTTGAATGTCACTCAAAAATGACATCTGAAATCTTTTTCTTCCTTAGAATTTGCATTTAGTCGTTGCATCAATGTCACGATATCAACTATGCCTGAGGAACAGGTATCTAAAATTTTGCATGGTATCAGCTAATCAAGGAAGGTCCATAATGTGGTTTTGCAAGGTAAAGTCTACCCAAAGTGCTGTTTCTAAGAACAACCTCAAATCCACCAGTGCTGCTAACAGCTACAGGTCACTGACAGCCCTGTCACAGCTAGCAAGGTAAGGGCCATTACCCACATTTGCTGTGTGTGGCAGTCCTCATAATGCCTAAATTACTGGGATTGCTCTTCCTGTGGTAACAAATAAGAGCATCTGTGGGAAATGGGCTTGTGAAGATGACTGAAAATGGGAGCAACTTTGGCCTTTGATGTTGGAGAAATCTGAAAGGAAGAAAATCCATGTGAATGGGTTCTTATGTGTGTAATTCTACACCATAGGACATGGATTTTCCCGTTACCTCTACACACTTCTCCCAAAATACCCAGGTCTGTAAGTCAGATCCATAAATATACAAAAGTAGCAGATTCCTATTTCATTCTCTGATCCCTGATTAAAGTAATGGAGATTAGGGCATAAATATCTGCTCTGGATCTTGTCTGGATGTTCTCAGATGTATTCAATGTGTGTTATAAAGCACATTAGAAAAGAAGAATGAACCTATTCCTTCTAGTTTATTTCCTTGGTAACAAGGTACCCAAAATTACATTTACTGCGTTCTATTAGAAAACTTATCCCTTTTCTTAATTTTTAGTCACAACAGAAAGCCCATAAAGAGTGGTAATATCTGCAATTTTCCAAAGAGGCTAAACCAGAAGCAATTAGAGACCTTGTAAGATGCCTACTAACTGCAAACCAGCATATTATTGTTGTGTTATATCCTACAGCTCCTGTTTGAAATGTGGTAGAACATCCACTGAGCTGAATAAATTGAGCTTCAGAAAATAAATGTCATAGATTTCTGTATAGTATGAACTTTCCTGGCAAGAAATGAAGGTTAGATGCATGCCATGAAATACAGTACTTCCATGGGTAGGAGTAGCTCTTTCAATGAAGTCCACCTCACAGGGTAAGAAGTGGTGAAGATTGCTACTGATTCTTTTTTAAGGTAAAGGCAACATAAGAGGATATTTAAATTGACATTAAGGAATAAGCAACTGTGATTTAATAATATTATAATTTAACAGAGATGAGCGTGTCCCTAAAATGCTGGGTGAAATGACTGAAATGTTTGCTTGGAGGACTTCCCAAGCACTTTGTTTATAAAAGTCAAATGAAAAAGAGTAGTGTCCCAAATAGCAGTTAGAACAAGTATACAAAAATATGCCAGTGTCAGGGGGCATTGTGTTATCAACACGAGGGTGGCGCTGTTAATATTATCAGCCAGACAATGGCTATCAGAAGGTGTGGCAGAAGTGGTGTGTTGGAAACACCTTGTGTTGTCAGTGATGCTGCTGTCATTTACATTCTTGAATAACTGGAGTCCTCACTCTGTGTTTAAAGATAAGGAAAGGAAGCTTCCAACAAAGCAGTTATTGAACGCTCACAGACTCAGGAAGTTCAGCTGATCATTTACTGAGCAGCGCTGCCTGCAACACAAGAGCAGAAATTTTGTGAACTATGGCTTAAACGTACCTGAGCCCCACAGCATACAGTGAGAGGTACAAATTTCCTTGTTTTCCATGAGGTTGTGATCAGCCCCTTGATCTCCAGTCTCCAAAACTGTGACCGGAATGAACAGCCAGACAGGAGACTAAAACCAGTCCTGTAGGCCAGGCTTACCCTATTCAGTACCCTGGAAGAGTATATTTTGCAGCTTCTTTTTATTACCAGGTCCTGAAACATGGTTTCATGGAGGTATGGAATCCCACATAGAAGTTACGAGCCTAACAAGTTTTTCTCAGGAAATCCAGACCACAGCAAGACACATGAGGACAAAGAAATTCTTATCGGCTTCCTCCACATCCCAGCCCAGGAACTGAAGACTGACCTCCCTGTTACAGAGGCAAGTAGAGAGGACGCCCACTCTTTCTCCAGAAAAATGCTGGAGACAAGATGTTTTCTCCCTTTCAAAAAAGAAGCAGGGACTTCCCTTCCCATTGAGTGGCAAGGTGGCAGGTTTTATTTGGAAACCCTTTCCCAGGTGCACAGCAAATGGCCCACAGCCCTGTGACTTGCCTACACTGCAGCTGAGCTGTTACTGCTCATCAGCGAGGCATTACCTTACAAATCAAGTCCCATTGTAAGCTTTGACACCATACTGCATATGTAGTAAGAAGCAGATAGCCATAAATGATTATCCAAGCTCTGTACATCCCACTGGCAAGCTACCTTTGAGAAAAGCGGTTCTAGTAGAGATCTAGGAAGATAAGGAACTATAAATAAGATATACAGTTAATTTTTGTTCCATAAATCACTGCAATAAAATTTAGAGATTGGCAAATGTGCCATAGGTGTGTGTGCACTATGCAACTAAGTAACATTTAGTTTTTTGTGTTCTGCACCTTTTCATTTTCTGGGTCTGAAACCATTTGAGATAGCCTTCATTTCACCATTTGGCTGAGCTACATCATTAGCATGTAGAGAAAAAAACCAGTGCTCTCTCTTGGATACTGGACTCTTGCCTTTGATGTTTTGTTGCTTTTCTTTCATCTGGAATAAGTTATTTGGGCATAGATGGGTGCTTTTTTGAGCGTGTAAAAATATATTGGCAAGAATGAACATTCTTACTGGAAAGTGCATGTATTTTGCTTACATGTTGGCAATGATAAGGATGTGAAAGGAACATGTGACACAGAGAAAGAACTCATAAATAGTATACATTAATCCCTTGAAATGCTGAGGCTATATTTTAGAGGTCATGCCATTCACCTTCACTCTGGCACAAGGTTGTTCATTAACCACTCTATTACACAACTGCAGTAGTGGTAAATTCTATTAATGCCAGTCTCTTAATTATTTATGTGACTTAAACTTTTATTCCCCCACCTGAGACTCACAGGTGCCTCAAAAGTACTGTGCATATATTCAGCAGCCCTATTTAGAGCTTGCATGTTTAATGCATAGAATTGCCCATGTCCTGCCTCTTCTGTTTTATTAACAAGACATAAAGTGAGAGTAGACAGAGTGCCCATCTAGGAAAGGCCCAGCCCTGGCTAAGATAAATATTTAGTATGCAATAGTCAGATTTAATAACCATGTTTTAATCGTTTACTCTTTAAGGGAGAGAGGGACTGTAAACCAGGTCTCCCATGTGAGTCTTCCAGCAGGCAGGCTTCAGGATCTTCATGTTCATTCTCTTTGACCTATACAACAGGTAACCATTTCCACAGCAGCAGATTAGCATTAGCAGGGTAAGTTTTGGACTAGTTCATCCCAAATGCCTGGCCACTCGGGTTGGAGCTATACTGACAAACTAAACAGAGCCAGGGAGTCAGTCTTCCAAGGACCTTTTCCAAGGGCAGTTTGGACGTAGCATTCTTGTCTTTGAAAAGATTGGAGATGATAGCTGTGATGTCAGGAGCTGTGCTATGCCAAGTTTTGGACAATTTTATTCATTAATAAAGTCACAGCCATGGCACCCTGGGCTTGCTTACGGATAAAGGTGAGGTTCTGATCCTAGTTGTTATCTTCTGGACATCCTACTGGATCCCTCACATCTTGGGTTAATGTTGTGACACCTTCTTGTCTTTCAGCTGTGTTTTGTGAACAGGGGCTGCATAACGTGCAGATTCCTGTTGAGTTGCAAAGCCATGAGTCCTGGGGAACCACATCCCTCCCTGCAACATTTCTTGCTTCAGCCAGTTTTCTCACTCATTTTGTTAGCCGCTAGTTAAGACGGATCCTACTTGTAGGTTACCAGATATACCTGTGGTTTACCTGTGAACTCTGGAGACCCAGTGCAGGGCTGAGGCCTCCCTGAGGTACTGAGACAGGCAGTGCCAGGCAGTGCAGTGCTGAGCACTGCTATGTGCAAGTGCTCCGGTAGACCAAGCGTATGGACACACCATATCAATATAAAAAAGCATGAAATATGTGTTGCTATGATAGAGCTGCTTCTTGGTTTCCTTATTATGAACCACACGGCCATGTGGCACAACAGAGTCCAGTCTGCACTTGAGGTGTGATACTAACGTACAATTTCTTTCTACTTCACTTCTTATTGCATAATCAGCTGTAAATCATTCTGTACCATGTCATGGTAATGCAAGACATTCTCATTTTGGTAGACCATCCCCTTGCAGGCAGCGATTCTCTAGACTTTAAACAGAGCGGTTCTGGCCTATGCTCTAGGCAGATAGCAACACATAGACCACAGGCAGAAGAACAAACCCTTATCTTATTTAAAACTGAGACAAAGAAATAGTCTCACAGATGCATGCTGAAAGCTTGACTGGTGCTTAAAGCTATGAGTGCACTGGTACAATGTTAAGGTGGCTGGATGGAGTCTCTGACATCTCGTTATCTCCACATAATGTCGCGTTACTCTAGTGCACAATCTGTTGTTGCTAAGATAACTCTTCATGATGTGAGCTGCCTTTTTTTTTTTTTTTAATAATGCTGCAGTTGCAGATGCTACTGGTACATTAAAACACCACAGGGTCACAAAGCCTGCTCATACAAACAAACATAATCTAAACATAAATCAAGCACTCTCAAAATTGGTACAAAACGATCTGATGGGTTTTGGTGTCATTACATTTGCAGCCTTTGGACAACTAACCAGGTAATGCTATATAACAGGATGACTATATGTGTCAGCAAGGGGAAAAATTGACTTATTCTGATTAGCAATGCAGTAGAAAAATTGAAAGCAGAACGAGAAGCAGCCTTTTTAAAGGGAACTGGCAGTCTTCTGGTGCATATTCAACGTTGTTCAAACTCTGTCTTAAAAATCTTGTTTTAAAAGTTTCTTATTTATAGTGGGAAAATAGGAATTACAGCTTATTTATAATTATGATTTATGATTAAAAACATCAAATATTAAAGAAATTAGAGGGTTTCTGAACTCTTAATTTTTTTAGGCATTAGATTGGGAAGTCTTTCTAATACATAGTATTGATTGATGTTGTTTGTCTATTTGATGATTAACTCCTGAAATCAATTTGGAGCTAACTTATTGCAAATTGGTTTTGAAAGTAGATCAAAGACGGATTTCAGAATTACTTTCTTCTCTTTTCTGTCATGCTTGTCCAGTAATCTGAATAAAGAGGATTTCAAAAGACGATGGTGATTTAAAGTGGATCATTGGTAAGATAGTATACAATGTTCACATCTAATAGATAGAAATAAGTTGATCCTGCATCTCACTTGGACTCTGAGGAAAAGATCTGTTTTCATCACAGATTCTACAGGTAACCACAAGATAGAGACCACATTTCACAGTAAGATAGTGTGATGCATCTCATTTGTGGGATTTTTTTTGCTTCTGAAGAGTGGGAGTCAAAAAAAGTACTGATAATTGCGATTACAGATGCAGTAGGTACTACTAATGACATTACACAATCTGAGAAGAGTAGGGGTTTTCCAGACAAAAGTGCATTTAGAATAATGCACTGGCTGTAATTATACAAATCCTTTTCCTAACGCAGTGCTCCTGCCGATGTTGTAACTTCATTATGCATGGAGGCGCTTAATGAACGTATCTATTGCACACAGTAAACATCACTTTGATGCTGAGCCCCATAGAACTGGTTTGAAAATCTACCTCTGTGTGGCTTAAATGATCTTGAAAGAACGTCTGGGTTCACGCCCTGGTGTGCTTAAAAGGAGGCCAGCTGTCAATCTAAACTTTGAGGCACGGGCTGTTGCAAGCCAGGAGTGCGGTGGAGGGTGATAAAGCTGTGTTTGCATTTTAGGTGACACTTTCATATAAAAGGAACACCTATAAATAGTTTATGGAGGGTTAATTAATGTTACCAGCATGTTACAGACATAAATAGATAGATACATGCACCCCAACAGAAGGCAGTAGGTGGGGATGAGCTATTGTTTTAGACAGCCTGTTCACCTGATGGACTTACTCCAGCTGGATACAGCAATTTACTAAAATGTTTATTAATAATGTAGATAGATGTAAGCTAAATTTATATACTTCAGGTGACTACAGCCTTCCCTACAGAGGTTTGGGTGTATGTTTGGATCACCTCAGCATGAGTTGGGAGTAAAAGTCAGGTCTCCCGACAGGAGTGCCAAGGATGGTGCTGTGAAAGCGGAGGGTGATTGCAGGTGTCTTACTGGAGAAATGGCTGTAAGAGCTCAGCTGCATGAACACAAACGTCTTTCAGGGCCCTTATCTGCAGTGAAGCTGTGGAGGAGCACTGGCTTCTGATCTCTGGACTGGTGCAGTGTTTTAGCTAATTCATGGGCAATTCATGGAGCTATGACTGGAGGGACTTCAGTCAGTCCCTGCACCACTAAGGTACAGACATGGTCTTCCTCTTTCTGACCCAGGTGATCTTCAGGCTGGTACAATAGGAGAGAGAGAGTGTGCACTCACCCCAGAATAGTTTCTGGTTTCCTCCTCTGCCGTAGATTGGAGATATGGATATGAAGAGCCTGAGGGTGAGGACGAAACTGAATCCAGTTTTTCTGGTGTATGCAGGGACGCGTTATCTTGCAGGCCATTTGTAAAAGGCAAGCGCTGCTTTTTTTGAAAAGAAGAGCAAACTCTTACTTGGTTTTCATTTGCTTTGGGAGACATTTATAGTCAGGGCTTACTGGCTTCATCTCTGTACCTCCACACTGGAGAAGACTGGTGCTTCAAAGTATTTTCAGCCACGTCTTAAAGACGAGCACCATGCAGCCTTCCCTGCCCACTGGCCTGCTCTGGATCTCTATCCTGCAGTGCCCACTGTATTAGGTCAGCAGTAGTGCTGCTTGACATGAAGACACCTCTCCAGATTAAATCCAGTTCCCTTGGTCTCAAGGTGTTTTTANGTAGAGAGGGAAGGGGAATGTGGGCAGAGGAGAACAGGCTGCGCTAGCCTGGATCACCGTTACTCTCCCAGAACACAGCAGCTCCTGGTTTTATGGCTTTTCAGCAAAGCTCAGGTGAACATGTTTGGAAACCTTTTTTCTCATGGGATGTAACTGGAAAAGTATACTTTTAAGTGAATAAGACAATTTTACTCTTTCACAGCAGGTTTTTTCTGGATATTGCTAAAAGTGGTCCTGTGATGTCTACCTACATAATTAACCTCTTGCCCACTTCAGTTTTCCTTTTGTAAGCCTGCATCTGCTGCTGATACACATGGGTAGGATTAATCCCATTAAAAATGTTATGCTAATTAGAATTTGCCATTGACCTTTCGTTTTCACGTGGACTGTGGCTTGCAGGAATCTTTTTCACTTATTTCATTATAATTTTTGTGCTTAATGATGGCTGCACTGTTCCTTTCAACAAACCAGCTGAAAAGTTGTCTCTCCTTTCTATGGGATACACTTGGGTTTCCTGCTCTAAGGGGAGCTCCGATCAACCTTTCATTCTTTTCTGAGGATTACAGAGAGGCTACAGACAAGATTTTGCTGAGTCTGTGTTTTCTGTGTGCTACTCTGTTAAAGACAAATCCAAATCACAAACACACCTGGCATCATCCCTCTCCTTGACCTATCTTGTGTGTGTCTTCCCCCCCTTCTCTAATCACTGGGGCATTTCTATGGCTTATGTGAACGGACTTCTTCCTGGAAAAACCTTAAAGCTCCATCTACAGTACAAGTTTGGATTTCCAATGGAAATTTACAGTAGGAATTGCAGAAAGGCCCACTGGCAGAGGAAAAATGCACACGCTGAGGGGAATAAAAGAGGTTGTTTTATTGTTACTATTTCTTTGCTTCTAAAATAAAAAAGAGGTGCCAATATTTCAAAATGAGAATCAACAGACGATTTAGCACCCAGAACACTGTAAAAAAACCACACGGCGTCAAAGCACAACAAATAAAAAGGCAGACACTATTCGGAGAAATGAGTAAGTTACTGTAGAGTATCTCTGTAAAGTATAAAAGTAGTCCACAAAGCAAGAGTGACTGCTGCTTGAAAAACACAGCAGGAATTTTTATCTTTCTTATTATACTACATACTGCTTCACCAGGCTCTATACTAGTTTGTTTTTATTACACATCAACTGTGTGTGGGAGTTTATACATGTGGAGAGCTTGTAGCATTCGACCAGACTTGACTGAGTGATGCAAGATACCTTGCTAGTACAAGTGAAAAAAGGAATTGTCACAGAGAAAGTCTGGTTTTGGGGGGAAATAGGGAAGGAGGGTAATATATTTTGGAGAAAACAAATCAATTAACCAAAATTCAAGATACAGTTGCTAGGAACCAGATTTTGGTCTCATCATCAACAACGTAAGTTAATGAGTTTCAATAATAAATCCTGGTGACATTAAAGAGTTACTGCAGATTTTTATACCCCTGCTACTGAGATCACAAACTTTTCACTCGTGTTAAAATCTTTAGAAACAGGAGAGGCCTCGGTTCTCTTCGTAATCACAGTAAGTGTCCTGCCCAGCCACACTGTGCTAATTAAGGAAGAGAGAACCTTGTGATAAAATTTTCAAACAAGTTGTGTCAAGTTGATCACAGACAACACAGAGCTTGTTCTCTAGTAAAGGAATACCTATTTAGTTTTGCCAGTGTATGCAATCATTCTGTAAGTACAACAACTTCCTTGTCTTCAAAGAATAATAAATAACTTGCATTCATTTGATGGTTATGCAAAACATGGCAAACTTTAATTATTTTGTGATTATCTAAAAACTAACTATCCTTAAGACACCTTAAAGGTTTCTCTGGGCAGACTGACTACTTGGTAATGGAGCCAGAACAGTCAGAGCAGAGGAAACAATGATAGAGGAAACCGTATACTTTAGAGGACATAATCAATGTCTCAAGATTCCCTCTGTACTTAAAATTTTGCTAAGAACTCTTGCAGGTAATGAACCATTCTGCACATGTTCATTGCTATTCTAATTCTTGCTTTTGTTTCATTTTTAATGGCTAACAAAACAATTTGGCTATCTTCTCTGTATTACTGGTGTGAGCCTTAAGAAATTCCAGAATTATTACAGCTCACATCAGCATAAACATATAGAACTCAGCTCTTAGCATCTGAAAATTTATGGCAAGTAATTCAGCTCCTGTCAACTGGTATTACTTAACATAATTGATGAACTTAGGAGTATGTCCACATACACATGATTTCCATAAATGTTTGGATTGTTAGACCTTACATTTCCTTATTTACTAGTATCAATATTTTGTATAAAATAAATTTACTAATTGTTCATTCTTTTATTGTATTTAAATCTCAATGTGTATTATGGAAAACACAGGCATGAGCTTTACTCTCAATAGAAGAAGTGGTTTAAGGTGTCTCCCATTTTGATTCCAGGGAGTTAATTAGAGGCTCTGAATAAAATTTGCAAAGGTGCCTACATGGCTTAGGAATTTACACCTCACTTACTTAAAAAAATATTATTTGGACCTTCGGATGTGTCCTGTGACATTCATGTAGGCACTTTGACAATTTTACCTTAGGTTATTCTGACTAAGTTTCTGCTGACAGACCTGTGTGGTGTTTGCAGTCTAGTGAAAAAGGCATGTAGAACAGGATTGAAAATAGTGTCAAAAATACTGAAGAGCAAAAAAAAAAAAGTCAGATTTGCACTGTCTCTGTGAAACAAGACCACCATTTCCTGGCCAGCTGAAATGCGGAGTGTGGAGTATTCAGAAAGTGGAAAATTAAAAAAAAGAAAGCTTTTCATAGGTGAGATTTTCTCTCACAAAATGGTCTGTGCGGTGAAACAGCAGTAGGTTCACTGTGTTAGCCCAGCAGCACCACCTTGTGTATGTGTGCTCAATTTACTCCATGTATTACCTGTAAAGACCTAGCAATGTTTGCAGGTTTTAGTGTACATAACGCTGTAGCAGCATATTACAGCTTTCATACAAAAAATGAACCATATGTCAGTCCTAGAGGAACTGATGTACTTCTAATAGCCAGTAACCTCTACATTCACACAGTATTGATATGTGCATTTTTCATACCATCTCCAGGACAGTGTTAGTGATAGGCTATTATGGGGCTCAGAAAAGCTTTTCACAGGGGTAGGATAAGCATCTCTGAAGAGTTCTGTGACATATTTATAATGCAAGTCAAAACTACCTGGACTGGTGCAAGGCATTTGACACTGTCCCGCATGACATCCTGGTCTCTAAATTGGAGAGACATGGATTTGACAGATGGATCACTCAGTGGGTAAGGAATTGGCTGGAAGGTTGCACCCAAAGACTTGCGATCAACAGCTTGATGTCCAAGTGGAGACCAGTGATGAGTGGTGTTCATCATGGGTCAATACTGGGACCAGAGCTGTTCAACATCTTTGTCAGTGACATGGACAGCAGGATTGAGTGCACCCTCAGCAAGTTTGCCGATGACACCAAGCTGTGTGGTGTGGTTAACATGCTGTAAGGAAGGGATGCCATCCAGAGGGACCCGGACAGGCTTGAGAAGTGGACCCGTGTCAACCTCATGAAGTTCACCAAGGCCAAGTGCAAGGTCCTGCACCTGGGTCAGGGCAATCCCAAGCACAAATACAGGCTGGGCAGAGCATGGATTAAGAGCAGCCCTGCTGAGAAGGGCTTGGGGGTGTTGGTTGATGCTCAACATGAGCCAGTGATATACAGTCACACCCCAGCAGGTTGAGGGAGGTGATTCTGCCCCTCTACTCCGCTTTGGTGAGACCCCACCTGGAGTAATGTATCCAGCTCTGGAGTCCTCAGCACAGGAAAGACCTGTTGGAGTGAGTCCAGATGAGGGCCACAAAAATGATCAGAGGGATGGAACACCTCTCGTATGAAGACAAGCTGAGAGAGTTGGCGTTGTTCAGCCTAGAGAAGAGAACACTCCAGCGAGACCTTATAGCAGCCTTCCAGTACCTAAAGGGGGCCTACAGGAAAGATGGGGAGGGACTCTTTATCAGGGAGTGTAGTGATAGGATGAGGGGTAACGGTTTTGAACTGAAAGAGGTTAGATTTAGATCAGATCTCAGGAAGAAATTCTTTGCTGTGAGTGTGGTGAGACACTGGAACGGGTTGCTCAGAGAAGCTGTGAATGCCCCATCCCTGGAGGTGTACAAGGCCAGGTTGGATGGGGTTTTGAGCAACCTCATCTAGTGGAAGGTGTCCCTGGCCATGGCAGGGGGGTTGGAACTAGATGATCTTGCAGGTCACTTCCAACTATAAGCATTCTGTGATTCTATGACTCTATGAAATTACTTTTGTTGAGAGTCTGTAGTCATCATAACGTAAGTTTGATCCATAAATAATTCATGAACCACTGTGTGAAACTTGTTCCAAACTTCCGTAAGGCTGGAGCAATTTACCCCATGAGGACAGAACTGAGTGTCCATGCAGGTTAGAAGATGTTTCTAGATGAAGGGTTAAAACTTTATCTAAATACTGTGTTCCTTTTCTTTTTCTGTTTTCAGCACTTGCCTAGCCCAGTTTGCACTCTCTACCTAGAGTTGGATTAAAGACACCAAGTGCAGACTAAGGACATACCTTAAAGCTCTGTAAAAAACATGTTTTCTGTATTAAGCAATCTGAAAATAGAAGGGCCTAAAAGGGACAAGTCTTGGAACACAAAGTGTCATGAGAACTCACACATATTCAAACTGAGAAACATCTTTGTTCCTGTTTCTGCAATGTGAAATATCTCTGGTTAGTATGTGCTCAGTTACACGTTATTAAGGTGTTTCTCCCCTCAAGAGGATTCCAGGGTCAGGATTTTGACTTGACAGGGACATCCCTGGGTCAGCTGCTAAAAGGCAAGAGATGGAACATATTCCTGAGCTTTGCACCTCTTATTGCCTGCAACTAGGTAAATTCTGAGCGGTCTCTGGTCCGTAGGGCTTATAACTTTGCAAAATCCCCCACTTACTTTGAAGGACAGTAGGGTAATAACAAAGATGCTTAACGTAGAGTAGTCTAAAATATTTTGGCAAATATAAATAAATACTTCATAAATGTTGCACCACTTCACTTCCACACTCAGAATTAGCTCCTGAATGTGCCCTGCATGCCTGCCTTTATTGCTTGGGGTAGACATAACTTGCGAAAAAACACTGCTTAAAATTTGTTCAGAATCCTGGAAGTATAAAAGGCATAAAAGTAAGCCCTGCTGCTTATAAATCTTCTCAGAAAGAAAATTATTTTTGGTGAAGTAGCTACAAGAAACCATATTTTAAAATGCTTTCTTAAAGTAAGCACGTAGCTAGTTAGTGGCTGATTTTCTACCATGATGTAGTTCTCTACAAATTAGGGTAACACACTACCGGTTCCATCACACTTGAGCATTCTGAGTATTCTGCCAGATTTCCAACAGTACACAGTGCTGTCTACTGCTAAATCAGTATTTGCTGTTGGGTAATACACTTTCTTCTTCACATTCAGACTAGAAACAGATAATGTCTCCCTGCATGACTGTTTCATTCAGATGCTCTACATAAACAATACTGCGTATTTCTGTGGTGCTTTCACGAGGCGTCTCTAGGGATCACAGCTCTCAAGGGAATTAAGTCACACAAAAGCTGGTTTGTGGCAGTAGATTCCATTCCCGCTTTGCACATGTGGAAATGGAGGTCTTGGGAAAAACATTCTAGCACCCAGACCAGAAGATAGGTTATGTGGCTCCCAGCACTACCATACCCCAGCAATAATTCTTGTGTGATTGCTGTGTTAAGAAAGTTCATCTCGTTTCGAGCCAAGGGTCTCTACTGTTCCACCAAACATTTACAACCTGTATTCAAGTGCTATATGGAGTGCTAATGTTAAGCCTGTGCTGACCATGATGTTGGCAAATGGCTATGTCAGGCTGTGCTCTCTCCCCTGCTGCAACTGCACCTCAGATGAACACATCTGTGTTAGCTTAAGCAAACTGCCTGGAGCGGTGGTAGCCAGGGAGCTGCAGTGATTTGGTAAATACTAAATACACCCTGAGCAAACACTTGGGCAGTTAGACCATGTCGGTGTCTACACAGCCACACTGATGGCTTTAGGTGACGGTATCTAGCTAGTTATTAGCTCTGACTGTACCCCTTGTAGCCACAGAGCTGACTGCTGAGCAGACATACCTTAGCCAACATAATTTAGCATTCACCCAGTGAAAGTGGCAGTTTCCTACAGACTCTTCTGTCAGCAAACTCAAGGCAATTAGACCTAGAAACTGTTCCAAGCCAGTCCATTTTGCCTTTCCTGTTATCAAATACACTTAATAGTGTTATCACTGCAAGGAAAATTCACCGCTTGCTATTAAGGAAAGAGATGAAATTAAATCTACATTAGTCACTGGAGAAGTGGACACTTGTGTCTGAAATGAAATAGTAGCAATTTCTAGTGAGAGGCAGGTGTTTACCATGAATTTACAAAAGATGTCTCCTTTCATGTTAATATAGCTTGCCTTTCTTCTTCTTTCCTGAGCTGCACTGTTGGCTAGAGCTGAAAATGGGCAGTTGTCAGTGAGAGATTTAAATTACTGTTCTTTTTGTATTGACATTAAAGACTTTTGACATGATAGATTAAATCATCAGTGCTGTTACTCTGATCAAAAATAAACGCATTAGCAAGAAAGCCTGTGCATCCTTGTTTCTGCATTATCACTCAAGGCCCAGCTCACACTGTTTACTCATGCCCGTTTAAACATTGAAAATCACACCCTCTTAAGCTGAAGGCATGTCTGCCTGCCTACAGTCTGCACCACACTTTATTGGAGAAAACTGAGTATCCATATAATAAAAGTTATTCAGTGTCAGCTATGGAAGATAAAAGAGCCCTCTCAAGGGTGTGGGGGGCAGGTATGCTTCGACTATTGCTGTGCATAGCAAGAAGCCTGCCTAGCAAGTGCTGCTTCATTTCTTGCCTTGGCTTCCTGTGTTGCCTTGGCTGTTGGAGTGCTAACCGCTACCTCACTGCTTGGGTTGGCCTCCACAAGCTTTCGGATTAAAAGGACTCTGACCACTATTATATCCCAGGGTGCACAAGGAAACTCAGAAGCACCCACTCCTGTAAGGTTTTCTAACTAGTTTTCAGGGTTTACTTGATGGTTTTATAACTGAGAACACATAATGCTGTTGCAAGTGTTGAGGATTGGCTTTGATGAGTCAAGGACTCTATAAATGACATGTTTCTGAACCCTCGTAACTCTATAGCAGTTGTGGTGCTCTTGACCAAAATGAGTTTGTGACCCTTATTTCATTAATCCTCTTCTTTCAGGCAGCATTGCTAGAGACAGAAAACCATTTCATTCTGCAACAAATGTAACTGCAGGTAAATTTTGAAACTATTTCCAAAAGTATGAAGGTCAAGAAGGTAGTAGTTTGTGTCCATAGTGTTAGCGTAGTAGATAGTAGTGTAGTAGCTTGTTATATGACAAATTAACTAACCTGGTGGATGAGAGGTGAGCAGTAGATGTTGTTTATCTTGACTTCAGCGAGGCTTTCAACACTGTTTGCCATAACATCCTCATATGCAAACTAATAAAGTACAGGTTAGATACATGGACAGTAAGGTGGACTGAAAACTGGCTAAACTGCTGGGCTTGGAGGTTTGTGATCAGCAGCACAAAGTCCAACTAGACACCAGTCACTATTGGTTCCTCCCAGGGGTCAATACTGGAGCCAATACTGTTTAACAACTTAATTAATGTCCTGGATGAAGGGACAAAGTGCATCTCAAAAAGTTTGCAGATGATAAAAAATTGGGAGGAGTGGTCTTTGCACCAGATGGGTGTGCTGCCATTCAAAGGGACCCTGACAGGCTAGAGAACTGGCCAATGAGGAATCTCATGAAGTTCAACAAAGGTAAATGGCAAGGAATACCCCAGGCACCAGTACATGCTGAGGGCTGACCAGCTGCAGTAGAGCTTTCCAGAAAAAGGCTCTGGGGTCCTGGTGGAGATCAGGTTGACCATGAGCTGGCAATGCACCTGTGCAAGAATTTTACTGTAGAGAGTTACACACCCCAGGAATCTTCCTGGACTCTGCTTAATTTACCAGAAGAGAGGTACTCCGTTATGCCAAACACACCTTGTCTAGTGAAATGTATGTTATGGTGCTCATGGCTGATCATTTGCTTGAAGTGTCCTCTAGTAAAACTGTTTTAGGGAAGAGAAAATAATAATCTAATATAAAGTCATGGTTTTCTAAAAGCAGAAACAAATGCACAGCTGCAGTTTTGCGAAGGGACTTTTTTCCCTCACTGGTAATTTTTCTTCTTTGGATTAATATCATCTGTTCTTTTGTGCATATGGGAAAAGCCTGAGCTCCTTCCACAACATTCCTTTTTATATGAAACAGTATAAGACATGTATAGGCCATGTCTTAATTTTTTCCAGTCCCTAAGTTTCTGTTCCTTCTCCTCAACAGACTTTGCTATGGTAAATTAGAAATCAGCATCCTGTGGCCTTTCAGAAAAAAAAAAAATTACAAAATCTGATATTGGGTGCTCTCTTACAGAAGTGCAATAAAGGTAGAAATATACTCTCCCAGTGACTTCGATGAGTAGCTCTGAGTCCTGCTTATATGGATGGGTGTAAGCAGCTACACATCCACTTCATATTTGCACCAAGGCAGATGTGAGTTGAATAAATGCTCACAGTGAGGGAGTACAGTCCTGGAGGCATGGCTGTGAATGGTTTTGCTTCTGCAGATTGTGCAAGACAACTGTATTAGTCATACACAGTGGTAGACAGAGGAAGGGGAAGTCAGGAGGAAGAATGGGAACAGATATGAGCTGCCATCAGGACACTTTATCCGCCCACAGTCCTTTGTTTTTCTCTGAATTGAGTCCAGGAACAAAACCCAAGATACTGGGGGCAAAATTAGTAGTCCTCATGTCCAGTTGCACGCCACAAAGCACAGACTCAGTATCCCTTTGGTAGAGTAAGGCAAAAGGCCAGACTGAAGAGAGGGTCCATAGATGATCAATCCTTTCTGTGTAACTCAGCCTCCTTGGTCAAACAGTAGGACTGTTGCTAAAAGAGGGTGACAAAGAAACCTAGGATCTATAAAACACAGTGGGTAGGAGAATTTGGTTTGAACTTTAGGACAACTAAATGTATGTGATGAATATTGTGTCTAAGCTCCCGTTTCAGTCAATTGAGAGCAATTTGAATATAGCTGTGTAGAGCAGATTGGGCAGTAGGCCATTTCCTGCTGCCTCTCCAGAAGGACGTGAGGCTTCCTTACTATCATACCTACCTTCCTGTGATACCCTAGAACATCTCTGGTGGCATTGGATATCTATGACAAGGCAGTTGGATTTCTTGCTGGGTGCAGACAATGGCAGGAGTTGAGATGTTCAGCTTAGCCAGTGCAGGTGTGTGCCTGAGGGTGGGTTGTGCTGATTGTCAGGACTAGAGGGGTGAACCAGCTGCTCCTAAGCAAAATCTGGTGCCATGTGAGATGTCCTCAGGTGTCTGAGACTCCTGCATAGGCTTTCAGATTTGTCACAGGACCTATGGAAGATCCATGCTTCCCTAGAAGGGCAGCTGTAGCTCAGCTAGGATAATCTAGGGCATCTCATACACATGTGTGGACAACTGGATCCTACTCCTAGTATTACTCTGAGAGATAGAGTGCTATTTGCAAGCACACAGTTGGTTGCACAATGAATATTATCTTTCTTTTTCTCTAATGTAATCCTTCTAATCCTTCTTCAGCTAGTCGTGTCTCTACAGGTAATATTTGCATGAACATGCGTCATCCTCCAGGACATCTGCGAAATCTTTGCTTTGGCTCTTCTCTTATGTCACTTGGTTACAGGTAGCTTTTTCTATTCCCCACCAGCTGGCTGGAGACCTGGGAAAGAGAGGAGGGAACACAGAACAGAGCAAAGCTGTGTATTTATGGTATAAATTGCTATGAACTGCCAGATGAAAAAACATGCACTTTGGAACAGCGAAAAGGCCTGGCGTTTGCTCACAAATGCCTCATGACTGAGCACATGGATAATGAGTGTCACTGTGCTGCCAGCCACTCAAAAGAAAACTGTAACTTAGGGTGGAAAGAAAAAGAAATAAAAAAAGAATCAAAAAATGTTGCCCCCCCAGGTGAGGTACGTGGGGGAGCATGGAGGCAGAGCCTTGTTCTGGGGGGCAGAGTGCTCCCCTGCAGCCTCCCCTGCCACACCATAGCTCAAGCAAGTCATGCTACTCAATGTGTTGGAGATCTGTACTTGTTTCCTTCTTTTTTGTCAGTTGCACACATTGGAGAAGATGCATGCAAGTGAGGTGCTGTTCTGTGAAGCAGGCAGTAAATGAACATCTCGGAGCCCAACCCATGAATGTACAAATCGGTGACCTCATGTCTTACCTCTTCCCTTCTAGCCATCTCTATTTCATCTGCAACGTATGATTTGCTACCTCTTGTCTTCACCTCCAAGCTCTCTTGCCCTAACCTAATGAAATGAACGCAACAGGTGCCTTTTAGTCTACACAAGTGCATTTTAAAGAAAAAGACCCTAAATTTTGGTCAAAACTGCTATAATGGTGATATTTTAATCTAGAAAATTGCCATCTGTTGTAATTTACTCTGTGCTTTGACACTGTACTTTTTAGCTGTGAAACAGTTTACGTTGCCAAATGCGAAATGTCATTAAATACTTATCCTTTTCTTGGATTCTTTTTTTAACTAAATCTTGCTTTTAATTTAGATTCATTTTGCATTGACGTTTCAAAGTGGAAGGTGCTTGGAGACCAATTTTAGTACTACAGCTATAATTTATTCTGGATGCTGTTATAGCCTCTCCATGTCAGAAACTTCATTTCCAGAAAATACTTCAGGGCTTTACATCTGCTGTGCAGATGGATGGCAGGCTTCATGCCTGAGCAAGAGTTACTGACACCTATAAGACTCCACACAGTGCAGAAGATGTGCACTCACAAATACATCACTGTTTGGGAGACCAGTAACAATCACAAGTCTTGCTGTTTGGCATGAGAAGAGTAAAACTTGTTTGTTTCTTCATTTTTGCAATTCACCTCATGATTTCTATTATTTCAAACTTTGCACATAAACTGTACTCAAATCCTCAGAAAAAAAAAAAAAAAAAAAAAAAAAAAAAAAAAAAAAAAAAAAAAAAAAAAAAAAAAAACAAACAAACCAACTCATTCACAACTCAAATAAAAGGATTTTTCTCTAAGGACTGCTCAATTTACGGTAGAACTGAGGAAAAAATTGTATTGATATTTAACCTCTGGAGCCACTCAGTGTTACTGTTGACCTTATCTCTTGCAGATTTGCGCTGTGCAAAACCCTACTGGCTACTTTTGTTCTTTGTTGACATAAAAAAATGCTGTAGAGGTTTTTTACTTCCCTGTCATTTGTCATCTCCTGCCTCCTTTCCACCCCCTGAAATCCATCCTTTCCGTATCTGTCCAAACCTGTAAAATGCCTATTCATCTCCTTTCTCAAGGGCACTAGATTTTCAAATCAGCCTTTTCCTGCCTTCCTCTTGACCAGGACAAAGAGGAATAGCTTAATTTAATGAAAAAAATTGAAATTTCAGCATTCATTTCATTCCACATTTGAATGAATAAAAGATGTGGATCTGAAAAAAAACCAAAAGTGGCACGTTAGGTAGGGAGTAGCACTGCTAGCAGCATACCCACCTTCTCAGGAAAAGCCTGTACCTGCTTGACAGCATTAGGTGCTCATTCTGTAATAACAGAGTTGTTGGTTTGCTGGAAACTCTGGCTGGAGTTTGGGTATTTATATGTGACTACAATTCTTTGTCTTCTATTATGTTATTTTTTTTGAACTGGATAGAGAAAGCCTAAGGAGATTGGTCTTTGTGCCTTAAGTTAAATGAGATGAATATTGGCAATCAATGAATATAGAGATCTCTTTTGGGGTATATACAGCAGAGTACCTAAGAAGGAATATTCGTCTATGACAATTTCAAAACATTTTACACTACTAAAATGCAAAATGATCTTCCCAGCCTCTCGTTACCTGCTTTTCTATCCACACCCACAAGCATATTCTATTCCTCACATATATCTAAATCATATTCCTTTGAATAGATTTGTGATTTATACATGATGTAATGTGTACACACAAACAACATAATCTTTCCTTTCAACCTGAGTTCTCAAAACAGTTAGGTGTCTTGTACTGGAAGCTCAAACTTGCTCTTAATATACTGATCTGTACAAGCACGTCTGCTAACAGAAGATGGGCTAGTGATTTAGATTAATTTTCACATTTATCGTGCGTATTTTGTAAAGCTCTCTCTTCAGGAATTCTCTGCAAATGCAGCTGGCTTTCCTAAGAAAAATTACAACAACTACTTGGATGTCCATAAAAATGTCTTTGAATGGAGCTGAAACCACAGTGACATAAACCCTGACTGTAAGTAATTAATTGCAAAATAACATGACAAGTGCCCTATGCAAGACTGCTTGCCAGCAAGCGCTTAGACAAGGGAGATATATATCTATTTTTTTCCCGGTACTACAAATCAGTGGTTCCATCACTCAAGACCAGAGTACACTTTTTATTTTCACACAAAGTTAGAGTTAAAACACCATAATGATGTTGTTGGAAAGAGTCCTGTTGACTTCAATGGACTTTGGGTCAAGCCCCTTGGCCTCAGACCAACATGGCATTTCAAGGAGTCTTTTCATATGTTCAGATACATATTGTACTTTAAAGGATTTATTAGATTTAGGTTTCCAAAGGCTATTCTATAACTCATTTATGTTATGTTACTGCCTCAGAATTCTTGTAAAGAAACAGGTTTCAACTGATCAAGAAACTCTATGCATGTAGAAGAAAAAGTTCTCATTGAATTGAAAGCAAAGGCCAAGAACATATCCAACTAAATAACCCCATCGACTGACTGAATTCTTCACTCTGTAACATTTTCTTCTGCACAAGCATCTAAAAGGTCTTGTTTCAGTCTGTGTGTAAGGGAAGGCTACCTAGGATTTGGGAACAGTAGGCAGCACCCATAACCCTGTGGTAATTCTTCCATATAGTCATATACCAGAGAGTAAACTCACTAAAATGGCTGTTTCTCCACATTGTGAAAGTGGTGGATTTCATTAAACATCAACAAAAAAAAAATTAAATTTACATATTTACACTGATAATCCACAAAAAGTAGCAAAACAGAATAGAACATAAACCTTAAGTCTCCTTGTAATTTGATTAGCCCTAGATACTGGGAATTTGAGCTTGGTTTCATTTTTTTCAGTAGTTCAGTGGCATCAGGTAGCACAGAAAATGGGGGAAGAGAACAAACACATCTATGCACTGGTCAAGAAGTAAAATCACTTAGGTAGCAGAGACTTGCCTCACTTCTGTTTTCAGTTGCTAAGCTCAAAACTGAGAAGCTCAGCCTTGTATTCTATTCAGCCATGACATGAAAAGCTGAAATCACCTCAAATCTGTAAGCATGTGAACATATGTAAGGTGAGATACATTGCTTAGTGCATTCACGAGGTGCTCGGTAGTGTATCACATATGACATGATAGCACATGTTTAGATCACTGCCAGTGTTGCCATCTTGGCTAAATCACCTCTAACTGATGGTTTTACATGTGTTTGTGCTCCTAGTCAGTCCTTGGGCAAAACCAAAATGGTGAGACTCCACAAAAGGATATTTTTCAGCCAAGAAATGAGGATGTTCACTCTTACATTTATATACAAGAGTTTCTTTCCAACTTCTCCTTCAGGGGTTTGAACATGTGCTGTCACCTACCTGTCTGACTTTGCTAAGCCAGTAGTGAGGTTTTTATCAACCCATCCTATTCATCATTACTCCACTATCCTCTTCCAGGGGTTTTTAAGCATTTTATATCAATTGCTATTAGATCAGAGAACGTAAATTGCCTTCACACTTCTTTTGTTCCTCAGGTGTACTATACACTAATCCTACACTTCAACCAATGTGTTTTTTTGAAGAAGGAGCAGGTCACAGAGAGCTTCCTCTAACAGGAAGCTAGACTACAAGAAGACACGAAAGGCTTCACCGCAATGAGGTATGTGCTCCTGAGAAATATTGCACTGGATGTACAATGGCATACACTAAGAATCTGTCCTTGGCCCAATAAAATAAAATGCAATAACTTTGGTTGAAGGAATTCAGAGGTACATCATGGTCTAAGCATGGTTCAACCAAAGTTATTGCATTTTGTTTTATTGGGCCAAGGACAGATTCTTCGTGTATGCTTAGACCATGCTGTATCCTAATACTAAGGCATGTGAGAAATTAGTTTAAATCCCCTCTAGCAGAAGAGAAATTCTATTTGTATTGCTCAGAAATATGCTGCATTCTGAAACAAAATCTAGAGGTAATGTGACTGTATTGTTACTCTGTGGATGAGATTCAGTTGCCTCCACATAAAGTTCTGATGTTATATCAAATGCCCAGGGTTATTCTACATGCTTCCCAGGTGGTACACTAGAAAGGTCCAGGTGTCCCAGAGATCCTTTGTCAAATTTGGTCCCACGTGGATGGCTCAGATATCACTGGATATATAAAATGGCACTGGAGCCTGTGTTAAGGCAATTGAAGAACATCCTCTTGTCTTCTGAGATTGGACTGTGGTAGTTGTCTAATAATATGAGAGTTTTCATGTTATAAATATGAATGGACGTAAGTTCTTCATTGGGATGAAGAAGGAAACAACCTTGTCCTAAATCTTGGCGACATTTTTGTAAGTTCCACTTGTAAGTATTTGACTTGGAGCTGAGAGTTTCATCGGGTGACAGGCTACACAAACAGAAGCATAAGTGCTGTGCAGTCTTCTGATGTATAAATCAAAGCAAGCCTGAACCCAACTCAAAACAAACCCCAGGAGTGGCAGGTAAGATATTATCCTTATTGATGACTATTAATTTTAGCCTGTTGCATTCATTTAAGGGTAAATGATGCCTGGTTATACATACATCACATGCCCAGGGAAGCACAAAGAAATGTACATTGGGGAGCTGTTACTGATGGGAAGGTTAAATCTAAGGTACAGCCTTATTCCTTCTGATGAAAAATGTTTTTTTCCAGAGCCTGGCTGCTTTTACTTTCTTATGTCAAATTTTAAGGACAGGGGGCCTAATTATGAGCACATTAAAGCAGGTGTAAATGAGAAATAATTTCACTGGGTTGAATTTTGTTTCACTTACACTTCAAAGCCAACATTTCTTCTGAAGGTCTTGCTGTCAGCTTCACATTCAACTGAACATGTGTAGCCTTTGAAATATAGAGGAGTTGAACAAGGCTTTTAAACAAATCCAGAAATTAGTGAAAGGGTCATTAGACTGTATCTGTATTCAGAAATTTCTTTTTTTTTTTTATGAAGACAAATTTTAAATTGCAAAAATTAATACAAGATATTCACAGGCTTCTCTAGTCACAACATAATGAGTCATACACAAGCAACTCACTTGGTGTGTCTAAGTTAACTGCCCTTCATTACTGTGGCACTGTTATTACATATCATTGTAACAAGACATCCAGCTTGGCACCAGTGTTTGCTACAGATAAGAATTTCAGCAGATCAGTTAGAGATGCTTCAAAGAGCGTAATCGCTGCCCTGAGGTTACTTTAATCTCCACATCTTTGTGTGTATATGAAATAACTGTCTTCTCGCTTCTACTGTGTGAAAATTGTAAGTCATTTCAGGCTTTATATGTACACTTTGCATGTAAATGGCACTGGCTTTAAATGTTTCTGAAATTCCACATTAAATGGAAGCATGTTCTCAGTCAATTAGTCCTTGAGCTGAGTTCTCAGTTTCTTCACCATTATTTGCAGGGTAAATTAGCCCTTTGAGAAGTGGATGGGGAGAGGCATGGGCAGTGGCTCAGTACTGCCTGAATTCCTTTATATTCCCTGATGAAGGGAATGACACTGCAGTTGTGTCAGGCTGACAGCACCTAAGTGGTAACCAGATGGCGGGGAGGATATAAAAGCAGCACAGCTTTGGCAACTCCTGTTGGGGAGCAGCAACACAGACTAAGAAGACTGAAAAGGGGCTGGTTCAAACTTTTCCAGCAGAAAACCTGGATGTTGCTGCCTCAGGGATGAGGGATAAATGAACTGTTTGATTTTGCCGCAGTGCCAACACCATGAACCTGAGCTGTATGGGGAGCATTTGAACCTTTGAGATCCATGGCTGAGCTCTGCTCCTCTTTGCCCTTGTCCCCTCAGCTTGCACAGACTGTAGGTACAGAGCCCCAGTAGCAGAAGTAAGACCTCCAGCTGCAGAGCAAAGAGGAGAGGACAGAGAGCCAGGCTCCAGCCCTCCCATTCCCTAGGACTGAGGGATGGCAGATGAAGTTGCCAAGCCGCTATGCATCATATTTAAGAAGTCATGGCAGTCTGGCGAAGTTCCCACTGACTGGAAAAGGGGAAACGTAACCCACATTTTTAAAAAGGGTACAAAAGAAGACCCAGGGAACTACAAGCCAGTCAGTCTCACCTTTATCTCTGGCAAAGTCATGGAGCATACCCTCCTGGAAAGTACGCTAAGGCACATGAAAAATAAGGAGGTGATAGGTGATAGCCAATATGGCTTCAATAAGGGCAAATCGTGCCTGAAATTTGGTGGCTTTCTACGATGGTGTTACAGCATTGGTAGATAAAGGGAGAGGAACAGATGCCATCTACCTGGACTTGTGCAAAGTATTTGACACTGTCCCGTATGACATCCTGGTCTCTAAATTGGAGAGACATGGATTTGACAGATGGATCACTCAGTGGATAAGGAATTTGCTGGATGGTCACATCCAAAGACTTGTGATCCATAGCTCGATGTCCAAGTGGAGATCAGCGACGAGTGGTGTTCCTCAAGGGTCGATACTGGGACCAGTGCTGTTTAATATCTTTGTTGGTGACATGGAAGTTGGGACCGAGTGTACCCTCAGCAAGTTTGCTGACAACACCAAGCTGTGCGGTGTGGTCGACACGCTGGAGAGAAGGGATGCCATCTAGAGGAACCTGGACAGGCTTGAGAATTGGACCTGTGTCAACCTCATGAATTTCAACAAGGTCAAGTGCAAGGTCTTGCGCCTGGGTCAGGGCAATCCCAAGCACAAATACAGGCTGGATGGAGAATGGATTGAGAGCAGCCCTGCTGAGAAGGGCTTGGGGGTGTTGGTTAACGAGAAGTTCAACATGAGCTGGCAATGTGCACTTGCAGCCCAAAAGGCCAACCATATCCTGGGCTGCATCAAAAGAAGCGTGGCCAGCAGGTCGAGGGAGGTGATTCTGCCCCTCTACTCCACTCTGGTGTGACCTCACCTGGAATACTGTGTCCAGCTTCAGAGTTTGCAGCACATGAAGGACGTGGGCCTGTTGGAGCGGGTCCAGAGGAGGGCCACAAAGATGATCAGAGGGCTGGAGCACCTCTCCTGTGAAGACAGGCTGAGAGAGTTGGCTTTGTTCAGCCTGGAGAAGGCTCCAGGGAGACCTTATAGCAGCCTTCCAGTATCTGAAGGGGCCTACAAGAAAGCTGGAGAGGGACTTTTTATGAGGGTGTGATAAGATGAGGGGTATTGGCTTCAAACTGGAAGAGGGTAGATTTAGAATAGATATTAGGAAGAAATTTTTCACTCTGAGGGTGGCGAGGCACTGGAACAGGTTGCCCAGGGAAGCTGTAGAGACCCCATCCCTGGAAGTGTTCAAGGCCAGGTTGGATGGGGCTTTGAGTGACCTGGTCTAGTGGGAGATCTCCTTGCCCATGGCAAAGGGGTGTGAACTAGATGATCTTTAAGGTCCCTTCCAACCTAAACCATTCTATGATTCTATGATTCTATGCCATGGTGTCTATGCAGCCTCTCCCTCCACGCTGGGAGCAGAAGAGCGTGTGGGTGATCAGCTGAGAGTACAGCACACGATGGCACTGCATGTTACCAATGACAACACACTGGCTTCATCCCAGCACACCAGGTGTCTCTCAGGGGATAGTATGGGGAGTCTGTTCTGCTGGTGCTGGGAAGCAGGGACTACCTGGGCATAGAGGCACACTGAGTGCTAAGACATCCAGATGCGCCTCTCGTTCTAACTTACCTAACTTTCTTGCCACAGCCAGGCCTGGATATGAATGTGAAGGGAAGAAATAAAATGCCCAGTGAAGGAGCGGAAAGATTTTGGCATTGAGAAAGAAAGTTACATGGATATTGGAACTCACTATGGACTGAAATACTGAGCCCAGTAAAGGGAGATGGAAGACTGCAGTCCTATTAACTGATACTAAAACCTACTCAAATAAGAAAGTGTTTGAAAAATGTGAAATACTGACATTTTATTTGACCTGAGGTGAAGGAAGGAGAGACGAGAACCAAGATTTTACAAGCATTTAGGTACCGGATTTTTGATGGTGAAGCTCTGAAAGTGGGCTGCAGCTTGCTTGGTACTAATAACACAGTTAAACATTAAAATACAATTGCCTTGCTGAGATGTCTTGGTGTGGTATGTCATAAACATGCTAGTCTTCCTTCATTGCACAATGGAGAAGTGAGAAGCATACGCCATTTTTAAGGCTGTTGTTTTGTTGACAGTATAGCCTTGCAGAAAGGTCCAGAAATAAGTGCAGACAAATCTATTTTCCCTGTGTGTAATGGGTCACTATGGTAACTTGTTACTGACTTACTGCAGTAGTCCTCTGTTGTAGAAAAGCTACCAAGCTCACATTCATTTGTAGTTACCGATATAAAAAATATTCTTGAGACCGAGTCTGCCTAACCTGTTAGCAAGTTTTTATCAATGCAAAGCCTATTAATTTGTGCATCTCCAGCTCTTCAGGTACAGGAAACTGCAAAAAAGGTGTTTATTGCTTTATCTGTCATACAGGTTTAGTAGGTGCTTTCATTCATGACTGTCTATCAGTGTGCTGCGCTTGACTGCATAACAGCAACTGTGGGCTGCTGCACTGTGTGAACGTGGGTTTCAGAAAAACAGAACAAATTTTAGGGAATCATTTCAATAATCTTTCCTTGGACAGTTAGTAAGATGAATATATGGAAACACGAAAACTATAACAATGGAACTAATCTTGTATCAAGTATCAAACTCTTAACTCGGGTTTGGGACCTTGCTCTGCTGGATGCTCACTCTGTATCTGGAGAGTTTAATGCAGCATACATGCATACATGTTAACAGCTTAGATTTTCAGGTAGTTTTCTGCCATCCTCCCATGAGGCATTTTGCTTGAAGGGATAATTTCAGTATGGCATCATATGACAGACAAGATAAACAGCTTTTGCACGAAGCTGATTTTTGATTGCCTTTTTTCCATGTATCTAAAATGAAAGCAATATGACTGGAAAGTGTAAATCTGCTAATTGCCTCTCAATATGTCATCTGTTTTCTCAGAGCAAAACAAATATGTTTATTTTTAGTGAAAAATGTGAATGTAGGCCCATAATAGTTACAGCAAGCCCGGCACGGGTTTAGGTAGAATCCCAGTTCTCTTACAAACATGCTAAACTTCAGGCTGTGGTCAGTCTTCTGTTGAGTCTGAGTACACAAAATTACCTTTAAAAATCAGAGCAGAATTGAGAGAAAACTTGAAAGGTCTTGAACCTGAGCTTTCGAACTTCCATTCGACCTCCCTGTCTTCGGATAAGGCAAAGTCCTGGCCGTGCAGTAGAGCACCACATTCAAGTTAGTTTAAGTGGGCATGTCTGCACAGCACAGCACCACACACAGATGCTACCTCAGCTCCCAGGCACACTACAGCAAGAGAACTTCTGTGGCCCTTATCTAATGGGTTTATACAGCTTCTAGCTGCAGAGCTGCATCTTTTAGTGTTACCTTGGAGATCCCTCGCAGTGGTCTCAGTGTGTCCAGCCCTGTCCAACTGAGTGAGGACCCAAGCCCAGCCTCTGGGACCTTCCTACTGGAAGCTGCACCTAACCTTCCATACAGCAATGAAGTTTCAATTCACAGATCTTCCAGGAAAAAAACAAACAAATGACAAAAACACTCCAGTTCTCTGTCAGCTAGCTCAGTATCTGCTCTGATTAGTACAGAAACTCTCCTTGTTCAAGCTGAGGTTTAATTCCCTTTCCATACTTGTTTTTTATCTATTCAGTGCCCTCCTTTCCATAGGTGGCCCATGGTGCCCATTCAGTTTCACTGTTCATTTGTCTTTAGGGTCCTTACGCACATCTGCGTAAGTATCTCAAGGGCATTCACTTCCAACAGAGACTAGTGGAGTCATTTGTCTGCTACATTACACAGCAATAAATGTTGAAAAACCCAATTTAACATTATTTTGGCTGACCCTTAAGTGCAGAGACTTCCTCTGCTTTATAAGAGATGAAGAGTGAATTGTCTGAAATAAATGATTTACAGGAAAAGGTCTGGAACAGATCAGACCACTTGTGGCAGTTTTCATCCTGAGGGATGTCTGTCAGTTGTCTTACAGAAAATGTTCTTTTATAAAGTAAAAAATATTTGGCACTAAGCCTCAAGTTACAAGCTTTGAGTTGAAAAAACTTCCAATAGCAGAAAAACATTAAAGCAAAACCTGTGAATTAATTACAGCAAGAAAAGAAGGCTATAGCTGTAAAGCTTTCTCCTACCAGTGTGTTACAGAATTCAGTAATGGAAGACTGTTTAGAAACAGCTGGGGAAGAGACTGTCTCTTAATTCTGTGTTTGTGCATAACTGGCACAGTGGGGTTTAATGCATGGTATATTCTCTTAGGCTGCATCTAGACTCGTCTGCTAGGAAGCCCTATGGGATCCTAGTCCTCTGATTTTCTAGGTCAAGGAACTGGTAGAGCTCATTTTAACATTCTTCTGGCCTGTTTGCCAGGACTTCTTTTTCCTGGAAACATAGGTGTAAGGAGGAGAGGGCTGGAGAACAAAAATAGATGGACATGTGATTTGGGATCGGGATGAGCCCTGAACATGTCTTTGCACCACGGATTACGCCTAATATACACACAGCTGGTACTGCAACACAAACTTCCACTGAACATGGAGTTAGAAAAGGTTCTAAGGCCTTTACTGAATGGGCATTAAATAGTGAAAATTTCAGAAATATAAAAAAAAGCTACTCTGGAATGTCAGGAAATGTCAATCCATAGAAGAAGATGGAAGGTCAGTCTGGCACTGTGGCAGGGCTTGTAAATTGTATTCAGGGACAGAACATTGGTAGGACACATGCATTGCTACAGCAATAGAAGACAAGTAAATCCTGTGTGCCAGACTTGAAATCTGGAGACATCTGTAGCCCTTGTAGACTGAAGGCAGGTGGTGGGTGCCATATGCCTTCTCAGGAGTCTAGGGAGCCATGGCTTGGAAGAAGCTTCTGTTGCATAGGTGCAAAACTCTACTTATGGAGTGATTCTTAGTGGTACAATGTCAAATACAGGGCAGCAGTGGCCTACCTTGGCCTGTCTTGGATCTGAAACTATTTAATATTTTCACTAATGACCCAGATGATGAAAGATAATATGCTTATTAAATCTACAGATGGCACCAATCTGTGAGGGATAGTACACATAGGGAAGGGCAGAACACACTGCAGTTTTATTCTGTATCTCAGGAGTCACCACGTGAGCAATCCTATCATCATGCCGTGCTGTTATCATACGTGTGTGGAGAGCCTGAGGCAGGCTTCATCCACTCACTAGCAGTAGCAGTGGCAATAGGGAATATAGCTGGTTGGATACTGACATGGAAGGAAGCATGACATGCTGCTATAGCCCCTTATATCTCGGAAAGTCATGGGAATTTGCGAGGCAAGGGGCTTAGAGACAGCATATGCACTTAAGGTCGGCCTGTAAAGGTTTGGTCATGTGAAAGAGATTTAGCAAAGTACAGTGTGCAAGTAAATCACAAACTGAGGTGTGCATATGAAGGTTTCGAGCTCAGACACGACCTGCAAGGACTTCCACAGCACTCCAGCGCTTCTGATTTTTTTTTTATTGTTTAACTCACTAAATTGGGCTGTAATTCACTTCAAGAACAATGGAAAAAGGACTACTTGCCTGAGTTCTCTCTTATTTTTATGTCTCCTGGAAATGTCTAGAAAGCAATGAAATTGATGGTTTAGTATGCGTGGAAATTTATGAAAACAACAGGATTTAATTTCCTAATATAATTGCTGAATTGATTTGCGTATGCAGCAAACTGCTCTGATTTTCTTAGTGGCAATAATAAAGTAGTGTCTGCAGTAATTTAGCAGGTGTTCACAGCTATTCCAAGTGGATGTAAAAGGTTACCACTTTGATTTAAAAGGTTCATTCAAACTCTTCTTTCACTTTGCAGAAGTCTAATGGAAGATGAAGGGTTCAAGGTAATGAGAAGAAAACCCATTTGAATCCAGGATATAATTTCTTTCCAGAGAGTCTGAGGTTTTTTTCTTGTCTTTAGGACATTCTGATAAGGGCTTTTTTTTTTTTTTAAGTTTTTCTCCCCCCCTCCCCATATCTAACTTTGCTATCTTGCAAATGGTGTTTACCTTTATGGCTGTAGTATTTTTCAACTGTATTATATCTAAGTCTGATTTTTGTTCGAGAGACAAAGTATATTAACTTCAGCATGAAACAGTTGTATCCCATTCTTCCATTCCCATTTTTAACTAATTCTAATGACAGAGCTGTGTCAGATTACTAAATATAGGTGAATGAAGCTGTTTAGCTCTACATTTCTTGGTAGATTAAGACATACTTCTCCTGCATGCCTTATAACATGAAGCTGAGGGCATGATTTATGATAATACAGTGAGTCATACCAAAGGCAAATGAGAGGGGAAGTTAAATACTGACATTTCTCCACAGACTTCTCTGGGGTTTCTCTCTGAGGAACAGTTAAAATCCTAGTGGTGAGAGCTGTGTGAAATGCTTCTGGCAAGCCTCACCTTCTGGTTAAAGATTTCGTGACTTTTGTAAATTTTAGCCCACGGTTGTCAAAGCAGAGAGGACTCCTCACACAGCTGATGATAGGCAGAAAATCTCCTTCCAACAACCTTCTCCCTCATCACAGCAGAAACATAAACTATTTTATCTCCATTTCCATGCCTGCAGGATAGAAAGGGGGAAATGCTGGCAGAAAAGGGTGTGATATGAGTTAGAAACTATAAAAGGAGAAGAGCAATTACTAAGAAATCCTTGGAGGTTTGGGTTTCTCTAGGGAACAAAAGATTTTGGTTAAGAACCCAGCCAGTCCTTAAGATTCCCCAAATTGGTTCCTGGGCCTGCTAAAGGCTTCTTATATGATACTGGAAGAGACTCTCGGGTCCAGACTGAATTTAGTTTCCTAATTTCTTGTTCATTATAAGGACTTAAATTTCAAAGGAGCCTTTGGAAGGGGCATTTACTCTTTATGCTTAATTTTCCATGCCTATCAAATTGGAGGAGCTAATCCCACCTGCTTCCACAATTAATGGCTTGCGTGTCTGTGAAGTGCTTAGACATGACAAGGAGAATTATTATAAGTAGGCAAAGAGAGAAAACACTGGAGTCACTTCAGTCCATCAACTTCTAAATATGTCCCAGAAATCTTATTGTTGTGTACATTAAAGCTTTAGAAGTAAAATCTCCCTTTGTCTGCTGAGCACTGTATGCGTGACAAAGACGTGAGCTCAGGAAGTTCACTCTTCAAACACACAATTTGCTCTACTGAGTGTCTAATAAATTGCTTTCTGCAATCTGTTGAGGATTTCTCATTTTAAGAGTTAAATTGATTCAATCAAGTTAAAAGCAATCATGTATTTACTTCTCTTTCAAACCAAGTTATTCCTCCTCCATTTTCTTTCTATCAGCTAAGACAGTAGACTGCAGTCCTATTTTGGCATTTCACGGGGAATCAAACCCTGCTCTACCTTCTGTTTTCTGTTCTGCCAGCCTTTTGGGAATAAATATTAGAAGAAAGGGCATACCAGCTGATCACCATGGAGAGAACCACAAAAAGAGACTAAGAGGGCACTGTGTTTGTGGTCTGAAAAGGGCACAGATATGAGATTTCTGGGACAGCAAGCATGACAAGGGAGTAAGTAGTAACACGGGGAAAGAGACAGGAATTCAGGACTGGATACAGATACCTTCCCTTAGAATGAAAAGTGAGACCAGAGAACTTGTAGAGATTCAGTTGGTAAAGGCATTGTTTCTGATGGAAAATTTCGTGAAATTTTTTTTGCTACACAACTTGGTTAGATGAATTTCAGAAGAACAGTGCACACCTGAAGAGACATTTTCAAAGTTGTAAGGCCTCACTGTTTGGGTGCACCTGTAATTCTTTCAATTCATTTGCAATTTGGTTGATTCATGTAGGATTTAATGCATTTGCAGATCCTTACATTGCATTGCTCTTGGCCTCTCTGAGGACTGCAAAGGTTTCTTCAATAATAAAGAATATCATCCCAGGAAGGAGAGGGATTTCTCAAATTAGTGGGGTTGCTTACCGTTTTTTCCCCGGGCTTCTTTGCTTTGAAAATGCCATGTAATATAATAACACAAGATCAGGCACAGCCATGAAACTGTCCTGCTAGTTTTAGCTTTTAGCCAGGTGAGCAGGTTGCAGAGTCACAGGCTGATTTTCTTTCTGTCTTTAGCTGAGCAGTAGATATGGTCTGTGTTTCTCAACTTCAGGCCAAGTACATGGTTGTGCTGAAACATTGAAGGTGATGTAGTTTTTATGCATTTTGAGTCTAACACTTTCTTCGCACTTTATAAAATCCTGTGTTGTTACTGAGTCAGGGCTTGTGTTTATTCACAAAAATTGTGTCTTTGCAATGGAAATTTATTTGCACCTTTTAAATCACCTCCACATTCAGTGGAACTTGGTCCCAATGATCACCAAATTATGGAAATAGTCTTCATGTGAAGTGTTTTATTTGTTTGGAAACTTTTTTTCCACCATAAACTGCTTCATTCCATCAGGCAGCTTTCTGAAGTATTACTTATCTTTCCAGAAACATCAGTTTTGTCTAGAACAAAACAGATTTGTTCTAGAGAGGATATATTGCTAGACTGAAATATAGGGCACGGAGCAAATGATCTTTCTTCTGATATGTCTCTTTATATAACCAGTGTTGTCATGACAACTGCAGAGCAGAGCTGCCTCCTCAGTAGCAGATGCATGACTAAGGGTCTTTGTCTTACCGATGAATGTGTCCACAATCCTCAGTCTCTCAGCAACAGAAAACACAAATGCCATCCCACTCAATTTATTCCTACTCACAGAACTTTCTATGTAAATAGCATATTACTTATAAACAGGGCAAACTTTTGATTCTGCCAGTAGTTTGCACTTCACAGCCAAAGCAGCTTTGCAGACTACATGTGGGTGCAGAAACGGTGATGGAGGGAGGAGCAGAGGAGCTGCCTACAACTTTCTCCCTCGTGCTATATAGGAGATACCGCAATGCACGGCACTTACAGGATGAGGGAACCTACCATTCCTTTAGATTCTCAATGAGTCTACTCTAATTTTTAGGCGATCTCTTGCAGTGAGGATGTGAATAAAACAACAAGGGTACTAAGTTATAGAAATAAAAGTCTAGAGATTTAGGTTCTTTCCTCATCTCAAGGAATGAACTTATGCCTGATGCCTGCATACCTTGTGTCTCAGTTGTGTCACTTTAAGGCTTGGGGTATATACTTTCCTTACTCTCACAACTACTATGATCAATATTTTATTGATGTCTGCGAGATGTTCCTCCCATGAAAAGAAGGAGAGAATGGAACCAGTGACAGAGAAGGAACAGGGAATAAGCCTATGCTGCATTTAACTGAGCTACTGTGATGTCCTGCCTTAGTGGACAGGAGTTAAAGGTAGAGTGGTTTGACATAGGGCTGGGACAAATGGTGTGTTTATAAGCTCATGAGTTAATTACATTTCCAAGTTTCTGGTGGACCCACACTAGTAGCTACCCCTCTGGCTGAACTTGACAGGGTCTCACAAATTCCCTTGGACGTCCCAGCCTACATCAGGATAAGCAGCATATACATTACATACAACTTAAAAGGTTAGGCAACATCTGGGTCAAAGAGAAAACAGAGAATAGCTGAACATGACTACACACCTCCAAGAAAGTGACAATGTTAAATACCTCAAAACAAGACCAGTAATCTTTGGGAGCTTTGTCTAATCTACCTCTGACTATGTAAAAAGTCACAGAAGCAAGAAAGCACAGGTAACTCAGCTGAGTAACCACTTTTTCCTGTTATTTTGTAATTATCCAGTGTTGCAGTGCACTGTCCAGCTCTGTCATCACTGCTGAGAAATTGAGCTTGAAATAGAGAAATACCCTTCTATAATACTCACTATGCAAGAAAGAGAACTCAAATAGGCAAACTGTATTAAGGCCATCTCTGATTGCAGGGTTTCTTGACATTGGATTTCCATCAAACAGAGCTCTGCTAGTCTCCGAGGCTTGGCCTGTTGTAGTAGGATGCAATGCTCTGGGTCCCTGTGTAATACTGGCAAAAACACATGCTCAGAAACGGATTCTGGTCAAGTATCTCACACTGCCAACTTCTATTTCACAGTTTCCTGCTGGCATGTTCAATATTGCAATATGACAGTGATGATTACTAACATATAATCTTTTTGAATAGCAGTCTAGAAACTTTTAAAACATGCAGTCACTGCTGACCCTCAGCTGTCATTGCATGTGACTTCACTGTAGTGGTATTAGTTTGTACATTTTACTGTTTCATATTGCCTTGCTGTCAGTTTGCAAGCAGTTTGCTATGGCTGCATGGACTGCTAACTTGGGAATTGCTGCACTGTAGTTCATGTGATTATTGACTAATTCAGCTTTTGATTTTAGCAAGCATAGGTGCCTGCATCTGAGACGGTCATATTAGTCTCCTTTAACAATCAACAGAGAGAAATAGGCACCTCTTGCTTCCCACAGACTGTCAAGGGAGCCACAGGTGATTAGCTGTGCGTGTTGGTACCACATACATGAGGTTAACTTCATCCATGGCAGTACATTACCATAAAGAAAAGGAGCTGGGAAGCCTCTGCAAGGGTAGAAGCAGCAAAGTACTACGTGTCAGCCAAACTCTGTATGTGTTCACCATTTGATAAAAAAGAACTGGTTGCATTTTCACATTTGCCACTTTAAAAAAAAAAAAAAAGGAACCTCTGCCAAAGTAGGTATTTAATTCTGTATCATTTTGAATGGGTTTCACATTTTCCTAATGCTTCCTCCGCACTTTTCTGGCTGGAAAGCATTAGCTTAAGTAATTATGTGAAGTGCATAGCCAGGGTAGGTGTGCCAGGAACTGGAACCTTTCTGGGCTTGTCTGGCTACGAGACCCATGCCTTGTCCCACAAGGGCAAGTTCTCATGAAAGCATGACACCTGAAGCATCAAGATCAGGAGCAGAAGTGCCTCTATTCTAAGTAGAGTTGTAGTTTCCCCCAGTTTACACAGATTTAATGAATCCTGAACCTTGTGTGAACTCTGCAGGGAAAAGTGCCGACGACAGCTTTGAGGATCCTATGGCACCTTAATAATATTAGATCTGGCAGGATGGAATAGCTTTGAGATCATTTACATCGTCATGTTGACTTATTTACCTGTCATAAACACTGAAAGGAAGTATTTCTAAGTTTAGATCTTTACAAAATGCCTCCAGCATCCCTCTTAGAAGTGTATGTAAATGACGATGCATATTTTGGATATGCTGTTTGATCACGCTGCAAAGAAATATAATGTCGTTCGTCCACTTCAGGAAAGTAGTGGCAAATTTTCAGGGTTTGAAAAGCCCCAGATTATGGGTATGCATGTCAGATTTGTGGTCTTCTACAAAAAAAAGGACTAGCTGACTCCTTCCTACTTTTCTGACTGGCCTGGTAATGCCTCCAACAGGAGAGAAAATGTAGAACACTGCCTGAGGAGTCACTGGCTTGTTTTTGACTCAAGCAACTTTTTCTTAAGCAATCCTTTGCATTTTGTGCTTCACTTCGGGTTCTATCCGTTCGTTGATCAACTGTTGCCGCCCTTTGACACTTCATGAATATACTGCTGGGGACACCGTACATCAGACATGCTCCAAATCCGGACGGATTGAGGTGGCTACAGCTGGACATTGCAGGAGCGTATGGCCACCCTGCTGTGTTCAAATGTAATTAAAATCGTTCCTGTTCCACTCTGTGTTTTCAGCTGCAAGGCAAGACACTGTTTGGGAGTACTGGGTGGGGGATCACGCTGTGCCAGGATGCTGCAAATACTCCATTTGCCTCCGCGCCGCTTCTGACGCCAGAAGGCACCTTCAGCAAGGCACGTGCCAGCAGGGCACTGAAAGGCTCACGCAGCTGCTTTCTGTTGGTATTACACTGTAATAAGGGCCGATGTGGACTCTTTGACCTACCCTGTCACCATGGGAAGGAAAAAAGAAAAGGGAATTGGTCACTCCAGGCCTCGCTCTGGTTTGCTTTTTCCCCCTCAGGTGATAAAATGGCCGCAACCCCGCTGCCCAGGACCTGCAAGCCACACAGCCAGGCCAGGCCCTCCCTGGCACCCAGCAGGGAGACCCCCCAGGGAGGGGTTTTTTCCACTTGCAACACCAATTTGCTGAAAAAGTTGCTGAGGGCGGGCAGGACCCCACTTTCCATGCTGGCAGCCCACTGTCCAGGCAGTGGCAGCATGCTCAGTGACCACAGAAATGGCCGCTGCGCCAAGGTTCTGCCTCTCCCTTCCCCCTCCTTGCAGCTCTCCCCTTCAGGGGGCTTGAAACACAAAATACAGCTGTTAGAGGGGATCTGTCTGAAGAAAACGGTTCCATACACAGTCAAGAAGAGGCTCAAGGGAGCAGCTGTAATTGATTTCTTACTTAACCTGGCCTAATTACAGTGATTAGATGCAGCTGGATACTGGTAAATGCTGTGAAAGCTAGTGGGGAGATGGCGCCTGGTGGTTGCACAGGCTGAGGTAGGGCTGCTGGCATGCCCGGTGACAGGAGAAATTTTAACTACATTTCCATTGAAGCCACAGTGTATAAAGCAGTGCTTTGTAAGGCTCACTGCCATATCTATATGCTGTATCTACATGCCCATATCATTTACTGCCATATTTATATGGCCAGATCATGTCAGGAACTAAAATTTATTCATGGGTTTTCCCCCTCTAGTTTAGGAAATATGTTTCCATTTATATATGGTATTTTCTTTTAACTGGTCAGAAGATACAAGATATCTTGCTGTCAGCATAAACTTATGCAGGGACACTACTCAGCACAAAGTACAGAAATGGCCTTTTCAAATGCTGGAACTCCTCTTCCTTTTCATTTCCGAGATATGGAGGGCTCTGGCTACCTCAGTTTACATGTCTAATTGGCTTCAAATTACTGGTTCATTTGTGTGACCTGGTGGACAACTGAGCTTTCTGTGTGCAAGGCAGAGAGAGAGAAAAGTTTCTGCCAAAGCAGCTATAATTAGATATTTTCCCTATTCTATGTAGCTCCTTGATGACAAATATCTAAAGCTATGGGCACGTGATTTCACGTGTAATTTGGATTGCAGGTATTGCTTGTGCAGTGTGATCACACGGAAAAAGACGTTGCAGCGTGCCAACACTGCCAATATGCAATTAACAGAACAAATTAGGTATGCAGGTTTGAAAGCAGAGCCAGTCAGGCTAAAATCTCTTCTTACACACCATATTATCTCCTCCCCCTCCCAACCACCTTCTCCTCCTCTATTTTAATAAGAACCCCATTGGCATGGGAAACCAGTGTTGGGAGCAAAACTTGGAGCATTTGTCATGGGATTTCATGGAAATTAGTGGGCCCATGTAAAAGAGGGGTTCACTTCTGCAATCTTTCCTCTACCTGAATTGGGTGGGTTTTCTTTGTAAAATTACAAACAAGAAGTCTGAAGTGCTCTGGTACCCACTGATAAATGACACTGCTGCTTCTCATCAGATGAGCCTTAGGAGGTCAGTTACATGTTGAGAGCTTAGTTGAGGAGTGTTTCCTGCCTTAATGGAAAACAGCTGCAGAGGCAAACCTGCCAAAGCTGAGTATGATGGCAACAAACCTGCACTATACAGGGTAACTTCACTTCTGGAGGAAGCCAACAAGTAGAAACTCCCTTCCTTAAAGCCCCCAGGGCCTCAAAAAAATGATGTAAACTCAAAAGCAGACGACTAGAGTTTCCAATCCCACCTCTTCTAGCATGAGCCCGGTGGGAGAAGACAAAACAGTTTCTCAGGTGTGAGGCTGTGGCATATGGAGGAGTATTATCTACACTGCAGAAATAAATGCCAGGTGTAAACACTCCCACCGAGCCACACACTGAGTAAGGCAGCTCTGTTACTGAAGCATTAACCTCAAGCAGAGGAACAGCAGGAAATACACGAGGAGGTGATGTGATCAAAACTTAATCAGCTACAGCTGTCACTCAGTGATCATCTGCCTGCTGTCTATGAGTACGTTTGTGCCAGCTGCAGCAGCTCAGGAGGGGCCCGGTAGTGGGAGTCACTCCAGTGAGTTTGGCCAGTGCACCTGGATGGAAGTCGCAGCTTGACAGTGGGAGATGTGGACAGCTGGAGACAGCGGGTAAGGTTAGAGCGGCAAGCGCTGCCTAGGAGCAACTCAGGGACACTGTTGGAGGGAACAGTAGGGTGAAAGAAGGCAAAAAGTCTCTCCTTTTAACTTTTTTTTTTTTAACTTTTACAACTTTTAGTGGATGACACAGACTGTCTTACTCAAGAGCTATCCCATGGCTAAAGATACACGTCAGGACTTTCTTGTCTTAAAACTAACATCCTGACTCGATGAATATAGAATCATGGAATGGTTTAGGTTGGAAGGGACCTTAAAGATCATCTAGTTCACACCCCTTTGCCATGGGCAAGGAGATCTCCCACTAGACCAGGTCACTCAAAGCCCCATCCAACCTGGCCTTGAACACTTCCAGGGATGGGGTCTCTACAGCTTCCCTGGGCAACCTGTTCCAGTGCCTTGCCACCCTCAGAGTGAAAAATTTCTTCCTAATATCTATTCTAAATCTACCCTCTTCCAGTTTGAAGCCAATACCCCTCATCCTATCACGCCCTCATAAAAAGTCCCACTCCAGCTTTCTTGTAGGCCCCTTCAGATACTGGAAGGCTGCTATAAGGTCTCCCTGGAGCCTTCTCTTCTCCAGGCCAACTCTCTCAGCCTGTCTTCACAGGAGAGGTGCTCCAGCCCTCTGATCATCTTTGTGGCCCTCCTCTGGACCCGCTCCAACAGGTCCATGTCCTTTGTGTGCTGCGGACTCTGAAGCTGGACACAGTATTCCAGGTGAGGTCACACCAGAGTGGAGTAGAGGGGCAGAATCACCTCCCTCGACCTGCTGGCCACGCTTCTTTTGATGCAGCCCAGGATATGGTTGGCCTTTTGGGCTGCAAGTGCACATTGCCAGCTCATGTTGAACTTCTCGTTAACCAACACCCCCAAGCCCTTCTCAGCAGGGCTGCTCTCAATCCATTCTCCATCCAGCCTGCATTTGCGCTTGGGACCTTGCACTTGGCCTTGGTGAAATTCATGAGGTTTGCACAGGCCCACTTCTCAAGCCTGTCCAGGTTCCTCTAGATGGCATCCCTTCTCTCCAGCGTGTCGACTGCACCACACAGCTTGGTGTTGTCGGCAAACTTGCTGAAGGTGCACTCAATCCCGCTGTCCATGTTGCCAACAAAGAAAGATGTTAAACAGCTCTGGTCCCAGTATCAACCCTTGAGGAACACCACTCATCACTGGTCTCCACTTGGACATTGAGCTGTTGATAGCAACTCTTTTGAGTGCGACTGGCCAGCCAATTCCTTATCCACCGAGTGGTCCATCTGTCAAATCCATGTCTCTCCAATTTAGAGACCAGGGTATCATGTGGGACAGTGTCAGATACTTTGCACAAGTCCAGGTAGATGGCATCTGTTCCTCTCCCCTTATCCACCAATGCTGTAACTTTGTCATAGAAGGCCACCAAATTTGTCAGGCATGATTTGCCCTTATTGAAGTCGTGTCGGCTATCACCAATCACCTCCTCGTTTTCCACGTGCCTTAGAATAGTTTCCAGGAGGATCTGCTCCGTGATCTTGCTGGGCACAGATGTGAGGCTGACCAGCCTCTCTGAACAGGAGTACATGACCATATGAGTCATGCCATGTCTCATATGGTCATGTACTCCTGTTCAGAGAGTGGCAGCTCTCCCCATGCTCCTTTGCCTGCTGTGAGCAGCTACACCGGGTGAGCTCAGGGGAGGCTAAGCCTCCCAGCGCACCCTGCAGCAGATATGGAGCTTGCTTTGTTGTCAGCGTCGCACCTCATGGCAGTTTTGTAAGCAACAAAAAGCTGAACTTAAAGGACTTTACTCACTTCATTCTCCTGTAAGCATGGAGTAACTCTGTAACTAGAGAAAAACAGCCAATAACAAACTCTTCTCACTGTCGGCCACGAGCAGTGTCAGTGGGAGCCAATTTTCTTTGCTGTGAGGATTGTTAGTGCTGTCCACCCAAACTTGCCACACTAGCAGCAATAGACTAAAAACATTTAAAATCTCTTCCAGTGTTGTAAGAATCACAGTGATCCTATGACAAAAGTCAATTGTATATAATGCCTGCCGCTGTGAAGTGTAAGATAGCACAATGGAAAATCACTGCTAGTGCCAAAGGCCAGCACGACCCCTGACTGGAAACAACTGACTTGTAATTTTAAGGGTTAAAGCTAAAATATTATTCTGCAGTAATTCCTCATCATATATCACGAAGTACAGTCAAGTGCAGGCAATTATGGCCTCAGTATAGGCTGTTTAGAATTATCAGAAGCATAATACAGAAACACAGTAAGATTTGTTCCGTTGAACAGATCCATGATAAACTTCTGCAAATTCATCCATAACACCCAGAGTCTGAAATAAGAAAATTCGGATATATCAGTACTTGCAATCTTCTGCTCCATTGCCTGATACCTCTTACAAATTGTTACTAGCTTCTCTTGTCTTGTTACAATATCATAATCTGTGTAATCTGTGCTAGCCTATAGGCTCCTTAGTGCAAAAGAATAGCATTCTGAAAGATACTGAGTCTGGAAGTGTGCTCATTTTCATACATTGTCTTGTAGATGCTGTGGCAAATTCTTAAGATGTCATCTGAAAGAGAACTCGGTTTACTTCCTATTATACAAATGTCTGTAGACCTATTGCCATAGAATTTGGTCCCCTTTAATTTAATTTGAAATAGTAGCATCCTCTGCAACTGGCAGGCATGCCTAGAAGTGGGTGGGTTTTTTACAATGGTTTTGTAAAGGAGTTTTTGAAAACAGATTAGAGTCAGTTAATGAAGGTTCTCAAACTAATTTTAAGCAAAGGGATAAATAATCTAGTTTGTTGGTTAGATTGACGACCTCCTCTTGACAAGTGTGTCCTGTTTTCCCACTTGCTGTTAGTTTTTAATGTGCAGTTGCAGACATTCAGGCCAGCTAGGCTGATGCCCCAGAGGAAGAAAAATCAGCAATGCAATCAAGTATTTTCCAAGTGTAATTTTGTTTTATTGCTTACATACTCCAGTCCTGAAATAAAGGTGGTTCAACAGATGCTTGCAGAATGCAGCTCTGTCTCAAAAATAACCACAGGACAAATATCAAACTGTCCTCATCTTCATTATCCTGGAACAGTCACAATTTATATACAGGACACCGCATAAAAAACATCCAGAACCTAAACTACCAACACTGTCTAGCATATCTATATATTTCTGCCTAGACAAAGAAATTTGTAAAACCATGATTACCAGTACTATTTGGTGTTACGGGCTACAACCATGTGCTTAATACTGTGCCTCTGGTCTGCTGCTGTGACTGTTTTCAACCACAGTACAACCAAACAGCAAGTTTATGGGACTGACATTTGTGCAAAGAAATCCCTGTCCTCTCTTTTTAGAAATTGATTCTGAGATGATTTTGTTTTGCAGAGGTGATAGATTGCTTTCTCCCCATTTTTCTTTCTGTAGAATTCAATGGTAATGACTGAGGTTTGTCAAAAAAGGCAATGTGTTTGTTTAGGTCAAGGATAGGTGATGGGTAGCAGACGTACAACAGCTTTTTCAAATTCTGTTTCAGAAACAAGAGATGACAATTTGTTCTCTGTGTTCCGAGTGACATAACTCAGCAGTCAGGTGTGGTGCAGCAGATGCTGAGTGTGCAGGAGCACTTGCAGGCACCCCACTCTGCAGATTGACTGTAATCTCCTCCTTGAAACTACTTCACATCTCCTCTGACAAACGGCCAGTGAAGTGAGTGAGAAAAGATTGGGGTACAGAGTTGAAGTGAGCTCTCGATTAGCCTGCATATTCCCTTTGCACTTTCAAGTGATATCTAAAAGAGAAAAAAGCCAGATATTGCTTCTCTTAGAAGCACTAACTGGCTGATGCACAATGGTCTATGATTTCCTGCTGACTTTGCAGCCCAGAGAAGGATCCAGTGCTCAGGGAAGCACTGGGCTTCCCTCTGAAATTGTAACGCTGAGGGATGGACTCTGCCACCCTCCCTGACCTTCTTTTCCTCAATAATCCAGACAAGGGAGGAAAATTTGCTTTCACTTTGGCTCTGTGGCAGCAATTGGTCCTTTCTTACCATCACATTTGACTTTATACAAAATGCTTGATTGAACCAAGATATAAACGATTATTCCTTTGTATCTATGCCAAGTGAAAAATCATGGAAACTCTTTTTATACATCTTGTTTAATAGTGCTGGGACACGAACATACAAAATCCCCAAACCTATATGTTGTTCATTGCATTTCTACTTCATTATCGATGGAAACTGATTTTAATGCAGATCAAAAGAGAGAGAGCAAGTTCATAAGTCTAATATCCATGAGAGCGAAGAAAAGCACACCCAGCCTTGCACAGAATCAGGCTACCCCTGCTCAAAGCCTGCTCTGGCACACGCAGCTGGATGACCCCTGGTCTGGCCCCGGTGGGCAACCCCCTTACTGTACCCTGGCAAGGCACATACATGTTTGTAAATACAGAGGCAGCTTGGAAGGTAATAGCCTCGTGGTGTCAGATCCAAGATCTTCAGTGCAATCAGGAGTCTCATATGCACCCATCAGTCAGCATTGTCCTCCCAAAGTGAGGTTTTACTTGCAGGTAAGTTCAGCCAGTCTACAGGTACTGTTTCTGCAGTTTTACTGAGTAAAAATCAGGAGTGGAAGTTGCATCATTGAAACTGAGTAGAAGAGCAAGAAAATGTTGCCCATATCAGGAATTGGCTGGGTTTGTGTGTTATTCAGGCATAATGTGAATGCAAAATAAGCGTGTTTCATTCATGGTACGGTATAAAATCCTCACTCTAGTTCCCCCAAAACTTCTGTTCCTTTCACATCATTCACAGAAATACAGAACAGCTGCCAAATCTAAACCAGCATAATTACAAAAACCAAAACCTAAATGAATATCTGGACAAAACGCAGGTCCTTAAAGGTACTAAGGCAATTAATTCAGCATTTGAGTGCTTACATTTCTGTAAAGTTTATCATAAAGCTGGGTATCAAATAGGTTTCAGGCTCCACGGCAGCTTTTCAGTTTGGCCTCACGCTGCTCTTCTGTGGTATCTCAAAGTGTCTTCTGTGTTAGAAACATTAAATTTTCTAGACAAAATAATGCAATTAATCAAATACAGTACATTTGACTGTGCACCCAGCAATTATAAGATTTGGCATTTCATTTGCTTCTGCTTATAATCCAAACTAGCCATGACTTCTTCAGACCCTATGGCCCAAATCATCTTGAGGAAACCAAATATGTCATATTGGGATACTAAGGATAATTACTCCAACTAGAAAAACAGTGGGCATTTCTTTGTTGTGCCTTGATTGTCCACACAGAAAATCAATCAGAGGTGGCTAATTGCATGCAGATAGACCAGAGAACAGTGCCTGTTCGGGTATGAACCCTACCTGTGGTACAGTTTGAGCCATGGACTATCAGTTGTTTGGGAGACTGTGGAACACTTTCAAATACAACTGTTAAAGGTAGTATTGGCATAGTTAATGGGAACTCTGCAAATATAAGAATAAAATACTAAATAATGCATGTAAAAGTAAGCATTTTAATGGAGCTGATGAAATGATTCCGTTGAAGAAATATTTTTACCTGCTTGCAACACAATGGCATTGTTGAAATGAAATGAGAAAACCAATGTATGCATTAAGCTTTTGTCAAAACTTGATGTGTTTCCCTGAAATGTCTTTGTTCCAACAAAATGGTGCCTTCTAATAAAAAAATGTGCCATGAGATTTTCCCATCACTTCTCCTTTCGTGCTTCTAACTCTCCTATACCTTTTTGAAAATTTCACTTGTATTGTTCTATTGTAGAAATATTTTTTGTGCTCCAAAAGATATAGAGAAAGGACTGTCTTCTTTTTCATGAAGCAAATGCTTAAAATACATTCTGAGGTTTAATTTAAGGAAGAACTCATGAGGAAGAACTCCATCATTATGCAGGTTGTGTATGTGCTGTGCGGTAATTAGCAACATGACACAAGAAGAATCTTTCTTAAGAAAAACAAAAGTCGAGTGACAAATTCTTGTGGTCTTTTTTTTTTTTTTTGTAGTTCCTTGAAGAAGAAATGTATTTGCTTACATAGCTGAGATATTCAAATTTGCCAATAATCATTTAAATCTTCAGTTGCTGAAATCTTCCTAGCGCATGTTGAGCCAAAGCTAAATGTTCATGTCAGCCAGACTTGACAGAGGCTTGAGCAAGCCTGTCTGCTAATTCTAGACCCTGAGTGGCATGACCCCCAAGTTTAACAGAGAAGCATGTATTTATTTGCTCCTCCTGCCGTGACTCAGGTGTTGTTTCGTATGGTCCGATGACTTTCGTTACTGACTCTGATTCTGTCTTAATTAGTTTGCAATGGAAAATAAGAGTTTTGGGGAAATAAAGTTCACTCTGTCTTTCTATTGAAATATTCTATAATGGCTACAGCAATGCCTTTGGCAGGACATCTGTGGAAGGAGACTTTGGGATGGTGAAGCAGAACCTTAATGACTTCATGAAAGATGTGTTCTGAGTGCTCGTGAAACGTAGCAAAAGTCATGCAATTTAGCATCTAAGCTCCTTTGCAACTTTTTTGCTAGTAGAGCCTGAAAAACAACCTAATTTCCCTAAAGCTAACTCTGGGCTTGTGGCCAAAAGGTAACAAGTACTGAAGTCTTTGAAAGCTTGAAGAGTAGCTAAAATGAACAACTGGATCTTCAGCTGGTGCAAACAAGAATGCAACGATGGAGTTTGATGGGCTGGCTTTGTAGTCTGATGTAATTCTCGTTTCATAGCTGCTTTTTGTTCTGAAATGATCTGCTTAAAATGACTAAACAGCAGACAATAATATCAGAAACTCCATTAGTAGTCAACTAATTCTTAATTCTTGCACGTAAGTTGTGGTTACTCATGTGTGCAGTCATCTGCCCAGCTTTTAGTCACAAAAGCAGACTGTGACCTGTGTTTATAACCATTTTCCTGTGCAAAATATCGAAAGTCTATTTTTGACAGCAAGCTAATAAAGTTACCTGTAAACAAGAACGGTGCACTCTGTCCTGGTTTGAAGTAAAACAGAACCAATTTTATGTTCAGTAATTTCACTTTTCAGCTAAGCCTCTTCTAACGAACTGAACTCTCTGAAATTAACAGTGTATTTGCCAGACACTGTCAGCTTCTAGCAGTGATAAGACAAGATGTTTATAGTTGGTGCCAAGGAACGGTACGCAGAGAGGCTCCTGCTTATACTTATTGCTATAACAACCAAGGCCAGACAACTTTGTTACTTGCACCGTTGGAGGGTCGGAAGCGGAAAAGCGTAGAGGGGTCACACCTGCGGGGAGGAGCGGACAGGACAGGTGACCCAAAACTGACCAACAAGGTATTCTATCCCATCTGCCTCATGCTCAGTATAAAAGCCGAGGGATCAAAGGATCAGCTCTCTTTCTTCAATGGCCAGCGTCCGAGGAGGACTCTGTGTGTTCATCCGCCTTTGATCTTGATCCATGCATTCCTGAATCCAGATCCAGAATCCAGTTCCCATCCGTCCCTGAGTCCAGGCTGGGACTTTCTCAATGACTGTTGGTGATGTGATCATCATCCTGTGAGCTTGATTTTCTTTTTATTCTATTATTGATGTTTTCATTAAAGTAGTTTAGTTTCCTTTTAAACTCATAAGTCTCTTTCTCTCTCATCCTTCTCTCCCTGAAGGGAGATGTTCTCCCTTCTCTGAGCGGGAGAGAAGTAAAAGAGAGCATCTGTCATTCATTTTAGTGACCTTACAAAACACCCTGTTATATTTTAATGTAAATAAGAACAAGTTGAGAACCTTTAAATATGCAACTCAGGGCTTTTGAATACTTCAGTGTTAGTACACTAAGTAATTTTAGAAGTGACAGAGATCTTTGAAATGAAAATTACTGGCTCTTGGTTCTGTAAGTGTAATTTTTTAAAACTGGGGTTGATGCCAACAAGATATGTGACTCTTGATGGAGATGACCCATCTTCCAAATAATCTTTCTGGATTAATTTTTTCCTGTAAATTTAAGACAAATTTAGGTTAATTGGATCCTCAAATGTGCTTAAATACGAAAAATTATTTTTCTGCTTCGGAGGCACTTTTACAATTCATTTTAATCACAATCCATGCTATTATTCTGTGTTTCAGGTAAAAAGTTAAAAAACACTTATTAAAACAAATTCCATAAAACCCAAACCCTCAGCACTCTGCAGTGCATGCAGGTCTTCACACCAGTTTATTAAAAAGGCAGTAAATATTCAGAGCTGTGTCAGGATTTGGCTGATGTCATTATCTCTGTCTGAAAGTGATGGAGAGGCTGTGCCAGGATATTGTTCAAGCTTCAACTGTATCACCTAATTTTAAGAAAAGAAGTAACACCTCATTTAATTGCCTTGATAAGCAGTAGCTGGCATGACAGCCAGACCCCATCCAGAGATGGTACAATTTGATTCACTTCTACACGTGCTTCATGTCTACATCTTTATAACTGATCTCAAGGCAAGAGTAAGGGAGCAGAGAATATAAGCAGCCTCCTGACACACAGCAGGGAAACTTAGCTGGTATGGAAACAAGAGCAGTTTAGCAAAAGGAAAATTTACTGGATAGGTTCCTACAATCTGCTTGGCATTTTACAGATGCATGGGGCAAGAAATAGTCAAAAAATACTGAAGCTTTACCACATCTTCTTCTGCATTTATCTATTGATGGCCTAGTTGGGAATCTGTTTGCACACAATAAAATGACCTTGACACTGGGTTCTTTGTCTTGTTTTGTGGAGCATTGTTGCTGTGTCAGGCATTGTCCAGGCCTGGGTACTAGCCCCAGTTATCTTACAAACCAAATAAATTTTGCCTCACATTTACTAAAAAAAATATAATTATTATTGCTTTAAGGAAAAAATGGGGATCTTTGTTACTACATTTAATGTTTGGCTGTGCTTTGGTTTCATTTGGGAGTGTCAGTTTGAAGAAAGCATTATTTCTGCCTTTTCTCCTCAGATAAAATTGAGAAGCACCACCTGTCTGGGAAGGAACTTCATTTTCATGATTTCCAGAGCAGAGTTGCAGAACTTCTTGGATAACCTTCAGAGAAACAGTGACTGTGCTGCATGCTGGTGTGAAGCACATCTCCGAACTCTAAGGTTTGTCACCAGCATTTGACAGGCTGGTTTATTTGTGGACTAGTTATTACATTATTCACCTCTCTGCACCACAGCTGCCTCCATCCCTTTACAATGATGTAAAGTGAAAATGTGCTGTCATGTTTGTCATAACATAAATAGATTTATAAAGTAAATAATGCCAGCTGTCGGGAAAGACTTAAATACTTGTGCTCAGGCTCATCATGAGTGATAGGATTTAGTTTTCTGCTCTTCTTGTTTATGCACAATTCTGAAAGCAGCCTTGCCAGTAATATGAAGTACTTGCCATCTTAAAAACCAAATTCAAAAGATATGGGACACCCAGACATGCTTCCTATGTAGTATTACACACACTGCTTTCTCTTAACATTTATTAAAATTAGAATAGAATACCTTGCAGAAAATGTCATAAGGAAAAGAAAAATTAATAACTATTTGTAGAATCAACATGAAGTACCAAAAAGATTCATTTTCATTTGCTTGGGCAATACAAGTAAACAGTTCATCCTGTGAGCCTGCCCCAGTCTGTACACAGTGTGATAGAGAATGCGTAATCCTATGTAACGAATGAAGCTGCTTATAAGTGGGGAGGAAGATGCAATATATGTATATGGCACTTTGGATAGCTAGGGCTCAATTCAGGTGCATAAATACAAGAACCTAATATTGTTTGAGTTACCTTATGATATCCTGGCCATGCTCAGTTTTAGATAAGTAAGTGGCTTTTAGCTATCTAGAGTTAGGTAAAATGTTTTCTACACTTACAAACCCCAGGAAGCTGAGACCATGTGAACTTCTGATAAAATCACATGTATCTGTGACAGCTTATGGGAAGAGGTGAACGCTTGTACAAAAGATCACTAAATCTTATGTATTTCCAAGCTAGATAGCATCAAATTCTCAAATAATATGATGTGGCAGATTATCTTTATAAATTTTTCATATTTCTGTCTGACATTGCTACTGAAATTATAGTGCCCTCAAAACCTACATAGAGAGTGGATGGATATTGCTTGGCTATGTTCCTTGTATTTGTACGGCCAGCTCTAAATGAATTATTTTTAGGCTCCTGCTTCTCAGAAATGAGGTGTGCAGCTGGTTCTGAACTTCTGCAGTTTTCTACTCACTGATCAACCAAACACTAGCAAGTCAGACACCACCACAGTCTTTGAAGAGGAGCTTTAACCTTACCTCCATTTTACAGAGAGTTAAAAACAGAGGCATAATAGAGGATAATAACCTGTCAAGTTTGATCTTCAAACTTGAGAGACATCCCTTGTGAATTCCCTTTTCTTTCACAGACCTCTGCTCTGAAGCTCAGGAATCTTCTGACTACGGTGAAGCCGCTGCCACATGGCTTCTACTGGCCATTTCACAGGCGAGTGTTGTCTCGTTTACTTATGCATCCAGCCTGCCTGTTGCTCCACCCTTGCACACTGCTGGCACTATGAGCTCTCTCTGAGGCAGAGGCTATTTTTGTTCTGTGATCCTCCAGCAAGCAGCACAAAGGGACTCTGCTTCATGGCTGAGGCCCCAGGGGGCACAGCAGTCCGTGCAATAATATAGACAATATGAATCACATGTTCAGAATAGCAGAATAACCAAGAGCACATTGCAGACCTCTGTGCCAAGGCCTGAACTTTGTCCACTCATCTGTCTACTTTTCTTAGTGACGTACTTGCTGGAATATGTAGGTTGGTTTAAATACAGAACTTTCTGAATGCTATTGATGGCATATTTAGTTCCCTGGTGATTTTTTTTTATGTTGCCATTAACCAGGCTTTGGTGATTTTCACCTCAGTGTGATTAAACATAATTCTCTGAAAAGGAGCCAGTCTATTGAGCCTCAAAAGGGTTTTGTTCCTCTAGGACTTGACATTGTCTGACATAAGCTTAAGGGAATTTAGCTGTCAAATATGGTTCATGAGACAGATGTGGATTCAGAAACAGCTCCCGTGGTCTGGACCACTGTGATTCTTGTTAAAGGCCAGCTGCTCTTTATTATTTGATTTGGATCCTGGTTTTGGTTTGTTTATTTGTTTGTTTAGTTTTTTTATGAGTTACTCAATGGTACTGACTTTGTGATTAACTTAAACCAAGTTGCAGTAGAGCCTTGAAGGGTCAGATGAAAGACCATGACATAGAATTTTCTTTGAAGTTTGCGTGTACATGGATTCCTACCATCCTGACATCAGCCTAGCCATCAGCCTTGGGTCCAATCCGGATCCTAGGGGCAGTGTTGCAGGATGTTGCATGTGATTTGGCCCTCTCTGGGCTGCTTGCACACCACCTCAGTCATTCAGTTGCTTAAAACAACTTCTCACTCGGCATCAAAGACAAGACAAGCACTTAGATATATAGGCAAACTAAAGAAGGACAGATGATTTCCTGTGCCACTGTAAAAATATAAAGGTCAGACTCATTTCCCAGGTGTCACTGTAGCTAATAGGGACAAGAGATCAGGACTATGACTACGTGGTCAGATGAGGAATAAGACATACAGGGAACCTCCTTTGTGCCCTTATCTATAATAGTAAGCCAGATGCTAAATTACTATGCAAATGTCTGAGAACGTGCAAAAGCTGATCTTTATCTTCCTCTCTGATATGCCAGGCAGGAGGCAATGTAGGAAGGCCCTCTTTGATGTTTAGTGATAAGGCACTACCTAACATATAGCCAAGACTGCAATGAGAGTTGGGTGTCAGAATACCTTTGGATCTGACCCAGATGCCCCTTCACTGAAACTTCTTGAAACTACGGCATTGAAACTACTGAACCATAACAAAGCAAGCTACTTTGACAAAGCTCTGCAATACAGACACTGACTTGAAAGCACCAGATTGTTTGTCTCAGAGGCAGGTGTGCACTCAGGATGTATTTACATGGTACATGCCAGGTAGGCATGAGCCAACCTTGCCTGGGCTGAAGCCTGACCAAAAGCTGTATTGCTTTGATTAGTATGGTGCTAAGCCCAGGCCTGTGAGGCTTAATGAGAAGCATAAGATATTGTCATAGGTCCAGTCCTAAAAAGGTATCTTAGCACAGCACTTCTCTTGGAGTATGGACAGAACTTGCTTNATGTGGTGCTTGGAGACATGGTTTAGTGGCAGACCAGGTAGAGTAGGGTCAATGGTTGGACTGGATGATCTTAAAGGTCTTTTCCAACCTAAACAATTCTATGATTCTACAGTTCTATGCTCATGTTTGCTTGTGACTCACATGTGCCAAGTGGAAAGCTGCAGATGGACTGACCCTCAAGACAATGTGACAAACTGATGTTTGCAGGTTCATTTCCCATGCATCCCAAATACTTGCCTTGCAAGATAAATGACTGTTTTTTGTCTGCAGTGCCCCACTGTGCTTTGTAATACCCATGTAGAGCACTAGGCCTGTAACTGTGAAGACTGAACAAAGAATTCTAACCTCCCATTTCCACCATCAAAGTTCATTAGAAAACAGCATGCACATTATGGAAGGCAAATTTGAAAAGTTCACAATGAGTGTGAAAAGCAATGAGTTTCAAGACCCTGCCCTGCCTTCTTGTTCATTCATAAATACTTGAAAAAAAATGGAAGTTCTCTCTTAGGTGACGATGATGCTTAAAACTTTGGGAGCTATGTGCAGAGATAATTCCCCAAGCTCTCTCTGTATCCTGATGGGGAGAATGACTCCTGGGTTAAAGGGGTATTGAGAGTACCTACACTTAGATGTATTCTCTTGTTCTCAGGTACAATCATCTGCTGGCTATTGAGGGAACCTAAGCAAACTAGGCATTCCGGTCAAAGTCAGTCTTTATGAATAATCTCCTACACCTGCTCAGTCACTCTAATGAGGCAGGTAAGCCATGTACTCTTCATTTAGATCTTGTATCTCATCTTTAGTGGGGCGGAAAATAATGGGTTTATTAGTGCAGTTTTGAGTTCCCTGTAACTCCTCCTGCTTATTAACTTTTTTTTAACTATACTTTTACATAAGCAATATTCCATGCTTGAGCTTTATGGGATCAAGCCCCAGGAGCAACTGTGCTTAAAATATTGTTTAGTGTTTAAGTCTGGGCCAAAACGCTGGAAGATGAATCCCACTAAGAAGCTGCTGCTTAGCAAGTTTATGAGACATCATGTGTTTAAATACTAAAGACATGAAGGCAAAAGAAATATAACGCAGTTGTCAACAGACCCTGGAGAAAATTGACAATACTGTCCTTGTCCTATTAATGAACTGTTCTTCACTCTCCTTCGCACCATTACAGAATGAATAATTGAGGGCAGCAGATAATTCTTACCAGAGCCATGAGTTTCAAAATAATAGTTCATAGTAAAGAACAAGCTAAGGGAAGCTGTTCTTAGGCTGTGTTGTAGTGGGACTTCTGGATGTAAACCTTCTGTCTGGTTAATCAACTTGCTATGCATCATACTCCTACCATCTGTACTGCTGAGGCTAGGCTTAAAAAGGCTTCTCTGTGCAGAGTATGACCTTCACGTCCTCTCTCAAGCAATGGCAAAGAAATAAGCAAACCAAGAAGGTCCAGTGAGATTACAGGCCCATGTGAGATTTACATCTCTTATATATCAATGCACACACCCTAGTAGGGAGCGGCATGGCATGACATGTTCTCTATCACTGTGCTCACTTTTCTTCACAGTATCTCTAGGGGGTCCCCAAATGACTATTGTCTTACTATTAGCTAGATTTTCTTCTATAAATTTATATGCCTTCTGCATAATAGGACATTTTCACTGTTTGTTTTCTGTGTCAAAGTCTGAAGAATTATTGCTGTGTACTCTTGACTGAAATATAGGCTTATATCCTGCTAGTATTTAGGCAATGACACAAAAAAAATTAGTAATATTATGCACATATAAAAACTTTGCAGCATCAGGACCAAAATTCTTATTTGTCTTTTTCATGCAGGGTATTTCATATTTAAAATCTAAGAGAGCTCTGAATATAAAAGTGCAGGATGAGATTTTCAAAAATACATGGAAAAGGATGAAAGAATTCAGAGGAGTTTTTCTCAGTAGGTTGAAGTGCAGCCTTGCCACTGGTCTCAAATAAAGAGAGGCATTCAGTTTTACTGCTCTATGGACAAACCAAAACCCCGTTTAGTTAAGTGAAATACAAATCTCCTAACTTCAGCCATCTGAAACAGTTTCAGAGTTAATCAAATTAGGCATATAGCATGCACTAAAGGCACCAAGTAGTCAGTCAAGAAAATTCAGTAATCCATAAATAAATACAGGGACCTCTAAAAGGTGATTCATCTCACCTTAGTGTTAGGAGTGGGAAACTAATGCATAGAGGCTGAATCATCTTTTGCAAAGGTCTGTTCTGGAGAGCTGAGAAGTTCAAACTTTACACAGCTCATATTAGGTGAAATGAAACACTGTTCATCCAAAGCTGGTTCCTGGCTCATCCATTTCTCCTGTAAAGGCTGTGTGCCTTGCTGGGATCATCACACTGAGCTAACAGTCAGCAGCACTGAGCGAATAGTGTTTGCGAGCAGAAAGCAAAAGGGAGTCAGAGCTGCCCCGGTCCTTATTCTTGGCCAGGTACTAGCACTGATCTTAAGTTAAATCACTGGACTGACAGTGTATAGAAACTTGATGTCATGATTTTATCTATCATTTCTAATGCTCCTGGGCAGTTAGGTCTTTAAAACAGAAATGTAAATTATCCCATGGCATCTTCACAGCATAATGGGGGGGTTGAATTTTTATTCCTTACCCACACAAGCTTACACCTAGTCAAGAATAATCTCATTTTGTTGTTTTCTGCCAACATTTTAGGTTCTGGTTTCCTTTATATTAGCCTTAATACAGCTGGTACTGTGCTCCTCTTATTTGAAGTTGATTCACGGAATCATGGAATCACGGAATTTTTAGAGTTGGAAGGGACCTCTAGAGATCATCTAGTCCAACTCCCCTGCTGATGCAGGAATGCCTAGAGCACATTACTCAGGGCTGCATCCAGGCGGGTCTTGAAAATCTCCAGAGAAGGGGACTCCACAACCTCCCTGGGCAGCCTGTTCCAGTGCTCTGTCATCCTCACCATAACGAAGTTTTTTCTTGTGTTTGAATGGAACTTCCTATGTTCCAACTTGTGCCCATTGCCCCTCCATTAACTGTTTGCTCTCTTTTGTAGATTAATAAGAAATAAAACACATCTTTGGGATACTCCTGTGGTTGTTTCCTTCAACTTGATATCTGATCATACATGGTTACTCTGTATGGAATTTAGCTCAGTTTTCCATGAATGTGTTAAGTCCATTGGAAAATAAGCCTTCAAATAAGGTGTTGAAAGCTTCTTTATCAAATTAAAATCTAAATAAATCATACGGCCTTTATTCTGCATATTCACTCTGTTCCTTTGACTAATCGTATATGACCTAATTCAGCCTATCATACTTCATTGTGGAGTAATAAGGTACCAATATGTCTTCAAGAACCAGTTAATTTAATTTGTAACTGTTGAAAAATCAATTTTGCTTAGTAAAATTGCACATCAAGTCGATTACAAGGTTGCAGAGGCAATGGCTATATGTTGTGATGGTTACAGCAGTTATAGACAGTGTGTCACTCGTGTGCCTAAAGTGACATGAATGTAACAAAGCTATACACACCTCCGACAGAATGCCTCTCAAAGAAGTGACATCTGTTAGTGTGAATCTTCTGTCTTTAGGACACCTGTGACTGGCATGCTGTGTGTTGAAGATTTTTATTTTAACATGAAAGCTGCTTGTTTGTTTCTAGTGTGGTTAAATATGTTAACTGATAGGAGCTGGTTCCAAGATAGTCAACTCACCAAGATCAAAAGGGGACAGTTCTCTTTGTAGTGATTTGCGGGAGTGGAAAATGCACCTCTCCCTGACCAAAACCACAGACATGTCTAAAACAGGAAATTCCAACTTCTAACCCGTTCTCAAAGAACCTCTGCACAATGGAAATCTAGAAATAAAATGCTTATTTTCATTAATTTTTATTTTTGAGCTCATGGCAAGGGATTCAGAAGTAAAGGAAGCAGAGAAGACAAAGAACACTGTTCCTTACTTAACTGGAAGGCAAGTGTCATTGCAAAATTAATTTACACAGCTCCCACCCTAGCACCTGTAGCTTAAGCACCTGGGAGATGTACTAGCGGGAATTTGTGACCTGAGCTGTAATGCTTCAATGCAAATGCCATGGGGCTATTCGTCAACCTGTCTTGCTCTTAGAGAGGCTGCAAACATCCAAGCTCTGTTACAGCACAGACGGTGCTGCAGAGAGAGAGAGCGACTGGCCTTGACAGGTCAGCCATGGGGGTGGTGGCTTCATCAGCCATCACTGCCAGGGAGCACATTGCAGCAGGTATATTGGCAATAACTTTTACAAGTCGACAGCAGCTGCCATCAGTTTAAATGAGAATCAAACAAAAAAAAAAAAAAAGGGAAGCTAGCAGCACAGAAAACATAGACCGTCTTTTCAGACCTTTGCAGGAGTACAAAGATTCATATTTTGTGGGTGCATGAGCTTTGAAGGATGTTTTTATATATGGGTAGATACTTAGCTTACAGGCAAAACATATTAGGGAATGAAATTGGCAACAAATGTGTCAATATTCCTACACTCTGAGTCTATGCTAATAATCAAACAATGTCCTTGTTGCTGTACAAAAGAAAAAACAAACAAAAGAAAAAAATGCAGTTCTTTTTCCAACTATCATATCCAGCTTTACAGTACAGCAGCCCAAACAAAATAGCGTGAAGGAAGTGATGGATTTGTCTTACGACACCTGGTACCCTGCAGTCACTGGCTGTGAACAGAGCAAAGTCCAAAATAGCCTACCTCATTTCACTGAACAATTAACTTATCTTTATAGCAATGGAAGATAACAGACCAGCTCCCAAAGGCTAGTTACCAGACTAGCCAGAGTGCTCTGGCTTACCTCAAAAAAACATGTTTGTAGAGCTGTACACTTAAATTTCTATAACATAGGAGGTTCAGCAAGATTTGGTGGGTGGAAAAATAGAGTTCTTTCAGGAATATGTATAAATCTGTATTTACTAGGTATAAACATGCCAATGTTCAATTGCTGAAAGCCTACTGTGTTTCTGCCTAAGAAGATATTCTTTCATAGTGATATAAATATTTTTGATACTGAAAAACAGGGCAACAGATTAGCTTTTTGTAAGGTTATAAGCACATCTAGTTATGAAACTACTTCTTGTGAAGACTTGACCTTTCTATTTATTAAAAGCTAATTTCAGTGCTGGCAATTTCATCCATGTAAAAATTATTTTAGGAATCCAACAAAGGTGTGTTGGGTTTTTTTTAAATGATAAAATGAACGCTACACACCAGGGTTGCATGTAGAATACAGACTGTACTGCCCTGCTCCTTTTTGGCATTCATCTTCTTTATAAGAACCCTCAGTTGCATGCAAGACATAATTTAGGACTACAGTTTCTTTACAAAAGAAGCGATACATAATGGAGATGAAAATAAAACAAGTTCCTTTGCCACTGCCAATTTAAATTAGCCTGTTACTCCTGGTGTGATTAAAGCAGAATAAGCAACATAGGGTAATAAAAAATAAAAAGCTGATGTGCGTTTTATAAAATCATTAATCATTTTACTACATATCATGGATGTCCCTCTGTGTTACTGCAAGGGAAAGTTCTGATCAAGACAATTTTTGGTAAAAATCCTTAATAGAGACCTGTCCAATGTAATACTACTACAATAACACTTAGAGTCTAATAATACTATAACAATAATTATAGTAATAATAACAATTATCCCCTTGAGGCTCAGCTTAAGCATCCACTTCAGTATTTTCTGGGTTTCAGTATTTGACGAAGTGATCTAAAAGCAAGTTTATGCAATGGGTTCACAATCTGACAGCAGAGAAGGACAGCAGCAAAATTCAGGCATATTCCCTGGTTAAATAGGCAGATTTTAAAATTACTTTAGAATAGCTCATCTCACCTCAGAGGAGAACTTTCACATATTAAAATTTAATTCTGTCCTCATCAAAGCCAAAGGGATCTAGCTCATTTAAGTGGGAGAGGCACTAGGGCCTGCCTGTGTAACCTTTTACTGTGAAATGAGAAGTCTTCTGAGCTGAGCTAAATGCTGTTGAAGTTGCTTAGTGTAAGCGCTGCCTTTCACTCAAGATAAGTGTAAAGGGGACATTCAATCGCTCTGTGCAACCAGGTAGCAGAAACGATAGGAAAACTGTCACAAGCAGTGGTTTGCATGCTGCAGAGGCTGAGAACAAGATGAATCATGTGGTAGTGGAGAAGGGCAAGACAAATGCCGGCATGTAAGAACTGATTGCCGAAACTGTGATTGCCTACCATCTGTGATAGAAAGAGGGAAGGGCGCCTGCCACTGAGGAAAATGCTAGCAAAAAAGCACAGGATGCATTAACAGAAGTGTTAGCAGTGGGGTCTGAGAAAGAGTTAAGGGATAATTTCTGTGGGAGGCTGGGAGCAGAGAACTTGTCATCTGATTGCTTCTGTGGCCAGAGAAAACAAGTCCCGGCACTTTTTTAGCAGCTAAGCATCTTTGATCACATCAGCAATGCCTAAATCCGCTGTCAGCCTTTCTTCCTCATGGGAAGAACTCCCCACTGAGCTTCAGCCTATTAACTAAGGTCAGAAAGGACACAGAACTGTTAACAAGGCTTTTTTTTTTTTTTTTTTGGAAATTGTACTGTTGTGGGAACCAAAGTAACAGCTCTGATACCCAATGTTTTTAAGATAACTCACTTTAATTTCTCAACCTATCCTTTACCCTGTTATCTTTCAATGCAGTCTATTAGTGAGTTTTCCTGGAGGATTTGGTTTAGTGTGTTTGCATACAAAACAATGAGCTTGTTGCATCTCTGCCTGAAACAGCCACAGCACGGTCTGTTTTGTTTTGTTGCAGAGTGAAACCTCATGGGTTCATGTCTGACAGAAAAAAACGATCATTCTTTTAGAGCTACCTACTGCTTTTGCCTCTCTGGAGGCTTCTGGCTTCCTCCGCTCCCATTCTCAGTTGCTCCTATCTGACATGCCATGCACTGGCAAGCATTTCATTTGGCAATGTGCTATGACTGGAGATTCTTTTAATCCATATCTCTATTTCTAAATTGTATTTAAATTGGTAGTGGAATGGTACCATTCAATGGCAAAAATGGATGTATTTCTGGAGTAACCTAGACATCCTTGCAAAGGCAGGGTGCTCTATTAGGACAAGAGAACTATAAATACAAGATAATGAGATGTTCTGACTTCACAATGTATAGATTAATTGTGTGAGCTTCACTTAAGGAACACAAGCCAAAATAAAAGGAGTCCAAAAGAAAAGCAATATATATAAAAGTATGGATGAAATGGTCTTAAAGTCTACTTTGGCAAAAGAAGTGAAGATATTTTCCAAGCTGAACTGAGGCGAATGTCAAGAAGGTGAGTGAGTGATCGGAGAATGAATGAAGGAATGCAGATGAACAATGCAAGGCTAATCCATTAATTTTTATCCTATTCCTCTGGTTAGATTCATCCTCTGCAGTGAAAGCCATAAATTCAGGATTGTGATTGACTATAAAAGGGCACTGCTTTTAATTCTAAGGTGCTTATCAAAAGTATTGAATACATAAAGTTTTTTCACATGTAAAGACCAAGTTGCCAGGTGCTAAGTTATAGCAAAAATGTCTTCTTCCTTCCTTAAGCAATTTAAGGATTGATTCATTAGACCTTTCATTACATGGATCACTGGAAGAGAGCAATCATTAAAAATGTAAATCCTATGCTCTTGAAATACGACCTCTGCTTCCTTTGATTATCCACTGAAGCCCATACTGTGTCTTGAAGCACTAACGAAGCCTATCTTTCACTGTCAAGTTAATTGCAGTAGTGGTGAGCCATATCACTGCTAAATCCCAGACTTGGTGCATCTCGGTGGTTGTAGGAGAAGCACAATTCAGGCAGAGTCTACCTTTCTCCTGAGAGTCCAGCTGAAGAGGTTTCAGCTCCTCCCTGCCTCAGGTGGTGTGCATAGAAGACATGCATCTGTTCCAGCTACCCCAAGGTCCTCACAAGTGTAACCACCATTAGTAAGTTTAGGTGGGTTTTTTTATGATACCAACCCTTTTTACCTAAAATGATCTCTCCTCTGCAGAAGTGCCATGTCTTTCAGTGGGACAGTTTGCAGTTTGATTTATTTCTGAGGCTAAATAAGAACATCAAAATCTGATGCTAAACATGAGTAACTTGTTTAGCCATCTGTAGTCCTCTCACATAATTAAGATCTCCAGTGTCTCTGGGGAACTTTTCTTCATGCTTTTCCTCCATCAAGTCTCTTACAGCACAAGTGCCTTCCTATTACAAGCTTCCTGTGTGTCTACAACCAAATAAAGACATGATGGTGAGGTTTGTCTCACAACTGCTGATGTTTGCAATGTGGATACCTACCGCTAATGTGGTCACAACCTCAAGACCCTGGTTCCTTGCATCCTGAAGTAGATGTCATGTCTGTCAAATGGATCACTCCTAAAAGTGTCTGCTCCTCTCTGCCCACCATGGAGGAGCCCCACAGTGACTAGCCCAAATGTAAATGATTTATCTGCTTGAATTTTTTTGAGACGACTTCCAGCATCTCTTTCACACAAAGAGCACTGCTAAACAAGAAAGATGATAGTGGACCTATGCCTTTATAGGAATAAGACAGAATGGTGTTAACCTCATTTTACCATACTTTTTAAAGGGTAGCGTAGCATGAGAGTATGGATTTCTATTCATATGATAGAAATAACTCAGCCTTACAGATAGACTGTGTGGATAGAGAGTTTAATGATTAGTGATGTTTGCATCAGGAGACACTCAGATCCTGGCAGGCTATGCCCTTGTCAGCACCAGAGCTAGAAGCATGAGGGGGCGCAGTAATAAGATGCCTACCAGTGAAGAATCATGGATGTGAATTTAAGTTAATACTGTCTGCAGAAATCGTCCGAATGTCTGTGTCTGGGAAATGAAGGGAAGCAAAGGGAGGCATATCAGAGAAGGATAGTTATATGTACCGTCAATTATCTCCTTTAAATAAATCTTAAGAAAAATGCCAGTCCTTGCTCTTTGGCATCTTTCACGTGTCTGTTTGATCTGTGAACATTGAATGACATTATTCCTATTACCATAGGAGAGGAAAAGAATTGGGAAAAGTTGTCTTTTATCTCAATTAAATGTGTTATTTGTGCCATTCTAACAGGTGATCAATGCTAATATACATTTAGGGGATACTGCCATCATTAAGCCTATAGCAGCCCGTGAAAGGGCATGCACATGACCGGAATTCATATTATGCTGTTCTTCAAAGTTTTTCTGATACCAGGGAACTCTTTTTCACTGGCTGTAATCAATACTTCAAATTCTGACAATAAAACCAGTCACTGGACTGAATAGCATACTGAATGAGAGAGCCAGCAGTGTGCTAGCACAGAGAAAACCAGCAACAATAGAAACCTGCCCTTCTTAATACTAAGTCTTCCTTTTTCTTATATTACTGCTATAATCCAACACCTCCTTTCAAGATATATTCCGTCTACTCTCATAAAGGCACCTATGTACTTCTTCATCCTGGAGCTCTGAGGACTTCATTTGATATAAAAGCAATCAAGGGAATAGAGTCAATGTGGTCAATATAAATACTACGCTTAGTAGTCTGCTGCAGTGCCAAGAGGAATGTGTTGCCATGAAAACAAATACGCATGTAAGCTGTCCTTGCTGTGCCACACTGATGTTCAGAAACCTACCCAGGAGTTAGATGCTCCCACTATTGTGGTTCTCCTCCTACCTTCCTTGTGGTGCAGTGGTGTCCCAGCCCCTCTCTGCTTCTGATGAAAGGTCTGAGTATTTATACACATTCTGAATGTAAGCCCAGCTGGTTGTGGTGGTGTGCTTTTTTTTGCAGCAGAAATGCACATACTTATTAACCCTACTGATGGCTTTCCTTAGGAGTAAAAGCACTTACTGATTCATCAGAGTTGCAGCCCTGGGGCACTTGGCTGGCTGTACTGGAACACCATACCCATATGTCCCCACAGAAAGTCATCCTCCTGGCAGGGCCTCATGGGATCATGAGCCTGGGAGGGATGTGTGGAAACCAGCACCTCTGGACGAGGAGGAGAGGCTGACATACCACGGAGTCTCACAGAGGTGGCAGCTGTATTGCAAGGCAAAGGGAAGGACACAGTGATGAGAAGCAGCTGCATAGGACAGTTGAGGAAAAAAAAGTTGGATGATCCCTAGTTCTCTGTCTCTTATCAGCAGGACCAAAGATGTGATTTCTTCCAAAGAACAGAAGTGGCTGAGCACAGGCACTTGGTTGTTAATGGCGTGTGAACAGCAATCATGTCTCGTTCAGTCTCTCCCAGACTTATGACAAGCCCCTGGGGAAGGACAGGGTGTGGGTGGGAGGCAGATAGACAAGGGTGAGCAGTGAGCTGGGAGAACATCAAACAACAATTTGTCTTGTAAAAAGGATGGATATTTTTCCCTTCTTATTTCTGATAAGTTTTGGACATCTGGGGTTTTGTAGTTGCTGGTTTTCATACTTTGTCTCCCTTGGGGTGGTAAGTACTGCCGGGCCAGTTTAAATTGCTTTCTCCCAGTGAGATGCCACCACCCCAGGGAGAGTCACATGAGGCAGCATTATCAGGCTTTCCCCGTAGCTAAATAGGAGCCTGGAGTAATGCAAAGAGCTCTTGAGGAGGCAGCCAGGTAATGTTTGAATTTAGGTTTGTTTCCCCTTCCCACTGGGCTGCAACACTGGCATGTCTACATCAATCACATGCACTCTGCTGTATGGAAAGTCATGCTACAACCTCAGGGATTTTTTCTGAGACTTCCAAATACCCTTCTGTTCCCCACCTTTCCTTGACATCAAGGTTTGCTGAGCAGCCCTGGAGAGTAAGCCTTACAGTTTTCTCCAGATGCCAGAGCTGAAGACACCTCCATGTGTGTGCTAGTGCTTTGAGAACTGCAGGTTTTGTCTCGGTTCAAGTCAACAAAGCAAAATTGAAGAGACCTAACTTTATGTTTATACCATTCATAGTGCTGGAAGACTTCATTCTTAAGTCACATCCTTGTGTGCTTCCATTGCACAACCACTATATATCAGTAAACGAGTGCTGATCATTGGCATCCAAGGTACCTGGGTATACTCAAACCACCTTTCATCTTACTAAAAAGCAGATTTGACCCACTGCTATTAAAAACCATATGCCCCTGTGTTGCCGTTTTTGCTGTTTCTCTTCACGAGGTGATGCCAATATTAAAATTAAAAACGAACAGATCTCATGCAGACTGCAGTCCTTCTGGAAAAGTGCCAGTTTTGGGTATCCAAATGAAGAATTGGACTGGGAAGCATTTCAGTATGGATCTTACAAGATGTCTGCAGCTGTTTTAATGAGGCTGATATTTTAAACAACCATTTGGAAAAAAAGACACAGTGGATGCTATCATCATCTTTATATAGCTCTCGCTCATCATAAAGTTTCTGAAATTAAAAGTCTTGTCAGAAAGCTGTTATGATGTCTTTAATGCTCTTGACTCTTTAACCATGCTTCTTCCATTAAAGAGCGGGATAGGGATGAACTTGTCATGGATTCTTCAGAGACTGTATAATGAGAGCTACTAAAATGTTCTGGTTCTTGGGATGTTATCAGGCTGCCAATTACTGTGTGTGGTTAATTTTTGTTTAATCCTAATATTTTGTTTTATTTTAGTCCTAATATAATCCTTATATTTTATTTGTTTAAAAGATGAGGGGGTATGTCACAGTACTAAGCTGGTACGAGCTACATTTCCTTCCTGTGTGCCTGTGTTTATGTTTTAAAGACATACTTATCAAAGTGGAGTCCCTGCTTAGCATCAAGTGATTTACTGTCTCCTCTACAACTTTGAAATGACAAATTTAAGATTTTAAAGGTGTTTAATAACCACTCTACTGCTTTTGTGTGAGCACAGCCTATAGGAACTGCAGAGAGCCTCTAGACAGAGCTGAAGTCCGCCGGATGTTAGGAAGACACTGCCCTGAAATGCCACTTGACAGATGAGTGCATACACCATAGATGGCCATACTCCTCAACTTTTCCAGCCCTGATCTAGGATACACAGTTAGAATGCCTCCCTGGCATGCAGATTTGGTTGCTCGGCTGACAGACAGGGCAGGATTCAGCTCCAAGTTTGGACACTGAAGTGGAGGCGCGTTATCACGGCTTACAGGTGACTCTGCTGCCTCTGGGGAGATGCAGAGGGTGAGACAGGTGCCTTCAGCCACATCACTAGAGGGTTGGCAGTATCCCCCTCCACTGCAGCTCCCATTTCAGGAGGGCACACATCCTTGCCCCACCTGCCAGCCCATGGAGATACACCATGGCAACACAAGTACCCCTGCATAACTGTGAGTGGTCACCAAACTGAGCCCCTAGGTAATACCCCCGGGGGAGTCAGGAGGGTTATTCAGCTGCTGAGGCATAGGGCGGTGATTCAGTTGCACCCACCTAGGTGTCTAGTGCTGTTTGAGGTGCCCTAGAGTGTTTGAAATGCCCTCAGTTACTCTCAGGCATAGCACAGGGCCAAGAGGGTGACCCACGTGTCTGGACCAGCAGCTACACCAGGCAGGATACCTGAAGGACCTTGCACAGCGCTAGGTGCTGACATCTGGGCAGCTGAACCGAAGCTGGGTGTGAGCTGAAGAGCTTGACAGGCTCCCGCTGACTACACTGCCTGTAAAAGGAGCTGAAACACCAGACTCACATATGGACACCTAAATTCAGGTGTCAGAATGAATCCAACCTAAGGTAATCTGTTGTGCCCCACTGCTGGTGCCGGGGTCGTTCCTCTGAGCTCTTTCTTCCCAGTTATAGCTGTACTGATCTCTCCTTGAATTCAAGTTGCAGCACCTAATAGTGGGGTTAAATTCAAAGTTGTAAGGCAGAAGAGGGTAGAAGGTGATGCAATTGAGATGTCAAGTGGTTTGATGGAGGTTTGTATTTTGGCAAAATAGATTCCTTTTGGACCAGCTCTGAATGTACCTCAAGTTGTACATTTTCTTCACCTATCCCTTCTTACTTATGTATCTCCAGATAATGTGTGATTATTCTTACTCTCTCAGCAGTGTAAATGATGGGCACCTCCAGGGGAAACTGTGAAGTTATGTTGGTATAAAATAGTACAAGTGAGAAAAAAACCCCAGAATCTGCAATATGTACTCTTTTATGGTCTTTAATCTGGACTTTTCGATATAGCTGGAAAAGCAAGAGGTAGTTGCTTTAAAGACCTGCAGTAATTTAAAGTGCTATTCCTAAGAGATTTGATTCAGGCTTAAACTTAAAGTGTTTGGTAATTAGGGTGAATTACTGAGGTTTAAACTAAGGGACAACTGAGTATAGAAAAAAATTCTCCTTACTACGTTTTGAATTGAAACCAGAGGAAAAACGCGCTGCTTTTTAAAGTGTGCATAGCTTGATCTATAGCTTTCAGTTGGGCAAACTCCTGGGAAAATGAGTACCTTCCTCTCTGATGTACAGTGGAATTCATCCAAAGGACAAGATCCCTAAAGCTGATACAAGTCAGCATAAAGCCTCTGAATATCACCACCTCCAGATCTAACTCACAATATCATATCTATAAATACTGTTGTGAAGTACCTTTTAGATAATCTGACTCCTCTGATACATTCACAGTTTATGCTTTTTAATTCATTAGGATGACACAAATTAACATAAAACTTTAGAGAAATCTTTTTTTCTGGACAAAATTTGTGTTATGTGGTATGAATAAGACACCCTTTACCAACTACTGAAACGCAACTTACCTGTGGAAAACCAATGCAGGCACTGAATGCCTCATCCGTGGATTCAGAAGTGAGGAGTGATGCCTTCTTCAGTTGCACGTACACGAGCATGGGAGGTCTGAGGGGGCAAATCATGGATTACCCAAACTACAATTAGACCATGACACACTCCGATAACCCCCCTCTGCTGTAAAACATGGGAGAAGTTAAAGCAACCACAAATCTCAAGAAGCTCAGTATGTGAAAAATGAGTTCAACGGCAAGGCTGGTCTATGGGTCTGGATTCTCCCAGGGCTCGAATTTTTTCTTGCCAACATTACAGCAAGGTGAGTCAGACATGCTTGGCTCTTAAGATCATCTGTAATACTTACGAGGTGTTTCATAAGGGAATTAGGACACATGAGCAACCAAATGGTCTTGTTTTCAATCAAAGTGTAACTGAACTTTTGAACTGAGAACATGTTTTTGTGATTGAGTCTTTCCTCCCAGATTTTAACAAAAAAATTGTCAAAAGCACAGCCTGTAAAAGTGTAAAGCCTGTAAAAGGTACCAGTTTGTCCTTTATTAATATCTTTTTCCTTATAGCTGCTTTCAATTAAAAAGAATTCTAATTTTCTTTCTTCTTTATTATGAAAAATTATTTCATATAATACAATAAGGTATATAAAAAGAGCTTGCCTCTACATTTCTGTGGGCATCTTTAGAGAGTAGTGAATATTTAAAAGATCTTATAAATAGAAGCAGGATCCATATGGCAAGATAATAAATATTCATAAAAGTATGGATAGGCTGATTCTCTGACTCATTTTTTACAATTGCCGCACTGTAGGAAACAAATACACTGCTCCTCCATTCAAGTGCTGGATAACACATTGATCTGCCTGCCAGTTCAATCTAGGCACCTTGCGTAAGAATACTTTTTCTCATTTCGTCTCATAAACAGAGATGTCTTTTAGCCTCTTACTTTTTTAATATTAAGCTGTAAAGTTTTGGATGCTTGGTTGAATGTGCCTGTACGTGTAATATACAACTCGGAAGGGATATTCTTTGCAGATTTCTTGAAGAGTCTACTGCATTAAAATGTATCAATTTTCCACAGCTGACAGAAAAAAGAAACTCCCTGTTGAGTGTCAGGCAGTCCATGTGAAATTAATAATTTCTCACTCAGTTCATTTCCCAATGGACACATGCCTACTGTACACAAACTCCAGCTTGGCATTAATTGCCACACTTGTTTAAAATCTCAGTTCCACAAATAGGCACTTTCTTTAAATATGCACTCAAGTTTCCATTAAGGCAGCTCACAAACTGGTGCAGGGAGGCTCCTGTGGGGTGGTAGGCTGCCTCTGCAAAGGGAGGGTTGTAGTCTAAACCTCACCATAAGAAAAGTGGTGTCCTTCACCCAGCGAGCAGCAGAGTGGAGAGCACGCTTCTTGAGCAGAGACTGCGGCTGCCCATTCTTGTGCTGCAGAAGGATGCTCTACCACCTGCACACACCCTGGTGTCTAGGGTTAAAGAGGAGTAAAGTACTTGCTGGTTTTGCTAGATTGGCTTCTGAAAAGTCCACTCAAAATTAGTACTGGAGCCACTGGTTTAATTCAGCAGAAACTGAGTCATGGGGAAAGGTTCCCTACTCATCTCAAACAGTTTTTGCTTATAAAGGCTCAAATTACAGCAAAGGAGGAAGACAAGTCATAATTGCTGTCCTGCAACAGGGCCCTGGGAGAGTGCTTTGGAATCATCCTCTCCTCTCCTTAAACCTCATAGTTTATGTACTTTGCTCATTTTCTACTTTCCAACCTGCATTTGGCACATTCATTAGGCTAATTCTTATTGGCTGTTCATGCCATTCATTTACATTTACATCAAACCCATAACCATCTTAATTGTTTTATCATCATGTTTGTGTTGTTATTACAACCTAATGTTGCTTTTGATTATTAGTGAGAAAATGGGAGTTTTAATTTAATAGACGATTATGCCGTTGCTTTTCTAATGGAAAACCACAGTATAGATGCTTCTGAGTAACAACGTGTTATTATATGCATTTCATGCTCATAATTCTTTTGCTGATACTAGGAAAATATTTTCAGCCTAATTTTTCCCTGCATACATCTTGGCAACAGTACAGAGCCCTGAGGATGCACAGCCCTCTATTATTAACCTTTAAGTGCCGGTGAATAATTATAGTTATCTTTTGTTGTAATTCAATTGTTGTTAACTGGATGCTTGTTATCACCTTCTTAATCAGTCCAAGATATAATGAGTAAGATGGATTTCCAATGCATTATATAATCAAAATAGGCATGAAAAATGAATTAGGGAATGTTGCCATAAAGTCTTTTTGGTTATTACCTCACTCCGAGGTGACATACTTAAACTACTTCTCAGTTGAATAGATGTTCTGAAGATGAATAAGCAGCGTGTTTGAAAAGAAATGACATTCCAGGTATCAGTTTTCATGGCTCCTTTTTGGGAAAATTTGACACTAACATCAGCTAATTTTCTAACATTCCTCTCACTGCCATGGGCTAAGGGGCTAAAATTAGTTGGAATATATCATTTGTATGCACTGGTTCAGATTTCGCTCCTTTCTTTTTCATACCGAAGGAAAACTATATGCTTTGATCATACCACTGGAAGATGATGCTCATCTTCTCTCTTCCCTTTTCCCATTATTTTCAACATGGGAAGTATAATGTCATGGAAATCAAACATTACATTCCCCTTCTGGCTACTTGCCAAATACGTGAGGAAAAAAAGGTACCCTTTTTTAATCTGGTTTTGAAAATGAAATAGAAAAGAGAGAGGTAAATATATATATATGTGTGTGTATTCATCTTTCTACCCTTAAGACTGAAATTTCTACATAACCCCCATAATTTTCCTTTATGCTTGTTCAGGTCTTTATCTCACTTCTGTGTGGATGAATAGCACCTTATTTTCAACCAGTCTATTAGAGTGAGTAGAAAGACTTTGGCAGATATCCAGTATGGACCCTTGTCCTTTTCAGCTTCGCTGCAGGGGAATGGCTCTCAACAGCAAGCTAAACCTACTAATGGATGGCAGGAAAAGGGCAGAAATGTTTTAGTGACTTTTTTTTTCCACTGTTCACCAGGAAATGTGGCTGTAACTGGATTACTAACTGAATCCACACCAGCATCAAAAGGACAAGAACTCGGGTTAGAATACAAAGGGAAAGGTTTAGGAAAGACAGTGTAACTGCATTTTTTTAAGCCCAGCTGAACCTGATGAAAAATGTTGTGAGATATTTAAAGAATGGGCTGAAATAATGTTAGAACAATCAGAGGTTGTCTTTGAGAACACCTGCTGGGGACCGGTGACATTTCAGAAGGTGGAAGATGAATGATTACAGCACCATCTTCTAACAGGAGACACAGGAATTGCTGGGGAGCTGTAAGAGTCTGTTCAACTTCAGAGCCAGGAAAACTATTGGAATGAATTACTCAACAAACAACTGCAGATGCTGGTAACTTAGCAAGAGTTTGAGAAAAAGCCAAGATGAATTTCTAAATAACATATCATATCAAACTATTAATTTCCTTCCTTGATAGTGTAACAAGTCTAAAGAAAACTGAAGAATGTGACATTATTAGACTCCAGTAAGCTTATAGACACTGTTTTCCCTGGCTTCCTTGCAAGCTAACGAAGAAACATAGTCTAGATGAAGCTAATATAAGAGGGTACAAAACTGTTTGTATAAACATACTTAGGAAATATATATATATCGACAGGTCACCATGGCACTAAACAGAAATATTGGGCAGGGCTTTACAGAGTTCTTGTGAACTATTCACTGTTTTCACTAATTATGTAGAAGAAGAAAACACTAATGATGAAATAAAAACCACTCTTCTTAAACTTTAAGAGTACTCTAAACTGACATTATATTGAAGAACAGGACTAAAACTTAAAATAATGGTGATCACTTGGAGTTATGGCGCCAAAATACTGGGTGAAATTCAACTCAGGCAGGAATAATCAGCTGTGCAAAGAGAGGGCAGGAGAGAGGCTCCCTGCAGAAAAGGAGCTGCTGCTTCTAGTAAATCAAAAGCTGAATATGAGCTGATGGTGCTATGTACATCCTAAAAAGGCAAGCTTTCTCATGGACAATATATATGAGTATGCAGCGTGCAAAGCACACAAAAGTAATCCTGTACCTCTGGTTAGTACTGGGTACACATCAACCAAAACACTTGGGGCACTTGGGCTTCAGAAAAGACGTAATTGGGAGAAAAGCAACAAATATAAGCTCAGGTCTACAACTTAGGATGTCTGAGGCCAGATAGAAGTAATGGAGGCTGTAAGTGGGAAGAAGGCTGAAGGGAGACACCAAGTCAACCTTACTGTATGAAAAAGCTGCTGCAGGGGGGAATGCAATGAACTGGTTTCCATGTCCTGTGGGGACGGAACAAAAAATCATGAACTTAAAGTACAGACAAGAGATTTTCTTCAGACAACAGGAAAAACAAATTTACAGGAAGGAAAATGAAATAGGGCCTGGAGCAGATTTCCTGGAAAGGTGTGGGGTTTTCCTCATTGGAATTTTCTCAGACAATGCCAGATATACCTTTTTCAAGAGTGTCATTCAATCTCAGACCTGTTTTTCTAATAGTCTGTGACAGTGGGCCATCCATTATGCAAAAGAAGACACAGGGCAATGGCCAGAACTTCTGCCCGGACTTTCAGTGCTCACCTCCTTTTCGCTGGGACTCATCCTTTGCTTTCACCTGCTGCCCAGAGTGTTAAAGGTGTGATAATAAACCAAAATGTAATTTATTAATTAGCTGAATAGCATTTTGAGCTAACAGAGGTGTTAATTGACATGTTTAATGAGAATTTTTGAAATAGGATAGGTTAATGAGACACAGGTTTTTGTGGGGATCCTGTGAAGGTTTTCTCTTTTCCATAGAGTAGACACTACAATTTCACAATCTCTATTATTGTCTCTTCATATACTTTCATTTTTTTTAAATGATCTGTTATATGCTCAGTGAGTTTTATGAGAGTCTAATAAATGTGATGGTTCTTCCTTCTAGGTGGGCACAGATATTCACTACTTTTTATTTTCCAGCATTTTTCCATCTAAACCAGTACCTGTGTGTAATCAGATACAGCAAGCAGACTTTTGCCACCACCTAGTCTTTCTTTCATGTCATTGGAGAAAAAAATGGGGACAAGAGTTTCTTTCAGACAAGAGGTCATTTCATACATAACTTCATTTCATTAGAGGATGAAGTCCAATTAATCAAACCCATTTTCAGTTAGCGCTCGAAAACTTGCAAGAAATAATTTCTGATGTAATCACCTAACACTTTGGTATACAATAATATCTATCTTGATTATAAATAACGTATTCATTTTTTTATGTTGCCAGTTTTTTTATTTACCAATTAATATATTCCCCAAATACACTAGTCATTAGGAGCGTGGCATAGTATGGTAAGGAAAACTTAACTTGGAAGCATATACCCTACTGGGATGGGACCCTTGGAAAGGAAGTGAGTCAGGGGCACTTTTACCAGTCTCCACAGTGTGCTCTTAATAACACAAATATAAGCTATGTTTTAATCTCAAAACTACTCAGTAGCAGGCTCTGAAAGCAAGCTCTGAGTAAGAGGGGAGCTGGCCACGTTGTCAGACATGGCAAATCCCCAGTCTGGCTTTGCATCAGCCAGTTTTGAGACTCCCTGTTTCTCTTCAATGACTGTAGCGGGATCAGTGATAAGCACTATACCAAAGCCATGGCGGTGCCCCTTTCCTAAACCTTGGTGATATCACTGGATTCCAAAGTGATCAGGAGTGACAGTTATCCTGGAAGATGCAGCATGAATCTTGTATCCATCTCTCCCCCTCTTTGCAGAGCTTAGCCCTGTCCTGCACCATCCTGCATCCCTGCCCTGCTCCATCCCTTCCCTGCACCCTCTGTGGGGCCAAGGCATGGATGCCTGCACAGCTCCCCGGCTCCAGCTGTTCCTTCCCTACAGCTGTGCAGAGGGAAGGACACCAAAGAGGCTACACTTTTTCTTTTCTACCTGACTAGTGGCTCTCTAAGTGAGCTCACTGAGGTGAGGTTGGTGTCCTCATGATTCACAGTCCCATGAAACCCTATCGAGCCTCTGGCCAAAAGTTCAGCAAGATGATGATACAATTTCGGTTTAGTAGAGTGACAGGATATTTAGACGAAATTTAGACTTTTAAAGATACCAAAGAATGCAGCAGGCCGTATGACTGTCTGGTTTTCATCCATCCCCAGCTGATATCTGTACAGATAAAATGATACCGTTTAAACAAATAGCTGGATACACAAGAGTTGATTTTCATACCCGTGCAATGGAAATCACCCGCAAGTTAATTCCTGAAGAAACAACATGTCCTATGGACTAACACATATTAGTCCTGAATTATCATTTTATCAGCCTGTAGTTGCCTAGAAAGGTGCTGAGCAGATGGGCTAATGTCCTTTTTTTCTTCGCTAGAAAGTAACAGCCACGAAGCTCCCCGAGTCAGCTGTTTAAAAACACATACCCACATCACTATGAGAAGACTGAGGCAACTCTTCCGATTACAGCTCTGCATAGCCTGCTCCATAGCTCCTCGATACTTTGTCCAAGAGAGACCTGAATAAGAAAGAGTGTGGCTAAGCTGCTATTGCAAACTTGCACCTCAATTCCCCACCACAATAACTGGGAAGGGGACACCTTCTTACAATGCTAGAGGTACTGTGAGGCTAAAAATCACTAAGGGATCCTGACAGATCCAAACAGCTTTATGGCAGGGCCATAACTTTCTACGTAGCAATGTGTAGTCACTGCCACATTGGTACAATGGACTGAGCAGTTTTACAAGGCTTCTGAATTACTATGTTAATTGAGTTCACATTTATAAGAAAAAAGATATAAGCAAACCTGGAGGAGCTCTTTCCCTTTGTCAGTGACTTGTTCTTGTCCATACTTTGTGCTCCAGTTTTCCTGCTTCAATTATGCAGCATCATGCATTATACAATGCTCCTCAACACACGGGGTCAGCCTATAAATGGAAAGCATTAATTCGGGGTGTCAGCCAATGGGCACTTCCTCCTGCAGAGTGGTAGCTTCAGAGATGGTCTCATCAGAGGTATCGTCGGACGTGCGAAGCATTTTTTTTTGCGGCAGTAATGATGGTGTCTCTATTTGCTGGCTGTTCTGTGGGAATACATGTAAAGGTGAAGCATCACTTTTCAGGGAGAACCTTTATTGCACTCGTCCACTTGTATTAAATATTTAAAATTCAGCTACCACAGCTAGCTCCAAACAGTAAATATCTGGATGCAAGTAGAATATATTAAATAACAAATAAATGCAACTCATATAATTTACCATACCAGAATGGGTTTATTTACAATCCATTTCCATGACAAAGGAAAAATATACTTGTGTATGTGTATTTGCAGGGCAATATGAATTAAGGGGGCATAACATAATATATATTTTTGTGCAAGGGAAATATCAATGCTTTCAACTAAACCGAACATGGCAGCTTTACTTTGACCTTTTCATGAGATCAGTGATGCTTTCTGTTAAACTCAGCAGTTAGATAAAAATGTGAAAGCTTGTCACAAACCAAGAAAATTATCTTAGAGGTCAAGTATGCAGATTTTTTTCTGAGATACAAGTATCTCTGGTGTTTCAACATCTAACCTAGTAGATGGCAGTGTCATGTTGTTATATTTTGTCTATCTGTCAGTCTTAAATCAACACTCTCAATTGAAAAAAACTCTTGAAAGATGGAAATTTTACATCTATGGGAAAGATTAAACCTGTGACAAAATCCCAAAGCAAGATGAGATGTATTTTTTGTCAGAAAAATCTCATCTCCTGCACCCATGGTTTTGCTTTCACCCAAGTCCTCTCACACAAGACCGGCATGCATACACATTACTGAAAGTTATTGCCTGGGGTGTGTGCCAGAGTTGTGCGTAGATTAATTTGTCTTAGCAGGTTGAAAATTGACCAAACTATGAAAAAAGAACAGCAAAAGCCATCTAATAAATTCGGCAAGAATTACTCTTAGTTCCTCCATTTAATTTGATAACAGATGTGCATTATACACTGTCACCGCAGAAAAATAAGAGACTTTGTTTCGTAATGGATTATTGAATAGATTTGCAGTGACAGTAAGGCAATAAATCAAACAATAGATCCGCCATTTTTCAATTAGATTTATATGCTCTACTCACCGGCTTTGCATATAAAGGGAAGAAAGTGAGACTGTTTCACAGGGAGGGCTTTTCACAGCATTTAGTCCAGGGCAACCAATTGGTTGCTTTGGGTGCAGCTGACAGGCAGGCACAGTTCACTGGCTCTATAAAAAGTGTGTCGATAAAATACATGAGGCCAGCAGGTCTTCTGATAATCCATCACGTGGAAACTGTTAGTCAAATTCACCCTACGAGTAAGTTCATGAAGCCAGTCAGCTTAATACCATATGGATAATTTTCCCCCAGGGCATTAATGGCAAGGTGGCAGTCTTGCAGAGACAGTCGTCACAGCTGCACCGAGGAGTGGAGGGGAGGAAACCTCTTTGCCCTTACAGACATGCTGCTGTCCAAAAGATGGGAACAAATGAAGCGTAAAAGCCAATTTAGGTCCTTCTACCAGATACTGAGTCTCTCTTTTAAAAACATCGGTCAATCAGACTGACGTTTCCACTTAACCTTGTGAAACAAACAAATTTTCTCCTCATTGGCATTTAAGCAGGGACATCATGCATGCACTCTTCTGTAGCTGTGGCATGGCTGTCATATAAGCTGTTGAAAGATTAAAATCCCTGTCTGTTTCCAAACTATTTCTGGTTTGAGGTAGTGAGATTTCCTTCCTGCTGGAGGAAGCCCTCATAGTCCGTTCTGGCACCTCTGTGGCTCCTGATGTAGGGTACCAATAAACAGGCTTACTGCAAGCTAGAAGCCAGCTGCTGGCAGGCTCTGGGTCAGCTCTGGACCTTTCGTAGAAGTATCCAGCTTGGAAAGAAGGGGGTGTTGCTAACATACTTCCTGAATGATTTAGAGAAGGTCTGTTGAGGATGCGAACATCCCCACTGTCAAAGTACAAAAACAAGCCATCAGCTGGGCTAAAAATTCTAATGTCTCTAAGGTTAATGTTTTGATTTTAAACTGTGGACTACACAGAAAAAAATGCCACCAAACCTAGTGAAATACAAAAGAGGAGTCTCTAAATACTTTACATCATTAGGAAAAATATTTTTTTGCATGTGGGAGAGATGGCTCTACTTCTCTGATGTTTTAAATTTATAAGGAATCACCACTCAGTTTCTGTTCTTCCCGCAGACACAGGCAATCTGCCTCTGAATTCTGTCATATGTTTTAACTATAACCATATAAACAACTGGTTTTGTTTATTTTTTGTTGTTGTTGGCTTTTTAAATATTTATTTCCTGCCTGGTCAGAATCCATGGAAAAAATAAAGCTTTTCCTCAGTAAATTACTTCAATAAACCTAAATGAAAGGAAGATTTAAAGGCACAGTATTTGGTGTTGAACAATATTTATTCTTAACAACTTTTCACTTCTTTTGAAGTGTTTTAACTTCAGGATTTTTCTTTACTAAAATTTACTAAAACTGAATCTCATTTTAGACTGAAAAATGGAAAGGATTCCTTCTGAAAATTCTGAGAGTGTTTTGGTATCTGTCATTCTTAATTAAGGGGTTTTGTTTGCAGGGGAGAAAGGCTGAGTTTGTAGAACCAATTTATTGAAATATTTTGAACAACCTCAGTCCATATAATTCTATAAAAGTCAAAAAAGTTTTGTTTAAAACATGAAGAGCACACGCCATCACCTTATGCCCAGAAGGGGTACCACATGCAAGCAAGATAAGCAAGGTAATAAGCATCCATAAGATCACCGAAATACAAGCATGCAGCGACCTGCTTCGATCTCATGCTAGGGTTTAAAAACAGTTTAAAGTAACTGATGTTTTGTATAACATCTGCATGATGAAGTTCCCCCAAAGGAAATAATTTTTGGAAAGATTTTGAAAGAATGTATAATTTTAGATTAATAACCATATTCCCCCTCCAGATATTATTATGGCATATTTGCTAAGCTATAGCTGAAGTCCTGGTAGTTTTTTCTAAGTTTCAAAAGCACCTTGAAGGATGTGCTGGAACTGGAGGGATTTCATCATCCCAGTCTCTGAGAAGGAAAAAACAGAGTAAGTAGACTAGAAAAGCCAAACCTGTGTTCCTCCTTCCTTTTCTCCCCAGCCACAGGTAATGCAGGGTCATTCAGAGTCTACTCAAAATGTTCACTGCTTGCTCAAATTTGTATTACAGGAAGCATAGCTCCAGTAAGTAATGAACCTTCGGTAATTACTTGATGATAACAGCTGAAAAGATCCTGTGTCTCTTTTTTTCTTAACAACTTCAAACCTAATTGCCACATTCTCCACAAGCTGAAAAAGGGATCTTCGAAGAACTACTAACAGAATCATGCCATTTTTTAAAAGTTTATCTATTCCTGAGACCTGGCTACATTACAATTCACATCTGCTTAATAAAGCATTGCACCGGTGCAATTTTTCCATCTAGTAAGGTGCTATGCAGTTAGAACTAAAGTTGCCATCAAAACCAGCCCTGGAGCTGGAATGATGTCCAGAGCTCCTGAGCCTTATTCCTCTCACTGAGGTGGGAAGCACGTAACAGAAAACCTCAACTTTCACATGTCTTTCCGACCTACAGCGGGGCTTTGACAGCACCCAAAAGGACTGCTGTTGTGTCACCATTTCAAGGACTCCCAGCCAGGCATCCAGAGCAGCAGGATCAAGAAAAGAAGTGTATCCCAGTATTGGATTTTCTTCATCCACACATACAGAGGGGGAAGGCTGCACAGTGAATAGTTGCTGTTCTCTTTATATGTATGTTTTCTGGTCTCCGGGAGAAAGGGAAAGGCTGTACAGTCCACGTGAGAATACCCAGCTGGACTGGAAGTAGCCTGGAGCCTGGTAGAAGTCCTCGTGATGTGGTATTCTTCCTAGGTTAACTTACTGGTTTTCAGACCACAGAGATACCGTGGTTACCCCATTGCTGTCCTGCTCCTGGTAGCCAAACTAGTTCATGCAAAGCTGGTTGAGCTATCTCTATGTTGTATGAGACTGTGCTCTATCAACATTGTCTTTAAGACTAACGAGAGCTCACCCTTCCCAGCAGTAAGAACTGGCACTTACCAATTCTTGTCCACTCCTGCAAGCTTCTCTCCTACAAGTAGTGTTGTAGCTCCAGCCACTACGTCACAGGCCTCAAAGTATTATGACATCTGGTTTGTTTCTTAAAGTCCAATTCTTAAATGAGGCATGTTTGTTTGAAAGGGTAAGTTTCTTCTCTTCTGTGACTAAGGAGAAAAGTTTCAAAAAATTACTCAAGAGAAACCCCATGGCTCAAAACCGTCAAAAAAGCCGAGCTGAGCCTGTGGCTTCTGAGCACAAAGGAAGAGTCAGCACTGCTTGTCTGAAAAATACAGTTTACTTGCTCATTTTTTCAGCTTTTGCTCTGTCACGGCAAATGAAGACTGTCTCCCATTGAGCAGTGTAAGTATACACCTACATCGTTTACAAAATACATGTTCATTTGGTATGCTTAAGAAGAAAGGCCAAGTCAGAACGAAGTGACTTATTGCAGTTTTGCACGCACAAGAGCTCGGTGGCTTTAAACAACAGCTCCTTCTGCCATAATTAGGGTTCAAAATCAATGTTTAAATCAGACTGGAAAGTGTGTTGCTTTACACCCTGGACATAAGTGTAGTGCAATCTACGGTGCTACCAAGCATTTCTAGCATGCTAGCCATGCTTCGGTCTGTTGTTGTGTTGAGCTGGTCCACTTCCCTCGTCCACAGAGGACTCCTTCCCATAGACGCGCTGGCACAGCGGGAACCTCCCAGGCCCTCTCAAACCCAAACACCACCAAATTCATAATCTGCACAGGCTGCAGAGACACAGATACCATCCTCTCTGGAGCAGCGCCCTCACTCCCTTCCAGTTTTCAAGGGGGTAAGGTCTCATTTTCATCTCCAGAAGTTCAACAGGCACAGCAAGCAGGCTGGGCTGTGCCTTCCAGCATTTCCTGAAGCCTTCTACTTTTTCCAGATTTAGCAAACCTACCTTGCAGCTGTCGTAAGTGTATGAAGGAGCTTTCTAGTGTGAGAAGGGAGTCTTCCAGTCCAAACATTTTACAACAAATCCTGAAGTTTCTGTTTAGATTAAATTCATGCGAAGAAAATGGTAATATATTTATAGGATTCTCCTATTCACAGTTAAATCACTGAGTTATTTCCCTGACTCTTAGTTTTGCATCTGGCTATCTTTATTAACTCTTCTAGGGTCCTATTTCATTTACAGTGGTAAAAGGGAAAAAGGAAAAATAGGTGAAAAATAAAGGTATCAGATTGCTTGTAACAAGATTTATATACTGGATTGCAAAGCCTTTGAAATTTGAGGGATTGTAAAAATCTAAGTAATGCCAAACAAATTGTTCTTCACAGATTAACAAGAAATTTCATGCATTTTATTGCACTCACTTAGATTTCACACTGTAAACCAGAGCAGGATATGTGTTTAGAAAACTAAAACATGTAAGAAATATAAAATGTTTTTCAAGTTTCCAGTCACATGAACTGAGAATCTAGAACACTTTCCAAAAGGGCTTATCCTTGATCTTGTTTGTTGAAAAAAAGTGAGAAATTGAGCTCTTCAGGCAAAGGACTCTGCATGTCCACATGCAGGGGCGTAGCTGTGTCAGGCAGCCCATGCAGCCTGAAGCTTCAGAGCAAGAGGGAAATCACAGCAGGACCTAGACACGGGAAATACTGAGGGTATTCACTGTATTGTACTTATAATGTAATTTGTGAAAGGGCTCACAGAAAGTACATGCAAGAGACAAAAGAAGAGCCTACTACCAGTTGTTTATATCTCATTCTGATTAGTAGATGCTGCTGTCTCCCCTTGGTGGTATGTGCTCTTGGCTGATTGCTTCGTTTACTAGCGCTTGCACCTAGTTCCTTTTGTCTTCTGCTTTCTCAGTGCAAGGTTCAGTCCACTGTTTGTACAGAAACTTATGACTTAGAGCTGGTGTTTGAAGTAGGATTAAAACAGTTGATGCTTCACACATTACATTAAGGAAAAAGATCAGATTTGCCACAAATAGAAGTGAAAGAACCTATGTAGATCATCATTGCCTCCACAGAAGGCCACTGTGTAAAAAAAAAAAAAATATCTAAATCTACATATGTCCTTATATATCTCACAATCTGAGACAAAAGACAGGGTCTGTCTCTTTCTACCTACCTGCATAAAATTCTTGCTGAAGAAGAAACTGCATGTTGCATGAGCAAAGGAAAAATAAATGAAGGAATGTATGTGTCTGTGAATACAGAATCATAGAATCATTTAGATCAGAAGAGACCTTTAAGATCATCGAGTCCAACTGTTAACCTAACACTTTCAAGTCCACCACTAAACCATGTCCCTAAGCACTACATCTACACGTCTTCTAAATACCTCCAGGGAGAGTGACTCAACCACTTCCCTGGGCAGCATGTTCATATGTATATATACATATATACACACACATATATAATTTATATATACATATTTGTGCTTAGTCTTACACCCTTAGTCAGTGACAGTGTAAAATTGAGCTTACCCATTTGTGTAGTTACAGCAGGAACAACACAGTAGACTCCGTATGTGCCCAGCTCATGTGATGCTGCAATGCTCGGCAAGTAAGGGGAGAGTTTTTATCTCAGGCAGTCTTGATGTGCAGTTCCCATTGTCACCTCATCCATACCAGAGAGAGGGATCCGAGAGGGTCTTGGCTTCTGTTTTATCTCTGAGAAGTTTGGCAGGAGGTTAGTTTCCCAAGCTCAAAAGCTGCAGACAGGACACAGTCTGAGAGCACACGCAAGAGCAGGATGCTTAGCAGCAAGAGCATTAAACTTCATAAGTACCAGTCATACAGGGGACAGATGAAGGAATATTTTTTAATCTACCGTGATGGAGTTGCTAATGACAGCTATAGACAAGATGCTCTAAACATTCAGTTTTAAAACTCATTTTTAGACCCTCAGATTCACCGCATTTGTTGAAGGCTTAGAAGCAAACATTGGTGCTGGCAGCACAGGGGTAGGAAAGGACTGGTCAACCTGGAGACATTTGATTCATCTATGAACAAGATTCACTGGGCCTAAAGGTTAATTGCAGAAATGGGGCTATTCTCCCGCAGAAGAGAGTGAGAGGGGAACCGGGAACAACCAGCCAGGGCTGCAGAGTGAGCTGCAGCCTGTGCCCCACGTTGGGAAGCCCTACCTCCGTACGTCTCTAGTATGCCAGAATGCCCAGCATCACAGGGACTCCCTCTACACAGGGTGGACTGAATTCACTCTCTGCGAGCAAGCTGGATGCTGTCGGGCCTCTGACCGTTTTTGAGAGGGGGGAGATGTACATTCAGACCTGCAAATCTCTGTAAATGTAAAGCCTGCTTTGCTGTAAACCTGGGAGGCCGCATGAGGTATCACTGTTTAAGGCACTATAACACAGTTCACTGCATGTGTGTCAGCCTATGCATATCAGAGCTTTACCTGGCTCATTCCATCATCTCTGAGGCTGGGCTCTGCTAGGGGTATTGAAAAGATCGTCTTTTGATGGGCATCACAATCATTCCCACATCTCCTCCTCCTCTGTGCTCTCTGCAGGGGCCACTGCCCACTTCCTTCCAGCCTGTGCTGAACCACTTCTTGCCGCTCTGCTCCCTGCTGTCCCTGCTCTGGCGTGGGTCGCTGCAGCCTGAGGTGAGGTGAGTGGGACTGCTTGAAGCTCCATTCACTGCAGACCTCATGTTACAAATGCTTCCTCACGCACGCTTCAAACTGTGGCCACAACCACCTCTTTAAAATCAATCATATAAGGATGTGATAATAGTATTTCACCACTTGCATGACAATCAGATTGCTGCTGACGGCATTGGAGTATTCTGGAAAACCCCAGACTGGCAGGTCAGGTCATCTTCTTGGAGAAATCAATAGAAAATGCTCCAAGGAGAATAAACGAACATGCCATTGACACCTTAGATGCTGTTTCTCAGGTAATAGGCTTTAGAAGTGGAAATGCCAAAAACCTCTCTGCCACAACAGCTGAAAGGAAATATACAGCAGATCATGGAGAAGTATCAACGCTGATTGCAGTAGAGGCTAAGGGCTCTGGTAATCAAATATAGCCTCAGGTACATAGTTTTATTAGAGTGAATAAGAGCTCTCTTGAATCATAACACTTCAGCCTAGACCACCCAACTGTCATGTTTGTATACTTTTCAGTGAGATGGGTAAAACGAATCAACCTTCAGAGTTCATTTTAAGAAAGCCATAAAAATGAAAAACCTAATCACAGTCCAGGCTGGCTAAACTAAACCTACACAATGAGACAGCAGTACCATCAAAGAGGTCTTCCCTGTCCAGACAGAGCATGGGACAGATGTGTTCCATTTGTTTGCTGCAACCTTAGCGGAAAATCATCAATTTTATTAGCGGTGGTTTATAAGATTAAGATAAAGACCATGTGCAGAGGGGATGATAGGGCTTGGATGAAAGCTAGGTAAATGCCAAGGCCACATAACAGATGCCAAACTGTGCCATGGCTTTAAAATTATTTTCTCTGCAGCTAGTTGTAATATTTTTGAAGTATGTATTTTTGCAAAGAACTGATGGTTTGCATTGTATAGCAGAACCCTGAGTTAAACTGAAAAATGATGGAAAATGTCTGAAGAAGTATTTCTCCCTCTTCCCATATTTTACTACTTCACCACTTTTTATTGAAAATGAATGGGACCAGAATCTCCTGGAAATGTCTTGCTTGGTCACGCAGAAAACTGATTTTCTTTTGTTTCTTTCGGGGCAGTTGTCTCCTAACTGTGACACAGCAAGTAAATGGTGTAAGATATATCAGGCAGGTGTCCGCACAACATCTAGGCAGGATGTGAGGAGGACAAAAGCTTTGAAAAACATCTTTTGCTTGGTTAGGGCAAGAGGTGTCAACAGTCTAGCACAGCAACTGGGCAGAATTGCGGTTCTTCATCCCTGCAGCTTTGCTGTCTGTCCAGTGCTGATGCACTGCTAAGGAACTGCAGCAGGGAGATGTGCTGTATTTTGGGACCATGCATCCCATTACCACCTCCTAACAACTTACTGCTTGTCAGCAGAGCTGTGATCAGACTGGAAGAAGGCAGAGTGGTGAAAGAGGCATGATGATGGCTTTTCATAGAATCATAGAATCACAGAATGGTTACTGTTGGAAGGGACCTTGAGGATCATCTAGTTCCAACCTCCCTGCCATGGGCAAGGACACCTCCCACTAGACCAGGTTGCTCAAAGCCCCATCCAACCTGGCCTTGAACACTTTCAGGGATGGGGCATCCACAACTTCTCTGGGCACCCTGTTCCAATGTCTCACCACCCTCACAGTAAAAAATTTCTTCCTAATATCTAATCTACGTCTACCCTCTTTCAGTTTAAAACTGTTACCCCTGTGTTATAAAGAGCCCATGCTGCCCCAGATGGTGCTTAAGGGTGGCTACCAAGGTCCCTCTAAATTCTGTGGCAACTTTGCCTTTACCAAACATGTGTGGGTGCTGGGGCCTCACTTCTGGAGGAGAAAAAAACACTAGCTTAGATTTCTGTGAAAGTGGATTAGGCAATTTCATTTTTTTCAGACAACCGAGGTGAGTTAAAAGTAAGCCTGGAGCCATTACAATACCCCTGCTGATGGGTGGTAATCATTAAAATACACTGTTTGAGAGTGATCACATGCCAAAGCACCTGTTGCATTTGACAGGTAAGTTACACCATTCCTTGTCAGTACACCACTCCATGGTTAGTCAATGACTTTTCCACTACAGTTACAGCTATTTACAGCGCTGTCTGTGAAGGTCTCCATTATCAAGCCGTGGGGACTTTGCTGCTTGCTCAAACTGTCTTTGACTGCTTATAAAACAAGATGTTGTAGAGCAAGACCAGTACAGTTGTCTTCAATGGGCAGCAGTGGTGCTTGCCAGCAGCTTTCTGAGTAGTGATAAAAGACTTATGGTTGACCTGAAACATCAATGACTGCTTGGGGTAACTGGCTCTCAGGGATCTGAGCCCAGGTAGCCTGACTTTGTGAAGGGGGGCATACGCCCAGTTTTCAAGCATATGTTCTCTCTTTAGGCACAGAACCACAGCGGAAGAAGCCATCAGGGCAGCTCATATTGATATCATAGAATCATAGAATCGTTTAGCTTGGAAAAGACTTTTAAGATCATCCAGTCCAACCATTGACCCTACTCTACTAGGTCTGCCACTAAACCATGTCTCCAAGCACCACGTTTACACTACTTCTAAACACATCTAGGGATGGTGATCAACCACCTCCCTGGGCAGCCTGTTCCAATGTTTGATAACTCTTTCAGTGAAAAATTTTTTCCTAATGTCCAGCCTAAACTTCCCCTGGTGCAACTTGAACCTATTTTCTCTTGTCCTATCGCTTGTTACTTGGGAGAAGAGATCAGCTCCCATCTCACTACAACCTCCTTTCAGGTAGTTGTAGACAGCAGTAAGGTCTCCCCTCAACCTTCTCTTCTCCAGACTAAACAATCCTAATTCCTTCAGCCGCTCCTCATAATACATGTTCTCCAGACCCCTCACCAGCTTTGTTGCCCTTCTCTGGACATGCTCCAGCACCTCAATGTCCCTCCTAGACTGTGGTGCCCAAAACTGAACGCAGTACTCAAGCTGCAGCCTCACCAGCACTGAGTACAGGGGCACGATCACTTCCCTACTCCTGCTGGCCACACTATTCTTGATACAGGCCAAGATGCCATTGACCTTCTTGGCTACCTGGGCGCACTGCTGGCTCATGTTCAGCTGGCTGTCCGCCAGGGGAAGTAGCAGAAATGGGAAAAGTTTTCCCAAAGCATTCAAGGCATTTTGTTATTTGCCTGTTACTTTGTGCTATTTTTATCACTGTTGCTTTGATTTGCTTTCCTGTGAAAAACGAAAAATTATCAAAGTAAGTGGGAAGGGGGAGGTGGGGAATGGGTGCACAAGAGTACACCGTGTGGGAACTGGGAATAGATAACTTCTTTTTTCTGCTTTAAATCATAGTCCTTACCTTGCCTGGATGTTTTCTATTTCTCCTTTTCATTACACACAAGTCAGTTGGTCCAATATCTTGACACATTTGTTTACAAATAGATTTTAACTATGTGAAAAATGTCATCTATTCCGTGTATAATGTGTAAGCCCCATTGGGACTTACAAAGGAAATTATGAGGCACCTTTCCCATATACCTTTTATAGGCTTTTAGAAAGTGTCCTTCAAATGTAAAGCTTCTGTCCTTAAAATCTTACTCTCCAAGCAGTGATAAAAGCTCTGAGATAAATGAAGCTATGAATTTGGGGAATTTTTTCCAAATGCAGACCTTTAGAAGTGTTTAGATAATGGATGAGCAGTTTTAGGAAGACTGCTCATATGCAGACCTTGAATTACGAAAGAATTGGTTGTAGTGATTTTGAAAAGGAACTCAGAAAGAACTAGGTGATTGTATGGAAATAGGCTTCATCTAGCTGTAATGCATGCAATATTCAAGAAGTGCATGTAGGAATTTTTATTAGACAGTTCTTTATTTCTGGCTTCTTTCTGCTGTGAAGGGGTCCAGCTGTGTGAGCCAGTGGGGAAAGGGTATGTTAATCTTCCCAGCTTTCAGAATCAAGTGACCCATGGCTGCCACAGCATCAGCTAAACCCGATCTGTGAAAGAGGGGATATCAAAGGAAGTACATACCATTTCAAGGGATTATTAATTACATTTGAACTAGGGCTTGAGTGATCAACAATGTTTATGTAAACTTCTGTTTAGATGACTAAATGTCTTTGGGGGTATAAAACCCTCAAATTATGTATTTTCAAGATCAAAGCATCGAGGTGTTAAGCTGAAAGTGGTAATGCCCTGCCAGGGAACTGAACAAGATGCTGAGGATTGTTAACAGCCCTTTCATTTAATGGAAAGCTCTTACCACTCAGTTTAAAATAAGCAGTGGTGGGAAAACAAATCTCCATGCCAGCTTGCACTTCTTTGTTTGTCTGAATATTACCTACTTCTTCAAATAAACCTCTAAGCTTTAAAACCTTATAATCATCAACCTGGTGGATTAGTCTTAGTCTAGAAGCACATCTGGAGTCAAACTGAGCTCCAGCTCTGTTCCAGAAAGGGAATGGACCATATCTGAAGTCTCAGCCCTAGACAGAGTTTTCCAAAACGGGTCTCATGACTGCTGTTATGGATAGATTTCTTTTCCATCTAAACTGGTGAAGCACCTGGGGACTGCACCAGGCGCTGGCAGACCCCTCAGCATGCCAACTTTTTAGCATACTGTTAGCTTGGGAGCTGGTCAGCACACCAGGATGGTGCTCACAGGCACTCCCACCACCACCAAGTGGGCTGCCTGTCCATCCCTGCTGGGAGGGAAAGGGTGAGCAGCAGAAAAGGCTCCCAAAGCATCTTTCTAAGAGCATTGCAGCCACCCTATTGGCTTGAGAAAGGAGCAAACGTGTGTTGAAGCACTGTGCTTGCATGAGGATGCTTCTCTGACTCAAGCTCTTAGTATTTCCCACACTGGCACACACAGAAGGAAGGGAGGCCAGCAACACAAAATGGAAGCTTGTAACTGCAAAGACCAGCAAGAGGAAGAGACTTCCCCCAAAACCTGAGCTGCCTGCACAGAACCACTTCACTGCTCTGCAGAGTGAAGAGGGAAGACCCGCTGCATCAGGAGAGGTACTGGAACTGAGTAAGGCAACCCGATCTGCTCCACATACAACCAGTGCAACTAAGAAAAGGCGACAGGTGATAGTAGTAGGTGACTCTCTTCTGAGAGGTACTGAGGCACTCATTTGCCAACCTGATGCACTCTCTAGGGAGGTATACTGCTTACAGGAGGTTCGTATCAGGGATGTCACTGAGAGACTACCAAACCTTGTGCAGTCCTCTGACTATTATCTGCTGCTGCTGTTTCATGTATGCATCAGTGATGCAGCCAGGAGTAGCCTGAAGACTATCAAGAAAGATTGTAGAGCCCTGGGAGCAGTGGTCAGGGACTCTGGGGCACAGGTAGTTTTTTATCGATCCTTCTAGTCAAAGGGAAGGGGGTTGATAGGGCCACGCAAATCTGGCAAATCAATAAATTGCTACAGAACTGGTGTTACAGCCACGGGTTTGGCTTCTTAGACCATGGGACTCGCTTTGAGAAACCTGGTCTACTGGGACCTGATGAGGTCCACTTATCAGAGAAGGGGAAGAGTATCTTTCATCAAAGGCTTACCAAGCTCGTTTAAAAACTAGAGTTGCCAGGGGAAGGAAACCGCAACCCATCCCACTCCTACGAATATGATGCCAATACCAGTAATAGATGCCCAGAACCTGGAGAAGGGTTGCAGGTCAGCAGGAGAGCACCTGGAGTGCAGCATAAAGGAAAACTTGCCACTCCAGCCAGTAAGTCAGCTTCATCTAAACAAAACCCTGTGATATTGGGACATCTATGCTGTGATGAACAGCCTGAGACCCAAAGAAAGACTGCAGAGGGAAATGAAGATCCCTAGCTGTCCTTCAGAGAAAGGGGCATACTTTTCACCTCCTCTTGCCTTTTACTGGCCGAAACCTATGATGCTTCTCTGACCAGTCTCCAACAGCTTGAACCCTTCCTATTTGGATGTTCTTCCAGCAAAATGTGAATTTCAAACTTGGTTTGAATCCCTTTCATTTTTACCTAAAACCTTTGCTCCCTACAAATACCACATATTATTTCAGAAACAATAGCAAAGTATTAAATCCAAGGGAGCTGTAATACAGTTTTTCTATTAATCTCTGGCAATTTTTTATTATTATTATTTTCTAACAGGCATGACCAAACTTATAAAATGTCAGAGTTTCAAGCATAATTGATGCAGGGATAAAAAAAACTACTCCAAAATTGCCTTGTTGTTTTAAAGACATTGAGTTAATTAGAGAGATATTCTTGTTAGTGGTGGCTCATTAAAAGACCCTTGATGCAACTGAAATGTTAATTTTAGCAGAAATGATCTAAGGGACTCAAATTATTAATTGATGCATGTTTAATAGTTTTTTAATTAGAAGCTTTATTAGCAGAAATAATACCAAAACTGCAGTGAATTCCACTAAATTTTTAAGAGTTTGACTACACAGGGTTGGATTCCCTGATCGCGTTACTACTGCCATCTTATTGCCATTCCCAGGCTGTCTTCATTTGTGCTCAAATCACAATAACTACTTTTTAAAGTGCATTTGTTTTGCAGCCTGTGACTAGTAGGGCAAGGTGCTCTAGAAGATCTATTGGGGAGTGAATCAGGAATGGAGATGAGAAAGCCAGTATGTGCAGAGGCAAGATACTGTTAATGAAATTTTACAAAAGGTACCTGTGATTTATGGACACGGAAGAGGAAGCTGAGAAGGTTGGGTCTGCTCAGAAGGCTCAAGGGGAGATCTCACAGCTGTCTACAACTCCTTGATGGGAGGGTGTAGAGAAGATGGTCAAATTCTTCTTAGAGGTGAACAGTGATGGGATGAGAGATGATGGATACAATTTGGAACAAGGGCAAAACCCAGAATAGATGCCCAGAGATGTGATGGGATTTCCATCCTTGGGGATACTCAAAATGCAACCTGGCATGTCCCTGGAGAACTTGCTCTTAGCTGGACCCTCTTTGGGTGAGGGGCCGAACCAGGTGGCCTACAGAGGTCCCTCACAACCCATTTTAGCCTGTGATCCCATGTTTTATACTACAGAAATGATAATGACTGTGCAGGGAGAACAGTCCAACAGGTTTCTCTGGTACTTCCGAGCCATGGAAGTAACTGAAGAGATGGATGGTAAATTTACCTCCCAAAGGGCAGACTTACTTTCAGTGACAAACAAGAGAGGTCCCAGCCACAAAGGTCTAGTACATGCCTTCTTGGGGATCCTACATTACACAATATCTTAATTACGTGCACAAAGGTATGTGTTCATTCACCTGTTATAGTCCCTGCCCATCTCTGCTGGTGCTTAAACATCTGCTTCTCAAATGTGCAGACAATGGGCTGACACGGTTGACACTGGGTTAACAACATAGTTGTCACCCACTGAAAAATTGTGGAAAAAACAGCAAAATGCAGCGATCTTTTCTTTACTCACGAATTAGGAACAATGACATTGTTTCAGTTCCCATGGCCTTGGGAAAACGTGGCAAGGTCTGAGAAAGCATTCTTGTAGTGCAGTATTGAATGTGACGTGTGCAGCAATGAGGTTCGATTGTACTGCAAACGTATTCCTAGTAGCTTATGTCTCCTCTGCTGCTGAACTGGAAAAAATCAATCCATGTAAGCCAGGAATTCTGCATCTGTCCTCAAGGATCTTCACGTTTTCAGCTTTCTTCAGAAATTCACATTAAAACAGAGGTTTATTAAAAGCAAAAAAAAAAAAAAAATAAGGCAAATAGTTGATCACTCAGCTGAAGTTAGGGTTGTACCACACCATTAATTTTTCTGTATGTTACCACCATCCTTTCAGGACAGGGCACCAGCAGACACTGCATGTGACTGTGTTAAGGGCAGGCAGGGGCAAAGAACAGGTCTAACATTTATCTTTAATGGATGATTTTAATAGTTTCAGAGGCTAGAGAGAGAGTATGGCAACTAACTGTTTTGTAACACTTAACAGGATACAAGATTGAAAGACAGGAAACAGCCCCAGAGGAAAGATTTGTATCCCAGTAGATTATTTTTCCCCACTTGAAAAAACATGGTCTAATTAAGTAACAGACACAGATAGTTTCATTCAGACTGCGCCCAGTATTTGCAATTAGCAAAGGAGAAATTATGTTTATTTTTAAATTGACACAAGCGTTGCGAGGGGGGTTGGTTTGTTTTTCTTTTTTCTGTAGTGCTGCGCATTTTTGGGATTGCCACCAAGGCTTTCTCAGACAAACCAAGTGAGTTGCCTCAGAGGGGTGGCGACGGTAGGAGGATACAAGTCCTGGACGATGAATTCGTATGGGGCCTCTCATGTGGTTCTGGCAGTTTTCTGTGCTTTGGCACATGCTGTTGATGGGTTTAGGTGGGAAAAGCCTTTTGGAAAGCACGAAGGCCAATGCTCGTACCATATGTACAGGATCTGCCCTCTTCATAGAGATGAAGGTTGGGGGGGTAACCAGCCCTCCCTTCCTGAGCTGCGATGGTAGCCTGCCCTTGGCCAACAGGACAGGCTTCGTGCATGGCGAGAGCTGAGTTTTCAGTGCAGATTTGCAGTGCTTGGCCCCAGAACTGGAGAGCGTATGCCCACAGGGATGTGTGTACTGCTATAGCCTGGCTCCTGAGCTGTGCTGGCAGGGGTGCTCTGGGCTGGCAAACTGAGCATCTACCTCAGCACTGCCCGTACCCCAGACCAGCATAGATAAGTAAGACAGAGGTTCTTGTTCCCTGGGTCCCCAAATCCCCCCCCGCTTACCTGTGGACAGAAACTTGGCTCCTGTGCTCTCTTCCTCACCTTCAGAGAGTGCCTTATCTTCTGCTATTGCAGCCTTACCCGAATACAGTTCCTGTAATGGCACGATAACAAAACCAACATGGGGATTAGTTGGTTAAATCCCACTAAGCCCCGGGTAATGGTGCACAGGGGAACCAGACAACATATACTTTTACTTTTGTTTATCACTCCTAGTGTGTCTTATGCGGCAGTCCAAGTATTACATTTTGCTTTTATCTGCAAGAATATTTTTGCAACAGCCAACCTTGGGCATTGGACTGAAACTAGCAGCTGAGGAAATTATTTGCCAATAGAGAAAAAAGCCATTTCTACCCCACTAGTTAGTAAAGGAACTGATTCAGTCAGTCAGGGAAAAGTTTTCATACACTGGCTTCAGAAGGTAAAGCTTCAGACTCGTCTGGTATTTTTCCACTAAGACTTCTGAACTCGGAGAATTCCATTTGCTGACCATTTTACCAGAAAATTATCACTTCTGAAGGAAAGTTATTTACTCTGACTGCTGTATTAGCAGCGGCAGCACAGCCCAGGTGTGCACAAGAGCTATGGAAGAGTGCCATCTCCTGGGCCTCGGGCTGCTCCAGGAAATCTGCTTTTGCACCTCCTGGCACACACACACGGAAGGCAGCTGTGCAAAAGCCATTGTGCAATTAGTGGATAATGCTGATTCTAGGAGTGGAAGGAGGGCAATTTGTCAATGTCATCGTTTAGTAGCCTGTTAGCTGGGCAGATAAGCTCTGAGACTGTCTAATTTAGAAAAAAAGAACCACTGTGTTAATACTGCATAAGCCTGAAGAATTGCAGCAATTACAATGCTCATACAGCTGCCGTGTTAGGGAGATATGTTGAACTGCAGGTGTGCGGAGTAGCTTTCACATAACCCAGCAGCCCACAAGCATTATGAAATACCTGCAGCACCAACACTGACCGAGCTGCAGGGAAGCCAGGTGCCTGCAGCTTCCTTTGGGGCTTTTGGTTTTGGGGCTGTTTGGAAGACTGCTGTCTTCATTCTTACTAGGCAGTGATCCCCTCTCTCTTCACGTGGCTCAGATGCTCTTCTTCTGTAAGTGGAAGAACACAGAGATCCACTTACCCTCCTGGTAAGACTCCCCAGGTGACTGAGACAAGGTGGGGAGGAGGAGACTCCTGAGGAAATCTGTGGGTTTGGGATTTGCAAGGAACAGCTGAGATCTCCTGACCTGTGCCCTAGCCCATACTGCTGTACTAGTGCAAAACAGTGGACATTTTAATCCCAGCCTTAAGAAAAAAAAAAAATTAAAAAAATATTTAATTAGTCCCAGTTCCAGTAAAGGAGCTGCCCAATTTCCATGGCAGTTAAGCTATGCTTCGTCCTGGCTATAGCTCACCCGCTTCAGCTTGATGAGGGCAAGCTGTTTTCTGTCCCCATCATTCCTAAATGATGGTCGGCTTCCCCTCATTGGAATTAGTCACATCATTATGTCAAACTATAATCATCTATATAAAAAGTATCATGTGTCCTGCAACCATAGCTACCTATGTTTTATGCTTCAAAATCCATTCTCATCCTATCTAATTTGTCCATTAGCTGAACAGTTGTTTTTTATTTTCTTGGATGTCATGGTTTAACCCCGGTGGGCAGCTCAGCCCCATGCAACCACTCACTCAATCCCCCCACCGAGGGATGGCAAAGCAAGTTGGAAGGGTAAAAATGAAAAAATTCCTGAGTTGAGATAAAGACAGTTTAATAGCTAAAGCAAAAGCTGTGTGCTCAAGCAAAACAAACCGAGGAATTTATTCACCACTTCCCATCGACATGCAGGTGTTCAGCCATCTCCAGGAAAGCTGGGCCCCGTCATGTGTAACGGTTACTTTGGAAGACAAATGCCATCAGTCTGAACATTCCCCCTTCCTCCTTCTTCCCCCAGCTTTTATTGCTAAGCATGATGTCACATGGAATGGACTATCCCTTTGGTCAGTTGGGGTCAGCTGTCCCGGCTGTCTCCTCTCCCAGCTTCTTGTGCACCCCCAGCCTGCTCACTGGTGGGGTGGTGTGAGAAGCAGAAAAGTCCTTGAGGCTGTGTAAGCGCTGCTCAGCAATAGCTAAAACTTCCCTGCATTACCAACGTTGTTTTCATCATGAATCCAAAACTTACCACCATATCAGCTACTATTAAGACAATTAAATTTATCCCAGCCAAAAACAGTACATTTGGCTAAACAGCTTTCTCTTTACTTTTTTTTATCCAACTTTGCAGTAGAGAAAGTATTGCAGAGGATCACAGTTTTGCCAGCTTCTCTCTGTCTTTTCTAGGACTTTACCCTTATGAACGATGAAAGACCTTAATTTATTTGCTCTTTTCTCTATTGCTGTTTGCTCCTTTTTCTCAGATTTTCCTGTGTTTTTAAGATGTGTGAAGTAGAAAACAACCTCATAGACTTGTATGTGCAACAGATTTGACAGCAACCTGTGTTTCTAAAATTATTCTGTCTTTTCATTAAAAAATTCAATCACAGTTCATTTGTCACTACATTTAGCATTCAGGCCATGCACATAATGAAAAATTTGCTGAGGATTCTTTAAATTCTGCACTCTCACGGTATGTGCTCTACCCTGCAGTCCCAGAGATGCCACTAAAGCAAATCATGGAGTATTTTATTCTTAGAAAGTATAAAACTGGTGTAGATAAACTAGTATTGAAATATAGTCTTTTTTAATACATAGGGATTGCTAATAATAAAAATATAAGTCTATATCTATTCATCAGTATATATTGGATATATATTTTGAGTACAGCCAGGACAGATGTAAAATGTCTGCCTTTTCAATACGGAAAGAAGCCTCGAAAAATCTGAGTAGTCAGGAGCACATCATCTTCCTGTCAAACAAGGTGGCAAGATCCTCAGTTTCAACAGCATGATATTTCAATTAATTCCTGAACTATACCAAGAAGTCAATAGCATTTACTATCCAGTCCAATACCTCACAGTCAATGTTTGGTTCCTAGACAAACTATTTGGGCTTCTCTGTCTAAGACCTGTCAAACACTGGCTGCTCGTGCAGTACTACGCTCCCACCTTTTTATTCTTCTGAGAATGATGCAAGTGACTTGGCTGGATGAAATAATACAGAAAGTCAGCTAACTAATACTGATGAAACACATCAGAGTTAGGTTCCTAAATACCTATAAAGACTGGTCCTATGGTGTTTTATAATATGCCACATCTGTCTTAATTTATCTCTAAAATATATTGCTTTGTTGAGCTATTAGTCAGCTTTTTAGTGGCTTTGTAGAGGTTTGTAACAAAAATACTGAGATCGGTATGAATGCAGTATGAGTGAAAAGCCTTGTGTTTAAGCAGTGGAAAAAGCAGCAGAACGAGGAATTTTAAAAAGGGCTGTAATGGTAACAAAGGGCACCATGCTTGGCACACTGCTCCCAGAACACCATTTCCAACAGTAAAATGGAGGCAAGGGTTGTTCTACCAAGCCCAGAAGATCTGCGTTATGAGAAGACCCCAGCCCAGCCAACTCTCCAGCAGATCCTGCATCCAAACACCAGGACGGTGGCACCAACACGGCAACAGATCATACTTAACATATCATGTATACCAGTTCCCTTTAGCCAGGCAGGAAGACAAACATATTTTTCAAACAAGGAAAAAGAGAGAACGGGCAGCTACTCTGCCTAACATTTACAGTCCTGAAGCCAGCACTGCACTTGGAGTAGGCACCGACATAAATCAGTGCTTCCTAGGGGGTATAAGAGGTCTGTCATTTTAAGAGGTCTGTCTGTCATTTGCTGTCACCAGTCAAGAGGAACCCCAGAGACAGACTCATGAGGACCTGACAGCCAGAGTCCTGCCCTCTGAGTGCAGACCACTTGCGCACATATGTCTTGGTGCTTGTGAGGATGGAGATGTGGGAGTGTGAGTGAATGGGCTCCGCCAGAAGAGGAGTACAAATGCATAAAGTCACCCTGATTAGGGATCTTGTCATCTTCCCTTCTATACCATCTCACAATGAGGTTTTTCGCATAATTCTCTCCACAGTTTATAACTTCTTTCATACTGGTGTTACTGGTTACCAACCACACGAGGTGGTGAACAGTGAGCCCTTGACTGAAGGTACTAAGAAATCTGAAGAAATACTCTGCATTTGTTCGCTTTTTGACTGCTGATGGCTTGGGAAGGAGTGCTTGTATGGACTCAGCTGGGAAGAGGAGCCTTCCACAGCATCACTTGGGGGTGCTGCACAGTGGAAGAGCAGTAGGTGCTGTGTCTCTGGGGCTGTCATGGTAGGTGATCCTGTGACAGAGCAGCAAAGACCATAGGACCACACAAGGAGCCATGTGGGGCTGTTTGTAGAACAAACACCAAGAAACATGGAGGAAAAGAGAGAAGAGGAAGTTGTGTATATGTGATAGAGGACACAATAACGTGGCAAGGAGGTGAAGGAGGTAGGGAAACCGAGGATACAAGAAAATATATCAAATGAAGAAGTTAAAAAATACAAAGACTATTAGAGGAAAGAGAAAAATAACCTGGCATAACCTGGGATAGAAAGTCAGAGTGACTGAGAAGGAGAAAGTAAGGAGACTATGTGAAAACATAAGTAACATATGACTAATAAAAAAGTGCAGTTCATGACCCTTTTATGAAGCCTATCCATTTCACAGGAGACTAGGCAAAGGGAAATCGAAAATAGCATCTCACCCTGTGTAGGTCATAGGCTCCTTGGAGGATGTTGGAGGTTTTATGCATTTATTGCTGTTGAATTATGAGGCTGAGTTGATAATTTTTGAACTGAGAAAAGTAGGAGAAAAATAAAAAGTCTGATTGATGTATTCTTTAAAATATATTAAAATTCTGTGAGGGAGGGGGAGAATCTTGATTCTGGGGGTCTGGGTTGACAAATCTATGATTTTCTCTCAATTGGCGTAGTAAACCAGAGCAAGATTAACCCTCCATCTGAAGGGCCAGGCCAAGGAGGAGGTCCCTCAGACCTCACTCAGCTAGCTTCAAGCTAGAGGTAGGTAGGCACTGACAAAGAGAAGGACTAGGAGTCTTCCCCTCGGCACACCATCAGTCTCCTTCTGTTGCACCTCATAGCACCAGGATAGGCAGAAAATAAAACAAGTGCAGGCATCAGACAGCTCTTCTTGCTCCCAGGGATACTAGCTGGGAGCTCAGAAGGAGTCACCATGGCACATGGCATCAGCATCCTCCCACTTCAGGGGAGTCACACTGGAGGCTTTCCAGAACTTCAAAGCGTGAAGTTACATCACTTACAAAAAATCCCATGAGACAGGGGGACAACCGTGTCCTGCTTTCCTGCCAGCTCCCCTGCAAGGTTTCTGAAGTGTCTGGGCTTCTGTATGGTCAGTCCTGTGTCGCCCAGGCTGTGTCCTATTGAGCTGGCACCTGGGGGAGATATCTGGCAGGAAGCAGGATGTAGGTCCCCACAGACCAGCAGATGGTCTGGGAGCACTGAGATTCCCAGTGGTCATTGGTCTTCCAGTTTCCTTCCCAGGTCGCCAGGCATCTGGGTGCTTTGGCTTTGCTGTTCTAGGATCAAGTCTGTTTCAAAAGTAAACATGTTCTTAGACTTAACTTCTATATCCTTCTAACAGAACATTTCTAAAAAAATAAAAATAAAAATAAATGTTTTCCAGTTCAGAACAAAGTGTCAACAAAAGGTCTGCCTTTTAACTAGCTCCAGCTAGAGATGTCAGGCAGGCTAACCATGTTCACATGCTTGCAGTGCCTGACTGAAAGGCTTTGTTATTGCCACATTCCAAACCTATTCAAGTAAAGTGGGAACAAAGGGTTATTTCTTATTAATTTTTCATTAGAGTAGGTACACTATAGGGCAGTCTTGTACTCTGTCCCCACAGATTTGTTCTATTCATTCCTTCCTGTGATTCATTCACATTCCGTACAAAGATCAATATGATGGAAGTATTGGCTACTTCGTCTAAAGCAGAGTTGTTTCCTTTGAACACAAAACTCATTTTTTTTCATAGGGGGCTTGAGGAACACTTGGGAAAGCTGATCCAAATTAGCAGTGAGTGTAAAATTGAATTGAAATTTAATCTGGCTGAGTGTAATCAGCCATTCTCATACTGGGGTGATGCCCTCTTTCCCCACTATGGAAATGAAGCAATTACTGCAAAGAAGCAAACCTTCGGAGCTTGAGGACTGCAGAGCTAAACTTCATTAAACACCAGTTGAGACTCTTTCTCAGGGAGTGCATGTCCCTCTGCCCAAAGCGATGCCACACAGTGTGCCTCAGCTAGGCTCACGAACCAGAAGCAGTATTGCTGCACTGCTACAGCAGTTCACCTGTGCTAATGGATGCTGTTTCTCAGTGAAGCTAATCATCTGGGACAGAGCTCCGTATTGATATGATTACATGTCTTCCAGCACCCAAGTAAGCTTGGATACCCTGACGTACCCTGTATTGCCTTCAGTGCTGACAGACCTAAAGTAGAATTAATTTAGTTTAGTATAATACATTTTGAAAGTGACTTAACCAAGTCTATTGGGATGACTTTCATCCTGCAAGAATATTTGCATAGGGATTTACTGAAATTGAACTAAATTTGCATGAACTTTTGAGAGAAAAACTTTCTCAGGTGATCTCAGCTTAAAAAAAAAACAAAACAAACAAAAAAAACCACAAAAAACCCCACAAACCCTCTCCATTTCTTTGGAGTGGGGAAAGATGGGAAAATATGTTGGAATGGATTTAAAATGTACAGCCTCTACCTGTCTGTCTGCCTTTAACTCCCCACTACCTCCAAAGCCAGAGAAAAGAACTGAGAAACTGTGTAAGATGAAAACAAGTCTGATGCAATGAAGGGGTAAAAAGTTCAGGCCTTTCAGGTTTTGCAGTTCATGCCTTTGACAAAATGAACCTTCTGCTATTCAGCTTACACTGTCTCTATATTGCTTTTTTTTACCTTTGGGACAAAGGACTCAATAAATGCTGAGAGGTGAGGAAGGAAGAAGGCAGGGATTTGTAGGCATGTCCAGGAGAGCAGCTTTTGACCCCTGAAGAGTGCTGGAGGTGTTTCTTCCAATTCTCCTCCACCATTTAAGTAACTATCCTTGCCACTGAGCTTTAGAGACTTAAACCAAACTCAGAGGGCTATGAGTTAGGGAAAGAGTAAGGGGAAGGCACTCGGGGCTCAGGCTGCCACCTGGAAGGCTGGAGGGATTTTACAAGCCCTCACTCACGATTTTCACAGCTGGTACGTACTGAAGAAACCATGGGTGGGAGATAGTGAAGCACCTTACGCTGGGGCAAGATTCTCAGACTTGCACAAAATCAGCTTCATGTGCAATCCTTTTGTCCCAAAAAAAAGTTTGCCCTTCAGTTTTGGCAAATAAATCTTGGCTTTTTCTTTGCCATTAAGACTTCATGTGTTGTTGAGAGGAGGGTGAGGAAGGAGGTGAGAAGAATCGGTGTGAAACTAATGAAGGCGGAATGCACAGTCTTCCTGTGGCAATGAATAAAAATAAAGAAGCTGTCCTGGTGGGAGCTGGAGGCCATTTCCTGACAGTCTCCAAAGGGCTGGGTGGAGGATTGGTGCTGCTGAGTACTGACCTGAGGGAAAAAAGTTCCCTCCAGCCACCACAAACTAACACTTCTCCTGCAAGGAGCAGATAACAGAAGAAATGCAGTGCTCCAATAGCCCCTGAAATGATACCAGTTATAATCCCTTTTGCCTTTTTAATGTAGTCAATGGAACAAATTGTTTGGAATTGCGGTGATAAAACCCTTCAGACTAGATTGAGTTCTCCATGAAAGTTTACAATACAATTTACAACTAACTGCAGCTGCAAAATGCAATCAGCTCTTTCCTTTTGCATTACTTCCTCCTCCTCCTCTCGCTGCCAGTGTGCCTGTCTTTAGGAGACACTGATGGATGTCTAGAGAGAGTTCGTCTGGGTGCACATATACCTTCAGGCTAAACGATGCCCGTGGTCTGAGAAGGACCTGGGCAGAGATCCAAATAGTGCAACAATAACCAGTGATTTATGGGTGAGTGATGAAAAACTCAATAAAGATGCAGAATCAGGTGACATAATTGGTGCGGACATTGAATAAGGAAGGGGGATTAAAAGGCTTAATATACTGAAAGGTGAAGCTAGGAGATGGCAATATGCATGACTGAATCTTTTCCAGTATGGTGTTTGAGAAATCCTATTACTATTTGATATAGATCAACAAAAGGAAGGTGGATTGCTTTTGTTAAAGTGCATGCCTCCAGAAAAGGTTGTGTTCAAAACTAAAAGTGTACAGTATGCAAACTTGGTGAAGCATTTTGCCAGAATGGCTTCTTGTCAGAAAACATTTTGATTTTGCAAAGAAGTTAATCTTTTTATTAAAAAGCTAGAAAATGAAAGTAACCTTTCATTGAAAAGCTTGTTGAGATCCAGTTTATAGGAGAAAGGGAGAGCCCCACTCAGTAGTTTCACGATCAGAGAGAAGACCTACGTACCGATACATGGAAATGCTGCGTGCAAGAGCCCTTACCTCTAGTTCTCTTTGGTGGAGAAACCCGCTGTTTCTTTTGTCTGAACTGAACTTTGTCTGACAGGTAAAGAAACCCATGGGCCCTGAAATGAAATTAAATCAGAAGCAATGGTTTTATCTGTAGCAGCTACAGTTCCTTAACACAGGTTAAAAGATAATTAAAACTCTTGCTCCTATCTTGGATCATAATAATTGAAGAAGTAGAAACCTGTTGCATGTACAGGCAAAAGTTTCCATCCCTTTTCTCAAAGCTCAGGGTTTGCTCCTCTCCTTTTACTGCAGCAAGGCTAGCCTTTGGCTAGTTCCAGGCTACCACACATTCCTCTCCCATTTCCTTCTAAAACCTGACCATCATCTGTGTAACTGTATTGAATTGCACCATCAAGAGCGATATGCAGGGCATGGTAATCCCTTCCTGTATAAACATGCCTCATTCACCCACCACTGAATTCCATCTCCTGAATCATTCTGCTAGAGGTCATAACATAAATGAGCTCCTTCACCCATGAAAAGCTCTGCCTGTATGTATTGTGTTGTGCTATGCACCATTATCACGTCTCCCACTGTCAACCAACATTTTCATAACACAGTAAAAGCATTTTGGATTTGCTTTGACAGTGTGCTCTGGCCATAACAACATGTTTCCAGCCTTGGCATCACTGACTGGACAAACCAAGTATTAGTTCAGGAGTCTGGGACAACTCCTTGTGCTTCCCACACCAGAGGGGACACCGTTAGTGGTGCAGCATGGACATGGAATCTGGAATAACCTGTCATGTAGCGAACACACCCTCTAGCACCAAGGTTTCTCCTTGGTGTCCTTGTCCAAGTGTATGAACTCATTGCTGATCTCTGAATCTGGTTCTGGAAAAATGGCTGAGCACTCAGGTACAGGCAAAGTTTCCTGTTGCTGGCTTCTGTGGGTCAACAAATTGAGCATAAAAAAGTGAGCCCAACAAAACTGACCTTCAGAGGTGGGAGTGACATGAGGATACCAAGAGACTTACAGTGATTAGTTCCTTCTCTGCCCTCTTACTGCCTCCCCAGAATCTCCTTCCTTCTGAAAACCATCTCATATATATATATGAGATGTCTCTTCATGATTTTCAGCTATATCTATATATAGGTTTTACTATCTATCTATCTATCTACCTATCTATCTATCTATCTATCTATCTATCTATCTATCCACCTACCTACCTACCTATCTGTATACTCTCTGGGCCAGCGTCTACAGCCCACTGAGCAGCGTGTTTCTGAGGTGCAGGAGACTTACACTGAAGTCCTTACTGTGAGTCCCCTAATTCACAGCTGTTGATTCATTCTCCTGGAGCTCAGGGGAAACAAATGTAGCGTTTCTCCTTCAGTAGACAGAGACATAATATTTAACCTCATGTTAAATATTCTCTCATATAATGCAGGAAATGGCGTATGAGACCCATTATTCAATAAATAAGAGTATGAGTAGTTTAACAGTTTTCCTTTACTTTCTAGAGGAAGCATACATCAACGTAGCTATACTTATTCTAAGTGGTGATTACAGGATGAATATATGATAGAGATAACAATGAGCCAGGGTTGTTTATGGGCAATACATTAAAAGAAATATTCTGAATGCCAAATAGTCAATAAGAATGTTTTTTACCTTTTTAGACTAAGATGAAATGGCTTGATCATATTCAATAACTTTATAAAAATGTTTCTCACTTTTGATTGAGATAATGAAAGAGAGAATCAGAACTCATTTTCATTCCTTTGTCCTTGAACCTGTTTTCATGCAGAGGTTCTCAACAGCAGATATCATCATCCATATTAATTGCTGAATTTAAGTAAGAGGCATAAGTTTCTGTCTAAATATATATTTTCTTCTTTTTAATTTCTTCAAAATGTTGGATATCCCTGATTTTATGTATCTACTTTTCTCCTTTTAGAATTGTTTTCATTTCCATTCTTTAGGCACATCATTATTTTTGAATATTTTCTGCATATTGTTGTAGCACATGAATTTGCCAGTTCATACCAGCAAAATTATTTCTTTGCTGACCTAGTCTCTGTGGGTCAGCCAATTCTGCATTAGTATTTGGGGGCCAGAACAGAACAAATATGCTCCAAAAACCTGAAGTGTTGTGGATGAAAAGATAATTTCCGTTCTAGCACCAGTTGTAATTACCAATCATTTAGTCTCCAGTTTTTCCCTACACACATAAAAAGTCTTTGAAGACCAAGCAAGATGCCAATAATTTGGAAAACAAATTTGTAATTCTGCCATGTGTGTTTTTCCAGGTGGGGATGACAGAGTTAATCTAGTTATGAGCATATTTATTGACACCTTTTTGTACCTTCCAATGCACCTTAACCCCTATTTGGAACAATTATTATGTCTTATTACAGTAAGTTTATTTCATATCTTAAATAGAAATACAACCAAGTAGTTTAAAAAAATCCTTTCTAAGGTTATACTTTCTACTTTAACACACAAGCTCTAAAACTGCCTAGAGCTGAATTAAAACAAACATAACCAGAGAAGTGAAGAAAAATTAGAACAGAAAGCTACAAACTAATTTTTAAAACTCCATTAGGAAAGCAGTCCAGGAAAAGCCAGAGGGGCCTCATGTCAGCTGACAGTGATAAGAGGAATGGAGTATATTGAGAACAAGACATTATATAGTAGAAATGACAGAGGCAGCTTGAGGGGTAGGAAATTCATTCTCCAACAACCATGTGCAGCGATTATAAAATATAAACATGCTTATTTTTCCAATAAGTTATCTTATTAGCATTATAACACTTCACGCAAATCCCGGGTCATTAAATTATCACACTCCTTCATTGTAAAATAGCTCAAATCTTTCCCACTTTCTTCTTGTGTGGTTTTAAGTCAACATTCATGACAGCTGCAAAATAAGCTTTAGCTAAGATGAGCAGAGGGTGTCGCTGGTGTGTGCACACGCATGTACTCATGCACACAGGTACACACTTACCGCTGTGGCGCGTATTTATAGCAGCCCTGGCTTTTAATTAAGAGTGAAGCACTCTTGAGAGTGTGGGTCACAATCTGCCTGTCACATCAATTTATTGACCAGATATTAGCCGTAAGTACCAAGAAGGCAGAACTTGATTCCTCCTATTGTCTGTGCTCAATTGTTGATGGGATACAATATAACAACAACATAAGAATCATTTTCAGCTGCTTCCCAGAGTGAAATTACACGACAGAAAAACCACCAAGAGCTGGGTCACAAAGACCCACCATTGACTCTGTAACCCTTGAAAATTATCAGCACAGGGTGGACTTCTGATCAACCTGCGACCCCTGGTAGTGTCATTGTCTGAACAAATGCATTCTCCAAAAAGGATAAAAGTTAAAGGGGTGTCTGATGAAACTGCTTCTCAACAGGGACATGTACTTTTCTCCAGACTGCTGAACGTGATAAATGAGAGAATCCCAAGTAACAGATAGAGCAAAGTTGCATAAATCCTTCAGGTTTTTTTTCACAACTGTAATGGAGTAAACAACATGCAACTGTAAACGAGTACTTACCCGCTTCCGTCGCTGGAGTAAGTAGGCCTAGTGATAAAAGTCCTATTGAGATTAAAAATTATTTAGAGGGCCTTAGGTCCAGTGCTCCTGGGAAAGGGAGTATCTGTTTCCATAAAACAGTAGGAGTTTTCACTGGGGCCCTTCCCCCACCAAACTGCAGTGATCAGTGCAGGGATTGGGGACGTCAGGTGTCAGATCAGGGGAGACAAATCTCTCTCTGTTCTACACTGGCAGCGGATTCTGAGGAGGCAGCTTACCATTCTGGTTGCACGTATGTCCTGACACAGGCATTGCAATGCAATCTGTGGGAAAGACTATGAGGTTTCAAGAAAAACTTGCTCGAACCTTCCACTGTGACTTGTGGAAACCAAAGTTTCTTAGGAAAGTGTAACTTTTTGCCAACTTCTGGTTTCACAGGAAAACAATGAAAAAGGAGAATTGAAGCTATCAAAATAAAAGTCTCAGTTTTGGTTTTAAATGGTTTTTCCTTTCAAAGTTGCCACAGATTAATTATAGCAAAAATTTTAACTTTAAACTTAAACTAATTTGAAACTACCATGAAATATTTGTTTATCTAATGGAAATACATTTCTGCTGATGAAGCTGAAATTTTTTTTTTAAGTTATCATTCCAGTTCTAGATGGAAGAGAGCCTTCTCTGGCAGTATCAAGGAATGAGTGCAGCAGTGTTCTGCCGTATTCCTTTTTCCAGGAGAAGGACAGACACTGTGCTAATTTTTTTTTTATTTTAGTGCAGATTCAAATTCAAGGGTTCAGTGGATCTCCCATGTAGATCTAGTGATCTGCCATGTAGAACAACTTCAGTTGCCATTCCAGGACACTCGTCAATGCCCTGGACTTCAGTGGTGACGGACAGAGCAAATGTCCTCTACTCAAGCACTGATGATCACAGACGCATAGGAGGTAAAACTAGACTCATTTGCAGACTTTTCTTCCGACTTGATAATTCTTGTGGTATTTTAGCTTTCATGAAACTTAAAAAGCCTTTCTAAAAAGTCCTTTTAACAAAAGTAATATCTTAATGTAATTAATGGCAATGTGATACAGTCATCCAAAAGTGATAGTGTTAAAATACCTGCAAGACATTGTCACATCTGAAGGAAAATCACACTATAAATTAGAATGAGATGAGTATTATAGTAAAATCATTTAAATAACAGGTTTAATGACTGGTATTTTCTTTCATCTTAATCCAGAAACCTATAAAAACTGTATGTTCTTTAGTATGTAATGAATTTTTACTGCATCGAAATACTTTCTAATCAACTTGGGCTGCGTGATTTATCTCCTTGATATGCTTTCCAGTGCTTTAATACAGAGCAGTCCTTTAAAATAACCCATAACAATGCAAACTTCCTACTTACGTTTTCTTTAGGAAATTTATTTCTATTTTTTGCCCTTCCCATTCCTCACTCACCTGTGTTCACAATGTAGAAGAGTTTACTTACTTAAGGGCTGAGGAAGGAGTTGGAAATGCATTTCATTACGTTTACCTGAGACTCTTCTGAAATAATCATAGACTCTTAGAATCCTTGCACAGGAGTATTTACATTAATGTTCAGTCTAGGGTACCTTGATTAAAATAATTTTGAAAGGACAACTTGGCTTACTTACTGATAAAAATTCAACCTGGAAGTGCCTTGGCTGATTCATGTCCAAAACCTTACAGCATCTTAACGCCTCAGGATATACTGGACAAAGAAGGCCAATAGCTATAAGCGTTAGAAATAAATATTTCAAAATTCTTATCATGATTTTGTTTTTTTTCAGTCTAAATGACTAAATTTCCAACAGGAAACGGTAAAAGATTAGTTTGAACAAATGTTGGGCTTCACCTCCTCTTTTTTCCTTTTGCACAAGTGGGAACTGCGCAACTCAGTTGAAGCCAATCCAGCTGCACCAAGGCAAAGATGTTCTGTTTTGTATAAAGGACCTCACAGAGGGAACCATGCTTTTCTTGTGGCTGTAGCCATTTCTTTTGTAGTATTGATGGTGTTCTCCAGCTGTCTTATGTATGAAGCTCCATGTATCTATGTTAGATGATGTCCCATACGTCTATCTCAGACAATAAGTATACTGGAAGCACTTGGCAATTAAGAGGTCTGTGTTTAAAAATGCAGGGGACTTCCCCTGGGATGTGGTACCAGCAAAACTTTGGAAGTGCAGTAGAGACCAAGAGAGTTTGCAGATGAGATTAGCATTCAGGGAAATGAAGACGGGGACGGTGCTTAGCTTTTCTTACATCTACAAGCCATACTGAGAGTGATCAATGGGGAACCACTGACCTTCTACATATATCTTCTTCTGCTCTTCATTTTCCCCACAGACTAGGCAGCTAATTACTCCAGATGACTTGGGAATAGAGCCACAAAAGGCTTTTAGTACTTAAATCTTGCCTATGTCTGAAGTTGTGATGCTTTAAAACCCATCTCATCTGGTACTGAAAGCCTGGAAGCGCATATACATATGAACCCAAACTAGATTCAAGTATTCCAAGTAGAAATAACGTTTCCAAGCCTTGAAAGCTCGGATCCCCTTCTCTTGGTCCACACTTGAATCCCTCTGGCACTCACAAGCTAGGTACCTCTCTGTGCCAGTGGAGAGGCCCAATCCACCAGATACCCTTACATCATGTCAGCTCAGGGTCGTCGCAGCACAGCACGGTGACAGTCAAGTGGCAGGGCCAGCATGCAGGAACTGTGTTGTCCTGACTCAGCCTATGTCCTCCCTCTCCAAAACCAACTATCTAGCTACTAGATCAAACACCTGCTCAGGCTTGCTGAGCATGAAAGAGTTTCAAGAGGCATATCTTCCCTCATGTCCAAAGCACATCTCAGATTGCAAAATAGCCCGTAGCTTTATGATTAGGACACAGGTTGGAGGGATGAAAAAAGCCCCAAACCAACAACAAAACCAAAACAAGCAAAATAAAAAACCCCAATACCCTGAATAAACTGAATATCCTTTAAACCAACAACCTGAATACCCTTAGTTTTATTGCCTTGGAGAAAAAGATTAAGCCTTGGTGATCCAACCGATCATCTGGTTTGGGATTTAAGACCTATTTCTGTTCTCTGTATTTCTGAGTGGAGATATTAAATGTCTCATTTTTCACCATACTAGTTCATGAATATCTTGCTCTGAGACCCCTCATTTTTCCACTCTTTTGCTTTTGTGGAGTAGTAGACACCATTCCAGTGGTCAGGCATCTAAAAAGTCAGGTGGCAGAGCGCACTGCTCTGAGGCACTCTCATTTTCTCATGTTTTTCACTGTTGGTATTTTCATAAGATGGGAACTGAGATGGAGACATAAGCTGCATTCATCCATGACCTTGGATGCAACTTGATTGAAGGTTATCTAATTAAACGTAATCTCTAATGAACACAGGCTCACAAAGCATTAGCCTGCTGTGATTATTTAAATAGATGAGGAAAAGACAGAAAAGGAATTTTCTGAATCTAAACAAAGTTAGGAAAAAAACCCCAAACATAAAGGTTATCCTTTGTGTGGTGGTTCATAAAAAAAATCCATCTTTAAAATTACTACACAAAACCAGAAAACTTTTTGTTTCAAATTCAATGCATATTGCCAGGTACTTTTGAAGGTTTTCTATGGCTTCATGCACCTGTGGCCAAAGAAACCATCTTGGCAGACTATGAAATGGATGGTGTGGGATGGGAAAGGGGGAGAAGGCACTATATGGTGGCGTCTGTTAAATTTTCCATGGATAAAGTTACCTGCTGTCTACCTAGAGACACCCAATCCTTTTTAACAAAAAAGTCCAGCAGCAACTTCTCATCTTGAACACAAGGCAGCTCTTACCCTAGAGAAAACCCTTGCCAAAATCTTTCTGAGCCGTATTTGCATCCTCTGCCAAGTGCTGGCAGCACACTCACCAGCACCAAGACGAGCACCAGCACATGCTGGAACAGGACGTACACAGCAGAAAAAGGACGTGTGTGTGCCTGTACAGCAGCCCTCAGTGGGGATTTTACTGGCAATCCCCAACCTGGCAGACGTGGGCAACTCAGGTTAAGCATGCAAAGGGACACACAGGAGACGGTTACAAGGTCCTTTACAAGGTATTGTTTTTTCTGTTTTCCAGTGTGTAAGTAGAATATTCTTATCCTGTTAGGCTCATCTTGATAACAAATAGTCCACACTAGTCGTCTTTTTTACAATGTAATACCCTTAAACCTCTTCTATGTGCACACATAGGGGTCTACAAGAAAACTTTTCTTCAAGATCTTCAGTAGCTAATAAGCATGAGGGACACCACAGACTGAATAAATAACATAACTGCCAGGAAAAAAGACTAACACAGAAGTTATTATCCTAGATTCCCAAGTTTCAGATGATTTATTTGGTGCAAACACACACCCCACCCTCCATCTGCCTGAAATTTCTGGAAAACCATGCCGGTTCCATGTTTAAAGGATAACTCCTCTAAACTGGAAAAGGAGGTTTCATGCAAGGCCAATACCATCTTGCCTTGTCTGTCACACTGTGTGTCACAAGGCGCTCATCACCTAGTAAACTGGAAAAAAAACACATTTTATTATTTAAGCAAGAATTACACAACGTGTCTCTAGTTCCACCTAATGAGCTTTGGTGATGGGGAAGAGAAGGGCATCACAAAGCAGACCAAAAAAGAAAGAAATAAATTCATACAACTCCAAGCGCAGTATTCTCTGCCAAACTTTTCTGATTAATATGCAGCTGAATTAATTCACACATGGATTCATCCACTTAATAAGCCAAGCAGCTATACGTGCACTTTCACTGGGGATTATTGAAGGGCAGATTGTCATTGATAATGACGATAATGTAACGAGGCAAGTGAGAAGCTCGCAGTAGCTCAGAGTGAAAAATGACATCCACAGATCTAGAAGAAGTGGGGGTAACGTTTCTAGTTGGACTGCAGGTCAGTCCTTGGTGTACCTTAAAAAACACAGGTCCCCACTGGGAGCTGCATAGCAGAGCTGGTCAGGCTTTCCTTCCAGGGTCCGCTTTTACTTTTTAACACCGGCATGAAAAGCAGAGAGCCCAATCCCAAGCACTCCCCATGCACGGTGTTTCCACGTCACCATGAACTGTGGGACCTGAGCCATTCATCCCATTACCAGTGGGGAAGATATTCATGGGCAGAGCTGCCCCAGTCACTGCACAAACAGGGAGAGGATGGCTCCTCACCGGGCAGGAGTGTGCACGTCCCTGTGTCCGCGGAAATATGTGCACTGCTGTAGCCCTGCTACTCTGGATGCAAGGATCCTTTGGTATTTTGACTAGGGCTATGAAGAGATCTTTGGCTTTCCTTGAAAAATAAACCTTCCTTTTTCCCTGACCCCCAATTCCACAGGGTAATGTAATCCTGGTAAACCCCTGTCTTGTGGACGGACACTAGCCCTTGAATTAATGATGAGTTACAAAATATATCAGTCAGATCAAAAGCACTGGTGTAATTTTGTCAACTTAACTTTGTACGTGTGCAATACAATCTAATCTTCCTTGGGATAATCTCTTTCCAGAAGGTTCCTTACTTTCCTGTCTGTTTAGCCTGGAGGGTGAATGAGTCAGGTGCCCAGCAGACCACGTCCTGCCTCTCCTCTTGCTGTTTCCCTGGGAGAGGGGGGGAAGTCTGAGTAAGCCTGTCACCCTAAGGTCATGCAGGCAGTGGTCTTTCCCAACAGAGACCAAAGAGTAGCCACTTGATATATAAAACTCAGTGGCTTTGTCTGCACTGCCTCTTAGCAGTGCTCTGGAGGGGACCTGGCTGCGAGGGAGAGCAGCAGTGCCACAGGCTGGCCCCACAGTGACGGGTCACACTGGTGGGCACCGCAAACCCTGCTTGGGATGCTCTGGGCTGTGTGGCCTCTCTCCATGTCTCTGTAGGGACAGGGATGCAGGAGGCTGCTTCAGGTATGTGCTGCTCGTCAGGGATGAACTCTCTCTGAGACACCGCAGTAGGCTTGGTGTTTTCTGCATTTAAAACCAGAAAGAATGAGAGCCATACCTGGCAGGAAAATCAGATGGTGATGTCCGGAGGTTTGTAAGCAAATGCTATATGCTTTAGACAAACTCCACAGAAATAATCAGAAAGCGGCGGTTGTTTTCCTTGTTCTCCTGTATCTAAATATCTGTCGAAGGTTTTCGCATGCTGACCGAATAACAGGATTTGGACACAGTCCTTAGTGATGCTTATTGATAAAGGCAAGGCTGGGCAGAGCTGTAAACTGGGAAAAAAAAAAAAAAATCAAAACTGCAACTTGCAACTTTGCTATGGTATAGTTTGCCTGGGAAGGTTTCAGACCTAAGGCTGCAATTTGCTGTGCCATCCCTGCTTTCCTTGCAAAGCACGCAGTATTGACTGCTACTCGCCCCCTCCAAATCCCAGCATCTTGAGTAAGTATTTTGCATTGGTTACTAAAATAAGTAATTGACAGTTTCTGGAAAGAGTGGAGGGAGAGGGCCTTGGGAAAACACATTCATCTGAAAGCAGAAACTAGGCAAATGCAACTTGAAATTGAAGTGCAATTAATCATCAGCGAGGTATTGCAACAACTCAGCTAGAGATGTGGCAGATTCCCTGTCATTTGATTCGCCCCCTCCTTCNNNNTTCAATTGTATCCCCCCCCCCCCCGCCCCCTATATCTCAAATCTCTCTGGAAGGGACAATTTAGTGAAACCAAGTAGAGATTATTCGTGCAGGACTTGTTGAGCAAATGCTCCATATGGTTTGTAATGATAAATGACCATAGGTGCTCTTTTGTAGATTTAAAAGTTATTATCTTTCTAAAAACAATGCATGATACCCCACAAAGATTTACTTTGCAAATCAGAGGAGCATGTTAGTAAGGGGATATTCCTCCACCAGGGCTGACTACCATGTGTATATGGCTCAGAATTGCAGCCATGAATGTGTAAAGGACCCCAGACGCTCATGCACTCTTGCTTCACTTGTTAGCCTGGACTCAACATGTGGTTTGAAACCTTTTTTGATCTGCAGACCCCTAAATACTTTTCAGTAAGCCTCTTTGTAGTGTACTGAAGTTTGCTGAGAAATTATTTGCTCTTCCTACTTGCCATATCTGTATGCTGTAGAAATAGCCATGGGAATGGATTTATGGATCTGAGAGTCCTAAAATCCGCTGCATTGAATGACTTTTTTCTGATCCCATGACTGTTCTGAGTTCATGCACTTCTGCTACCCACTTTAGCCTTCAGCCGGTATCCACATTTGCCCATATACTACAAATTTTATCCAAATCCTGTTGATTTTCTGAAGTCCCAAAGTTTTATTCACATAGCAGAGAATGGTTTGTACAGAGAAAAAAACAAAACAAAACAAAAAAATGTTCCAATAAACCTAAAGAATGTAAAATCAATTAATTTTATTCAAGGTGGAGGAAAAAGTCATTCTGTTCAATTCTGCTTGTCACATTTCATATGTCTGATTTCCTAGCTCTATGAAAGACCTAGTGGGTACTGGGGGTACTTCGTTGTTATATTTTCTGTCTCTCTGATGTAAACAAAAATACATTCAGTAATGACTTTCTTGGCTTAGCGTAACCCCTGCCGAGAGAGTGAGGCTACCCTATTGTCTTCTGCCTTATGCCTGGTTATTTATATCTGTGTAGGCAGTTGATATTTAAGGTGGCCAAGACACAGTAAAAGCATAAAGCAATTAAAACAAACGAATCATGTCTCTCTCCTAGGTTTTGCCAGGGAGCCAATATTTAATGAAGCTTAGCATTATCTGACAGCCATTCAACTTTCCTCTAATTAACTTGCATCACTTCAAGTAAACCCTTTGAACACGGTGGGACTGTCTGTGAATGCAATGTTTTGCATGCTGCTTCAGAAGACGTTGACCTCCTTGGTGTGGCTCTGAGGGCAGCTTTTGAGCTTCTTTCTCCATTAATTGCTTTTTCCCTTGGGAGCTGTATCAGTGCTTTTCCCTAAATAGAAATTATCTCGTACTTTCATGAGAAGGCTTAGAAGGATATTTTATATTCTCCAGAATTCAAAATATTAATATGTCTTTATCAAGCAGGACTCCTTGTATTCACCTGCTACAAGTCACATTCTCCCTTCCAAACAGTGGCCAAAATAATGGTGACCAGCTTCAAAACCTAGCTGGAATCTCTGGGATCCTCTGTTTTCCCAAATCTACGTTGTTCTTCCCTCCAAATAGAGCTGAATGACAACACTTGGATGATATTTTGAAAAATGCTTAACATTAATTCCTACTATCAAAGTTCACTTGTTATTGACCCAAAAGCCAAATGTAATATTTCAAAATCCCACTTCAGTTCATCCAGATTTAACCCTTTGTCCCTGTGACAAAGAGAAAGTTTGAAGTCAGCCATGTTTCCTTTCCTACATTTCATTCCTCATCTTCTGTCATAGACTAGTTCATACATCCAAAGATATAAGATTGAAGGATTTAAATCCCCTCAGATGGGAGAGAGAGCCCAGGTCACCCATATCCTCAGGGATGGCTGCAAGGGAGTGATATGCTGGCCAAAAGGGAAGATCCTTTATCCCTGCCTCACCATACCCTACATGTAAAAACCTTCCTCGTAGCAAAAGGATTATTTAGAGGAGACTGCACTCAGTAGGTGTCCCCTCCAGAGCAATAATTTTTCTTCTCCTTTTTAGTGGGCACTTCTCTTTGAATTTTACGTATGGTATAGAGGTTAAGAAAGAAAATATGGTGAGGATGGACTGAACCTCAGCAGATAGAGTGCTACTGATTTTCACTAGTAAAGACCGTGCTCATCCTTGCTAGTTACTTATATTTTAAGGTGAAGAATAGTTGTGTACATACCTGAGAAAGTGTGGGTGCCCAAGATGCTACATACTCTACCAGCATGTGCCACTTGCTATAATAGACAGTTGAGGCTGACTGTAAAACTACTGTTTGCTTAATGACATGTTGATTATCAGTTATCAGTCATGATTCTCTTCAATATAGTTTAAAAACCACCCTCAAGACCAGCTTTAATGTGACAGAAAAGGAGCAGTGTTGATATTGTCCTGGTTTGAGCAACACAGGACTAATTTCTCTTCTAATGCTTGGGAAAACTGCATGTTTAGAAGATTCTAGTGTCTGAATTTGTGAAAATATTTACTTTATAGCCAGCTATGGTATGTGGGTTTCAAGGTCTTAGCGTTTTTAAGCTCACCAGGTGCAGGGATGAGGAGGAGCAAGACCCAGGCACTTGACCCAACCTGGTCAACAGGATTATTTCATACCATGAACGTCACATTCAATATAAATTAGAAAGTTTGCTGTGAATTGCTTTCTATTCCTTCATGATGGTGATCCAGAGAACTTCTTGCCTTGGTGCCAGACCCCTGAGGCCTTCCCTTCCTTCCGAAGCTGTAGTGCTCGCAGTGTCCGACGCTTGCTGTCCACTGCTGGGAGTGCACAGCTTCCTACTGATAGAATTGGCTGAGTATAATCCTTGCATATTTTATATTGGTTGAGATCAATAGTAGTTCTTTAGTGTTATTAATGTTAATTATTTAGTCTTATCCTATTTAATCTATTTACATTTCAACCCTCATGTTTCCTTGTTCTTCCCCAATTTCCCTTCCCAGGTGGGGAGGGGTCATCAGGTGATAGAATAATTGTCTAAATGACAATAAATTGTTGTGGGTTTCTCAGGCCATAATAACAGTTCTTGCATAGTTGCCTGAAACCACATTTGACAACATATTTACCATAGCAACAATGCTTTAGTATTTGTCAGTCCGTGACCCACTAATGTACATCACAGTAGTGTAACTTGTTATGTTTATACTGGAAAAAAACACTTCACAGATGTTTGCAGGTTCTTTCTGTGGTTGTTCCAGTCTCTTATTAGGGCATTGGTTAATAACTCAAGCCTGTACAGCTCTGCTTTTGCTTGTACAATTCATCCTACCTTGTCAGCTCTATTTGCCACTGGAAAACTCAAATTCTTGCGCATACAGTTGTTCTTCTTAAGACTTACAACCTTCTGTACAATTAATATACAGTGTTGGTTTTCAGTTCCTCTTTCAGCTCTTCAGAATATACCCTTCCAGGGAAATATTACTTTATTTGTCATTCAGCAGCTGAAATCACTATTAATCTTACCATTCAATACACTGGCAAGCTTTAGTCATAATTTTTTTTCTATCAATTGCTTTTTCCATCCAGTAGGCCCCTTTCTCTTCCTCCCTCTTTCTTTTTTTCTGTTTTGGAAGGGACATTGCCTCACAACTTTGCTGGAGTTTCCCTTGGTGCAGGTTATATTTTCCCCTACAATTTCACAGATGATGATGTGCAGGGTGAGAGAGCTAAGAAGGGACAGAGACATAGTTCCTGGACTAATGGGGTGAAAGGGAAACAGGCTCGATATGACGGAAGATTTCCTAATACTGAGGTCTATTGACTCACAGAATAGTCCCCAAAGACAAAAACCCTGATAAATGACGCATTTTAAGCTATTTAGGAGTAGAGCTTACTGGGACTTTTTCTGATGAAAGACAAAATGTGAACCACATGAAGGCAGGATTTCTCACAAAGGTGCATCAGCTACATTTGATAGGTTGGAGTTTCTACTCAAACACAGGTGGAGAAGGTGTAGTATCAACCTCCTAATGGTCAACAGTTTTACGATTAGGGCGCTCGTCTGCACTGTGATCCCACCTTCAACTAATACTACATATTGGTACAGAGTTAAACAAGGCCAGGAGCACCAACCTGGCCACTGGTGTACGTGTAGAAATTGGGAATGAAAAGACAGACCAAAGGATCAGAAAGGGCAAATGCCACTTGAACAAACACCTCAGCAGCATATTCCAGGGTAATCCTGTTTTCTCAGAAGTCTTTAGCCTCAGATACTCCTCCTGGGATTTTGAGGGCTTTGTCTTCTTCTTGGATGAGAAACTTGGTTGCAGAGACTGAAAATTAGAGCAAATGAGTTGTCATGACACAGGTTCCTAAGAAACAGTTGTTGTGGAGAACAGAGGATGCTTGGCCTCCTGGAGACATGCTCAGACAGAGTAAATAATAACCTGTCATCCACACCCAGTTGAATTCTGTATAGAAAACTAGCAGTGTAATGAAAATTGTAAGCTTGCCTGAAGACATTTATAACCAACAGCCTGTATAACATTTGATGTGAGTGCATCAGCAGCAAGATAGCAAGACTAAAGAGGATGGGGTAATATCCCATAGCCACCTCCAGCAAGAGCCTTCATGTTATTTTCACAGTCCATATATTCCCTGCTCTCTCAGGAATGAACCCTAGACTGATAAAATCTTTGAGTGAAGCACCCAAAATACGAGCTTCCTGACAGAGCCATCAAATACACTTGCATTCATATTCCAAGTCTGAATAATAAAATGGAGAGGAGAGAAAACACTGAGACGGCTGCCCTGCAGGAAACCCTAAAATAAGAACTGAGGGCACCATTCAGAAGAGGGTTCTTGCCATTAGTAGCAAACCTCCAGTTCTGTTGGTCAGGATGCATCCTGGGACTACGAGGTAAGAGAAAAAGAGCATTGAGAAGAACACACTGTTGTTAACAAACAGTTCTGACTGTATGTATTTGTTTAACCTATAACCTTTTGTTTCCTACCTTGCAATGGAAAGCCTGACCTTGAAGTCTCAATGTATAAAATCTTGCGCTTTTTTTTGTAGTATTATGCCTGTTTATTGCCTTAGTGGCAGAGTAAATTATGGACCAACTGAGAAACATATAACGGTCTGTTTTCCCAAAAGCAGAGAATCCAAAGAGAGTAGTGTGTGCAGGAATTCCAGAGGGGCCTGCACCACAGGTATTTAGAGTGTCTCCTGATAAATTATAAAGGGATCCTTTGAGGACTGCTGTTAACAAGTGTAAATTTTGGCGAGAAATTCCCTTCTGCCTTTCCCTTAGTGGGCATTATGTAATGTATGTCCCACAGGAAGAGAAAGAAAAGAAGTCATCCCACCTTTTTGAACAACGCATATGCATCACACTTGCCGAAACAACAGATCACATCACCAAAGTGTCTTGTATTAGCAGAGGAACCAATGTGACTCACAATGTCTCTTTGGGGACGCTTTCTGCAAGAATCTCTTGCATGAATGGACATCTTCTTACACAATCACAGTCCTTTTTTATAAAGGATGCCCTTCAGAGAAGGTATTACTCAGCAAGGTCTTCATCCCATAAAATGACTCAGATCTCAAACTGCTTATAGAGTCCAAACTTCCCAACAGTAAAAATGTCACCCTATTGTCAGGGACAAGAAGGAAAGGTAGCAGGGCTACCAAGACAATCAATATATTTTTATGTTCTATCTCCTCAACCACTAAAGAATCTCCCCATGCAGTTTCAGGTAACATCAAGGACGGTAATTTGGGGGAAAAAGGACATATCAATTCTGTTGTTGTCCAGATCGTATTTTTCTGCATTTTGAAGACAGATGCGGTGTCAGCAATTCTCCAGTTAAATGACTTGAACTTGATAAAGGCCTTGATAGAAGTCTTGCAACTTCCTATGATGAGACTTTCAGTCTATTAAGGTAGAGGTGATCTGCCCCCTTCACATAAGGACATTAATCTCTTGGAGTGCTGAGGTCAATGCAGAGATGGCAATTTTGATTTCTGTGTTTTTATTCTATTAGCTATTCCACCTTAGTCCAAATTTTCTTCCTTGTTATCTAAGGAGAGAAATAAAAGGAAAGCTATGAAAAAATTTGCAGGTTTCTGCATTAGACTCTCTTAAAGCCTACCTGCTTGGGAAGTCTTAACGTGCAACAGCCTTACTGGGTTTACAGACCATCTCTTGCTCCTTCCTGACAGCTCAGCAAAGTGACAGAATGGTACAGAGACCAAAGTAATGCTTTTGAAGATTTAGAAAATGAATTAAGAGTTAATCTTTGCTGCAATCATCAAAACATCTTTTATTGTGAATGCCTTAAATGTTAACTGTTAGATGAAAGAGCATCTGAGAGCTCAACCGAACTCAGTTTGAATCAAGAAGTCTGCCTTACAACATTTGTAGCAGACCTATGGAAGCTGCATTGGTGGAGGACTTTACAGAACTACCATGGCCTGGTTTACAGTTGGTTGCAGTCATAGTAATCATGAAGGTTTTAAGATCATCCACGGCCTGTGGATTTGTTGGTGATCATCAAATGACATGCTACAATCTGAATTTTAAAAACTAGGAATTGTTACACTCAAAATTTTGCTCTCAGGCAAAGATGAAACACATCTTACATAAAAAGCCAAGAATTTCAAGAATTGAAATCTTAGCACTATAGACATTATTAGTCCAGATTTAATTATTACAGGTAAAGAAAGAATAACAAAACTGTCATAACTGATACACAAATAGTTCTTATTTTCCATCCTTTCTGAGGGTGCTGACCCTCTCCCTGCTCCTCTGGCCCCCAACAGAGGTGGTTTCATGCTGGCGATGGCAGGGGGTTGTTACAGCAAGTCACCAGCATTTGAAGGCTTTTTCTGGGAAGAACATGATGCTGACATTGATGGTTTCTTCTTCCTCACCCCATGATCCACCCAAGGCCATTTTAATATTTGCCAGCATGCTTTTACACCTTTAGTCCTTAGCCACAGATACTCAGTCAATTAGAAGAATTGCTATTACAACTAAACCAAGTAAAACAAATCCGCAGGCAGGTCACAAAATACTCGTACAGAGCAAGCCTGACAAGCCTCAGTCCTGAGGCCTTGCAAACTCAGTACAAAGCTTGTGGCCTATTGCTAGCAGTGGCAATACCATATTACATGCTTAAAAATAATAAAATTCATATAAGCATATTTTTCAAGTGAAAACTTTAATGATGAACAGTTTACCTCTGCTGTTGCTACGGGAGCTCTGCTTGTCACTAGAAATCTTTCTCAGACGGGTAGAAAAGTTTCCTTAAAATCTATTGCCTTGCACAACACATCTTCAATTCTCTGTCCTGCAAAATGTTATTCTGTACTAGTTTTAATGCTAGGAAAAAAAAAGTAATGGAGAGGAGTTGAATGGTGTTGCCTGCTCTAGGAAGAGTTTGTGAATCCCTACCAAAAAAAAACCCAGCAGCATTCCCTTCAATTTCTATGAAAAAGCTTTTCAGGGCCAGAAAGGGAGGTCAGGCTTGCACTCATAAATCTGCTTCTAATTAGTGCAGGTGTGAAATGAAGGTAACATGCAGGTAATTGAATGTTGCTGCTGTGATTGTATGGAGAAATGTAAGCAAACTGTGGACTGTGGACCAAGCTCTTTCCCCTCTGGAAGCTACCTGTACTAGCGGAATAAATCACAGAATAATTGAGGCTGGAAGGCATCTCTGGAGATCATCTAGTCCAACCCCATGCTCAGAGCAGGGTCAACTAGAGCAGGTTGCTCAGGACTACATCCAGTCAGATTTTTAATATCTCCAGGGATGGAGACTCCACAGCTTTTCTGGGCATCCTGTGCCAATGCTCAGACACCCTCACAGAAAAAAACTTTTCTTATGTTTAAGTGGAACCTCTTGTGTTTCAGTTTGTGCCCACTGCCTCTTGTCCTGTTACTGGGCATCCCTGAGAAGAGCCTGGCTCTGTCTTCTTTAGTTACCCCCCATCAGATATTTATACATGTGGATAGGATCCCCCTGAGCCTTCTCCTCTCCAGGTTAAGCAGTCTCAGCTATCTCAGCCTCTTCTTGTATGAGAGGTATTCTAGTCCCTTAATTATCTTTGTCGTCCTGTGCTTGACTCACTTTAGTAGTGCTGGGGAGCCCAGAGCTGGACACAGCACTCCAGGTGTGGCTTCACCAGTACTGAGCAGAGGGGAAGGATCACCTCCCTCGACCTGCTGGCAATGCTCTGCCTAGTGCAGTCCAGGAGGCTGTCGAACTTCTTTGCTGTAAGAACACATTGCTAGTTGATGTTTAACTTGGTGTTAAATGACCCCCTGAGCGTTCTGCTGCAAGAGTTTTGTGTCACCCACAAACTTGCTGAGTGTGAACTTTGCCCTGTCCTCCAGGTCATCCTGGTATCAATCCCTGGTGTACAGCATTAGTGACCAGCCTCAAGCTTGGCTTCATGGTGCTGATCACAACCCTTTAAGCCCAGCAGTTCAGCTAGTTTTCAGTCCACCTCACTTCCCATTTATCTGCCCTTTCAACAGCTTGTCTATGAGGATGTCACAGAAGATAGTGTCAAAAGCCTTGCTAAAGCTGAGATAAACAACAGCTATGGCTCTCCTGTCATCCACCGAGTCAGTAATCTTGTTATAAAAAGTTATCAGGTTGGTCAGGCAAGACTTCCCCTTCATAAATCTGTGTTGACTGCTCCCAATCATCGTCTTGTCCTTCACGTGTTGGTCTGCAGATAGCTGCTAGCAGATGGAAACTAAAAGCTAGAAGTGAGGGCTTTATTAACCTCAATCCCACTTTCAGGTGAAGATGAATTTCCTTTCAGTTGCTTTTCCTAAACACTGGTGCTCATGGTGTGCTGGCCATCAGAGCAGTGAGCAGCAAGCACCATTCCTTTGTGCTCGCTCTGCTGCCTCCCAAGTGTGGTACAACAGAAACCCACCTTTTTTAAATAGGGATAAGACTTGTGAGGTAAGGAAGTGCGAATGACTGCAGAAAGAGATTAGATGAGGAAAGATAAATCAGAGAATGCTTGGAGGGAAATTCAGGGCTGGAGCTGGGAACTTGGAGGTGCCAGAGAGATGGAAAATGTAGGCAGAGAAAGATTGAGTCTGTATGGAAATGGAAGCTGAACCCAGGAAAGGTGTGGGTGGGCAAGTGGGAGATTACTGAGGGAGGGAGGAAGAATCAGAGATGAGTTTGGTGATGAGGTCAATTGCAGGGGGATGGGAGAAGCAGAGGGAGGAGCGAGGAAGGAGGAAAGAGAAGGGAGAAAGGGACGAGAGAGGTGGCAGAAGAAGATCCAAAGAAGCAGTGGTGGGCAAGGACAAGAATGAGGAAGAGAAAGTAGCACCAGTAATGCCAGTCTACTGAGACCTCAGGCTCCCTGGCAAGAATAGCCCTTGCAGGGCTGAGAATGGAACTCACCATCTCCCGCTGTCAGAAATAGAAGCTCCATCTCCAGCATTCACTCCTCATCCCTCTGGTCCTCTGGACTTCAGAGACGCTGTTAGTCATGTAAGATTTATTTCTTATGGGAGCTGGAAGCTATATTTCCTGAGGGAAGGATGAAATCCTGGTGCAGGACATTGTAGGCTGTCCTGTAGATGTGGATTTTGCTTTGCCCTTGTCAACTGCTGTACATACTGCCAGGCAAGATACATAAACATGACATTTAAAAAGAAACAGTCATGCTGCATAAATTTTCTCTACATCTAGCTTGATTATCAATAACTTTCTCACAGTTGCCACTGAAATGAAAACCAGCTGTGTCCACAGTGTTACATAATACTAAACAGCTGGGGGAAAAAAGGATGCCAGATACCTCAAATGGGCAACCAAAATTAGGAATCTTGTTTTGACTCTGCTCCCAGATTGTACAGCAGGGACTCCTTGCTGGGGAACTGTAACAATGCATTCACTACTGCTTGTGCAGAAGACAGTCACAGTAGTGATCAGCCCCAAAGAAAAGTGCTGGAGGAAATTAATAAGCTTATCATCAGGGCATGGTTTGAACAGCCTTCAATGAATAAGGCAGGGCACCAACACGCTGAGCAATGAGAAGGAACCACGTTACTCCACACACGCCTGCAGTGAGGATGCAGGGTCCAGGGGAAGAACAACTGTCATACAGTTAAAGAGCACAGCAGGATTTATAGGTCCTAGGAAACTGAACTGAGGCTGAAGGAGCAGCATTACTCCTAGCACTGCCCAGCTTTTTAGGGATTCATCCTGAAGCCTTTGTTCTTGCGATTATAATTAGTTGGTACGGGTTAGTAAGAAATGCATTAGAAAGGAGAAAAAGGGAGGAGAAATAATTTCTAATTATTTCTTTTGCTTCATGCATGTTAAAAAAAGTATAGACGCAAAGGAAAGAATGAGGGCTGTGAAACATCGGTGCTGCCTTTCCCAGTAGTATTCCGGTTAAGTCCAGTAACCTTCCCACCACTAACATCCAAAGCTCTCATCCAGCTGTGTCCTCTAGAGCTCAGTCATCTCCTGAAGAAGGCCAGCCCTGAGGGTGACAGAGTTGCAGTGCCTGCCTGGCTGGATGGGTTAACCTGGGTGCTTGCCACAGCCCCTCACAGAGAAGGACAGGAGGACATCAACACACCTGTTTAATGGCCCACAGTTCCTCCCTTTCCTTCTCCTTGGCCCATCTCTCATTTTCTCTGTTATTTTGGCACCTGAGAGATCCCAAGGATGTGCATACTCCATGAAGTGTATGACTTCTGAAAGAGATGCAAGCACTTGGCACGTATGTGCCATCCCTCCCACTCATTAAATTTTGAACCCATCATGTTTAACATATCATGAAAACAGCTGTCCAGGCAGAGGAGAAAAACTCTATAGCTATGTTTGTACCAGTGTATTATAGAGAGAACTTCCCAGAAACGCGAACTCAAAATCTCTTCCCATAGTATCACACTGTTAGAAAAACAGCATTCCTCAAAGGGGTTGGTTTGGGAGTTAGCGCAGGCCAGGAGGACCGATCCTAATTGCTTTGTTTTGTAGGGGGAGAAGTTAATGGTAGGGGCCTGGCAGGTTTCTTTGCTATTGGCCTCAGAACCAGCAAACAGCCTCAGGACATGTATTAGCACACCTGTAGCTTGTCTGCCTCTGCTCAGAGAACAAGGCTGCTGCCTAGCCATTGTTAGACACCAGAGAATCCACATAGGAGAAGCTAGTACCTGTTCTCTAGAGGGGTGACAAGAAACTCTATCTGCCGTCTCTGCCCTGTGAGATCCTTGGGTTAAGGACTTGTGTGCTAAAAAGGAGAGAGTTTATTCTCTAGGTTTATATATTATTCCCCATTAAAGAGGTACCCCATTAAAAAGGTACCTCATTAAAGGTTCGCCATCCATGCAGAAGACCAGCCTTAAATCACTCTTTTTACTGTGTTACTGTGGTTTACCCCCAGTAATGCACTTGTGTGACAAAGCCCCATGGCTTCAGCTGTGCAGGAACATGCTTCACAGCATTCTCGGTGGTCAAGAAGAAGTGGTGCTGGTGGAAACAGTCATGCCGAGCAAACTTTGCACCTGAGGCCTTAGCACTTAAGGTTTTAAACATCAAAGTCGATGTCCTGAACTGCAGCTGGAGATCAGGTGAAGCCAGCTGTCATGGTTTAACCTCAGCTGGCAACTAGAACCACGCAGCTGCTTGCTCACCCGCCCACGCACACTTTTTCTCCCCCCAAGACGGGTGGGGAGAAGAGGAAAAAAAGGAGGGGAAAGGGAGGAGGAAAAAAACCCCAAAACAACTTGTGGGTTGAGATAAAGACAGTTTAATAGAAACAATAACAGAAAAGGAAAATTAACAATGATAATAACAATAAGAATAATGACACAGGTCACTCTCACCGCCCAGTGAATTGGCACCATCCTGAGCAGTGATTGTGGATTCCCGGCCCCCAGCTAACCCTCATTTGTATACTGAGCATGAAGTCTATAGTATGGAATATTTCATTGGCCATTCCATCATTCTGTTTATGCTTCTATGGGAAGCTGCAAAAAGTCCTTGAAACATCACTTAGTAACAACTAAAACCAACAGGTATTATTGACATTTCTTTCACAGCAATCAGTAGAAAGAAAATTAACTCTTTCCCAGCTGAAACCAGGACACCAGCCCTGTCTCAAAAGTAATGCCACTATGTTCTCTCAGTGTCCTTTCTTTGCTGAACAATTGGGCAATTTGATTTTGCAGCAGCTGTAGCTTGAGCACCCTCCAAACACAGCTAACTGTACTACAGAGTGCATTAATCCAAACCCCAGTCCTGAAGTCAAGATATCCTGTGTTTTGGAGAAACAGCTAAAGCTTCTGTGGAAAGCACTAATGACCAGCAAAGCCTTCAGGGTTTCCCTTTATAAACAAGGGGGAGAACAAGGGATGGGTCGGAGGACACATTAGGTTGTGTTTATTATCCCATTGACATTCTTTCTCCTCATCAAAGCTGTAGGACAAATGTTTTTTTCTTTTTCATTTCTCTACCAATATTTTTTGTCATGTTTTCGCTTCTTTTCTCTGGGAGAAGCACGACACCGAATACTTCATGAAACAAACCAGCCAAATTGTTCTGATTCCTTTAACGATGTCTTAGCACCCTTTCCTTGCTTACCCACCTATTTCCAGTTTCACTGGGTACTGCATGTGCATACGGATGAAATGCCACCGTGCAAGTGAAGGTACCTGCACTTAAATCCTCAGGTCATCCACATGTCGGAGGAAGGAGGTGCCCTGTAGTCACAGAAGCTGGCTGTATGGGATCCAAGAACTACTGGGGAGAGGGAGGGCACATGGGCACACCTTACACTGTGGAGTAACAGGATTTTGGGGATTTCCTTGCAGTTAATTCCTGAGATGTGTTTGAAAATGCAAAAGGAAAATGCAAAAGGGCTGCATAAGGTAGTGAACATGCCACTAGACTAAGGGCTGGCCACCCGTCAGTCCATAGGACCTTTCATTCACACTCTGTTCCAAGCAAAATTTGCGTATTATGGCATCTAAATAGCTTTGGGGATCTGGATGTCAAGGGAAGCTGTGTGACTATGTTGTTTGGAGCATGAACAATAGTTACCAAAAATTACAGGTATCTATATTGAGGGGGATTTTTTGCCTGGATTTGGATACAGAAGTGGCTTTGAGTCAATGTATAATTCTCTCTCTCTTTTTTTTTTTTTAATCTGCCTTTTGGACTCGTTCAGAAGTGCTTTCCAAATCCCTCAATAATGTTCACGTTCACGCCTTGTACTTGTGGCACTTTAAAAATGCTAATACTAATGGTCACCTTTCATGAGACTAAGGGAACAGAAATGCCTCTTAAGTAACTACCAAATGCTGCAAACAAAGAGCTGCAAGTTCTTCCCCAATGAATGTTTCTTTGGAGATTCAGCAGCTGATATTCTACTGAACTTGTTCTGCCTCTGGGCAATCATAATAGCTCTCAAAAAAGTAATCCACACCAAAGCTTTGAGCTATAAAGCAGAAAGCTGCAGGAAATTAGCTTTATTTTGCTGTTAATGGAAAGAGACAAAATCCTGCAGTAACTTAACTGTTTTTTTCATTTTTAAATGATTGGAAGAGATTAATAAAATTTAAGAGACAGAATGAACTTGCACTTGCTATGAGCATGAAAGGGCACTGTATACCAACAGTAGGTTTCTGGGATAACCATAAAGCAGAATTTAATGAAATTGCTTCAGAGAAATGCAGCAATAAATACATGTAATGAGCCAGCAAAAGGAGCCAGGAGGCAAGGTGCTTCCATAGATATGAGTCAATAAGTGCATTAGTGAAAGGAAGAATAGGATCTTAGAGAGAAAATTGTTTAAACTGATCAAAAAAGAGAATAGAGGTCATTTGTACGAATGCCACCAAGAAATCTTTTTTTTTTTTCTTCCTGGTTATATTAGAATATCTGCACTTTAATAGAAGTCTGAGGACTCCAAAAATGGTAGTTAAACCACTATGCTTTTACTGTCAGCCAAAGTAGCTTTAAAGGCTGATGTGTGATATGAAATGGGGTTGTTCATCCCAGCCCATATGCACCATATTGCCAACCAGCACACAAAACACAGTACTGCTGAGGGGAGAGAAACCTCAAGATGACCATAGCTGGAGTTTAGTCTTAAATTATGCATCGCTTCCGATGGGGTCCATACTAAATGAACAAGAAACTCTCCAGCACTTAGATCTCTGTGGTGCATGGTTTCCACCTAGCCCGTTACAGCACTCCACTTCTCATGGACTCAGGCTGCAAGGGTGATTTCTAATAGCCTGAGCCCAGAGGCACGCAGGTGAGAGAGAGCAAAACAGAGCTCCAGTCACCTTTCCTTTATGGCTCTTGTGGATCCAGAAGAAACTGGTGGAGGACCTGGGTACCCTATATATATGCCAGCCAGCTGCAATTTTCTGCATAGAAGCAGCACAGACAGACTCGGTTTGTGATGTTGTTCCTGCCCTCTAAATTTTTTTCTCGCTGATATTTGCAATATTCTAGGTAGCTTCTATGGAAGAGTCAGAGAAATGAGAACACTATCAAAGTAACTGCCTCCATTTGCACAAGGCAAATGCACGTCTTCAGGCAGTGGCTTCTATGTCTTACTAAATTACCTTACCCAGGATGATACATGAAAATGTGCTAGAATAATTCACCATACCTATAGCATTTAAAAGGCCTAGCTTGCATGTCATAGTCAGTATGTGAAGGCATTTATTTCTGAGATATGAAGCTGAATTAGATCGTCATATGCAATGCATACATCTGCTGTGCTGTAGACCATGGAAAGCAGCATAAACAAAACATTGTAGAGAGGACGTGGAAATAAGACATTTCCCTGAAATCAGAGTCACTGCACAGCACGGAGCACAGATGTGACGACTCCGGGCTGTGACACCAAATGACTTTCTAAAGTCCCGTGCTGCATGATTTTTAGGAGAAGGCTCCAAGGAGCTCCAAGAAGCACTCTCGCTCAAAATAAATTACAGGAAGGACTCTTGCCTGAAGCTGCTGTCTAGAAAGCAGTAACAGCCAGCCTGTGAAATTAGGAAGCTGGCAATAGTAATTACTTCCCTAGAAGAGAGAAGGGGTTCTGAAGGGTATTATACTTCAGTAAGTACTTTTTCTGAACACCGAGGCAGATTTCAGTGTCTAATTGGTTAATTACATGTAATTTCAGGAGGTAGGCATGTTCCATTTTCTGGAACTGACATTTTTTCTGTCAAGTGTTACTGCATGCTGGGGGAAAAATGTCTTAAGCAAACTGCTATGTAAAAAACCAAGGCAATGAGCAGACCTTTCTAAGACTGGGAGTGCAGCGGGATACCTCTAATTACCAGGTCATTGACAACCAGTGACCAAGCAAGAGAGTTTGTGTTCATTTTTTGCAGACTTCCCCAGTGCTTTCTTCACAGCATCTATGAATGGTAAAAATATTAGTCTTCACCATAATAAGGTAAATATAAAACACAGTTAATCCATCAGTTATGAGAAACCCTGAGTGTTATATGCATTCTGCTGAATCCCACTTTTGGACAATTGATGCAGAAAGGCTGAGCAGTAGTAGGACAGTGACAAATACAAGTTGCATGGTTTTTGGATGGAAGTGGCGATGATGGGCGATTCCTTGGTCCATGTGAGCCTGAGGTTGTATTTGCTCCCAGCACCGTGGCTCTTCTAGCTCTTTTTGGCCCTTGACTGTTCCTCTCGCAAAACTTTTCTGCAGAGGCGTATGCCAGCAATACCATCTGCTGGCTAAACCTAGCACTGTCCAGAGGAGCAGGCAAAGACAGTGGGCTGATAGCCCCCATTGTCGCTGCTTTTCTACCCCTCGCCCTCCTGCCCCAGGAGGGCTCCTCTGCCCGGGGCAGCAGGCAGCCAGCGCCAGGGAATCGCTGTGGCAGGGGAAAGGCAGCAAATCCCTGTCTTAGCCTCCCAGGCCAGAGAGTTATTCAGTTACTCCTATCCCACGTTTCTCTCAATGTTCTGGCTTTCTCTTCATAGGGGTGAGGGGTTTGGGGGCTTTTAATCATCACTCTTAACAGGAAAGCAATGCTTTGCCTGGTCACCTCTCTGCTCAGCTGCCCAGGCACACAGAAGAGCAGACACAAACTCCGGACTGTGCACAGTCATCAGGCACAATCCCTTTTCCATATCTCAGGAAAAAAAGAGCTGTCTGTGCTATGCCCTTTGCCGGAGCTTTGCACGTAACAGTCACTCTTTAATCCAGGATAAGCATGCAAAACAATTAAGATCATTTTTATGGAATGAGATAACTGAAAGGAGAGAGCATGTGCAAAACCCCTTCAGGAACTCAGCTGAGGGTGTTTTCACTAGGTATTTCTTTTGCATTAATCTGTCTGGTTATATGAGCCAGCAACAGAAAAGTATCTGAGAAACACTACAGGGCACACAAGGAAAGCAGCTGGGAAGCATTAGATAGCTCTAGCCATTTTTTTCTTTTTCTTGGGGGAAAGGATAATTTATTTACTAATAAAATCATGATATCTTCATCACCCAGCTTCTGTCCAAGGAGTAGCTAAAGAGTCTGGGAGTCTTTGGCCTGGGAAAAAAAAGAAGCTATGAGGGAGGAATGAGATAGAAGACTGTCAAGGGAGTACCAGGGAAAGAGTAAGGAACGATTCTTCATTTTCTTAGATAAAATTACCCGGAGACCCTTGCAGAACAAATTGGGGGAATTAGCCATACACAAAATCTGTGGTGGAGCTACAGATCTCCTCTTTACAGGATGTCATGGATGCTGAAAATTTACATGTCTACTCAGACGTCAAAGCCCTGAGGGTACCGCCAGCCTTTGCTGCCCCATGGCAGTCCCCCAGGGCTCCCCCCACCCTGCCCATGGCCCAGAACCCCATTTCAGCCCCCTGGGGCTGCCAGTCCCTGCCCCAGGGATGCCCTAATCCAAAGACTCAGTCTTATGCTGTTACATATCCAGGCATTTTCAGTGAGAAATTGTTACTGAATTCAAGTCAGACGGTCTTGCTGGGTAAATTGAGTGTGAGAGAGGCTTAGGTTCACCAAAATCGAGGAGGATCTATCTCCAAAGTGCCAGAGACAGCAAAGATAGCGATTTAATCTGTTTCATTCTAGGAGGGGGGTTCATTTGCTTCCATCACCTCTAAAGAATACCTCCCAATAGCCCAACTGGTGGATAATATTTTTCATATGTTTTGTTCTCTTCCTGCAAGAAAAATGAGCAATTTGCTTCACTTGGATTGAAGTGTTTGGATCTGGTTTTGTTTATTTTCTAACCTCAGAAATAATAAAAATAATTATAGCCTGAAAGAGAGAAAAAGATACTTTGCCTTTGCTTTATGAGGAAGAGGTTTTGGGTAGGGTGCCTGTCTGGCTAAAGAATGACTGGGAGCTGTGAGCAAAGCTGTCCCCCTCCAGCGATCAGTAAGCAAAGAGAGTAAGGTGGTACCCCCATGGCCTGAGGAGTGCTTTGAGTTTGACATGGGACGAATTAACAGACTTAACTGCAAGGAAGTCAGGATATTCTCGCCCCTTGCACCCACTGAGCTCTGGAGTAGAAATACCTTTATCACCTCTCCTGAACCCATGAATATGAGTGCAGCTGTTATGGAAAGGGAGGTCTGTAGTTCTCATCGAAGAGACTTGGAAAGGTGGAGGTGCCACCTACCAGCTTGTAGGAAAAATTATATATCAACAGTTGGATAAAACGTTAGTCAGCCTCAGCCCTCATGCTCACTGGGAGGGTGCAAAAGGGGAGTCATGTACAGCGGTGACACACTTTCGGGAGGACTGGGGAGAGCAAAGCAGTTGCTGAGGGCTTTGCTCCACACTGAAGCTCGTAACACCAACAGTTCCTGTTTTGGGACAATTATTTCATCAGAGACAAACCCAACGCTACTCCCATTCCCCAAAATAATTTAACAAAAAGTGCAGTTTCAATGACAACGAGACAACCCTATACTTGTCGTATTCATAACATCTTTCCAGGGTCTGTATGAACCTTCAGGATTCAGAGTCAGCATGCTTTCACGAGACAAAGAGCTGCTTTAACTGCTGCCGCTGTATTTTTCAGACCGCAGGAAGAAAAGCTCTAGGGATTTCAAAAGCCCCACACTCGGCAGAAACTCCATAGTTTAATTTGTGAAGTGAGACAGCTGACAGATTACAAACTCAATTTTACTTCACAGGCACTAAACCCATGAATCTAGTCCTGTGTCTCTTGAATCGGTGATGATTAATGAGTTTCAAGCCCTTTAAAAATGCAAAGGGCAGTACTTCAGAAAGGAAAAGCTTCACCTGGCATAGAAAAGAAACAAGACCTTGTTGCATGGTGGCACAGCCCAAGAATTGTCCAGGTGTGCTACCGCAGCACTCAGGTAGAGCTGAAATAAGGGTTACTGTGTTGAACGGGGATATAAGAATTTGAAACATTTTTCTTCCCAGCAATAGTTCACTGATGTCATTTTAAAGAAAAGTGGGCTCCCCGAGGCATCATAGAGAGCACTTTTGCATCAAATGTTGCCCGTGTGCACAAAAGTCAGTATCCCTTGGAGCAATGAGCTGAGCAATGTATCAAGGAATGACAAATTATCACTCGATATGCAGAGAAATAACTCTCAGGAATTTTTATCCAGAGCCAGCAGGGTTCTGGCTGGGACTGCAGGGCAAGGCAGTCTCCATTTTGACAGATAAAGTGCATGTGTTAAGCAAGAAAAAGTGGCTCTAGGAGCATCAAGTCCTGGTCCTGTGGCTAGCAAGAGCATGAGTCTAAAGGGAATTGAGTATATCTCATATTTAGAGGTACAAACATTCTCTTTTCTCTCTTCTAGCACCACTAGCTGCTATTTTGCAGCTGATCTGTCCCATTTTGCTAAGCTACTAAAGTAAAATTTATCTACTTCTTAGTCGTCTTGAAATGAAGTCATGTCAGTGGAGAGGCAAAAAGACATTCTCTGCATACACTCCAAAGCTGTATATTACATTTACTAGATTAGGACGTCTGTGGTTTCCAGTTAAGAGAAAAAAATGTGATGGCAAGAAATGGGCAGGGCAGCTGTAGACCTTTGCACGCAACTGCAGACTGAAGACCCAAGTCCTGGGATGTGGCTGATCCCACCTAGCTACTGCAGAAAAGCCAAAACAATTTTGCAATAATTTGTTGCGTCAGACACCTTTCAATAAATCAAAAGAGAATTTGCTTGCTTAAATCAGTTGTCTTCTTTTGTTGAAGCGTTGGTTGTTTTGTTCCACAGTTTTCATAAGCAGCTCTGTATCCAGCAGAAACAACATCTTGCAAAGCAATTTGGCCTCTCTCTTTCAGCTGGTCTCTGTGGGCAGAGACACCCAGAGATGCAACTAATGGAGAGGGAATTACTGCCCTCCCACATCTCTTCAGCATACCTGCTGGATGCTGGTGGACACCTCTTGGACTTCTGATGGTACAGGGATCTCCACGCGCTCACTGCTGGTAAAGAGTGCCTGTTGTGGGGGCACACACAAAAGCACCCAGATCATTATACATGCCTCTTACTGAGGAGACAGGAGAAACAAACTAGTGCAAATCAGTAAAAAGAAAACAAACTAAAGATGGTGACCATTTAATTTACATCCTGTCCTACTTTGTGAAATCTCCGGCTCTTTTTCACTAACCCTCAAGTGAATAGAAAAATAGTTACAAGAGTCCAACTCAACCTTAAAACATGAGCAAAAGGCAAGGTTTGCACAGTATTTGCAACTTAGACTTATCTTTACTGTAGATCTATTTAAAGGCATTATTCTATACACTACTCACCTGTAGGAAGCATCACAAACAATTAGAGTTCAGTCCAAAACTCTGTAGTATCAGACTATCGACAAAATTGGTGCTATCATTTAAAAAACGAATGAAAATCAAAAAGGAGTATAAACTATTTATTTTGAGCAATTATCCCATACAATTGTGGCTTGACTACCTTTAAACTGCTAACAAAATAATAGCAAAGAATCTGATAAAATATATTCCTGAAAATCTTTCAAGTCCTGCATTACATTTGGAATGATTTCAAATATAGAAAAAAGTCCAAACCTCACCTATAATGAGCTTATTCAGTTTGCATCTTTTACAGCTTTTACAGTTTATAACAATAGTGTTGATGCGTAAAGCTGTAATTGACCAGTGTTGATCACAATTTATATTAAAATAAATAAGCAAATATACTGAGATGACAGAAGCTGAGCATACAGAATTCATTCTAATTACACTTGATCAGAGGGATTCAAGTAAACAGAGTCACACTACGAAGTTTCCGGAAGAAAAGCAATCTAGAAGCAACACTCTCACCACCTTCTCTGAGCAATTTTCTGCTGGTATTAACATTACCCATATAAACCCACTGGCTGAAGTTACAAAATAAGATGCCTAAAGGTAAATAATAGAAGTGGTAGGTAAAAAAATGGTTCTTCATCATGTAAAATATAATAAGCTAGATCTTCAGCTTTCAGATATGTCACCAAAGTCGGGATTCTTCATACTCGAATCTTTAAAAGTGAAGCAGTAGGTTAGTTGTCTGTTCCCTGACTGTTCCATGCAGATTCAGCTTAACCGAGATACTGATTTTAGAAGGATCCACCTATCCAAGATGCCTGTTTCTAAGCCATGTATAAAGACAGATGTCTACTTTTCTTCTCCAGCAGCAGGGAAGCAATATAGAAGGCCATTTAAAACCAGCCAGTGAATTTTTACATGGCTCAAATTATGTGTGATAGATTGGGTGACATCAGTGAAGATTTCTAGGTGTCTCTATCGCAAGGGGAGTTACGGCTTTAGCTGTGTTTCTCATTTTGTCCTGTTAGGGTAGAATTAATGTCCCACAAAACCAACAGAACTTCTCTTGCTTTATTTGGTCAGCACAAAAAAATCAAACCATCATACTGGATACCAATAGCCAGCTGTCGTGTTGTCCAGCTGAGGATTTGAATTTTAATTTCCATCAAATATGAGCATCCAGGTAGCATTTGACTCATCCTATTTAACTTCCCATATGCGAAAGGAAGGCTTGCACTGTGCACACAGGCACACTAGTAAACATCAAAATAAGTTTGTGTATTTGAAGGCTGCTGGTCTCTCCACTTACAAGATGAGGACTCGGTATATCTCATTGCTGGCGTTAATGATGTCGCACTTTTCATACACCAAGCCCACTCTTGCAGGAGTCGTCACAGCAAAGTCAAGGAGAAAAGGAACTCCAGAAGCACCAAAGTGCTTGGTCTGCCCCTCCGACATGGGGGTGAGGTGGCAGTAGCCCCGCAGAGGAGGCGGTGGGTGTGCTGCTGCTCCCAGGTGGTGCAGATGCACCGTGGTTCAGAGCTGGAGAGGGCAGCGGGCGGAGGAGACAGAGCTTCAGCATCCTTGCTTGTATCAGGCAGCCGATCTTGCCAGGGGAGCGCTCGGGAGAGCACAGAGCGGTCGTAACCGCACTTTGGTTTGCAGCAGCAGGACGTGTTTCTGGGAGGGAAAGAAAAACACCCAGTGTTGAAGTTTAGCTGGAGGAAATATTTGCTCTTACGTCCTCGGTGGAATAAGAACCACACATCACGTTTGTTTGAGAGACACACGCTGAGCCAGCAGCTCAGCAACTGAGCTGGGGGGGGGATGAGGGGGGGGGGGGGGAAACTACCCATTATCTTTTTAATTTGGAATGGACTTTAATTTCAGTATTTTCATTGTTTATTTTATGACCCCGCATTAGAGGTGTTATTATTACCACTCCCATGGAAAATGCTTTGAATGAGGTAACACCTTTCCAAGAAAAAACCATATCTCAGTCTTAAGATGATCTCTGTTCTTGGGTGGGGAAAGAGGATAGAAGCTGTTGTTTTTCTGACGCATGCTTAGAAATGCTTAGGAAATATCACTTAATTTTCAGGGCAGAAATGGGGAGCACTGGATGCCTGAAACTGATAGCCTGTTAGCCTGTGTCCTTGAAAAATAACATGCTACAAGGAGAAAATGTGTAGTTCTGAAGTGTGGCTCCCTGATGTCTCAAAGCCTCAGGAACGAGTGATTTTAATGGATGATTAAAAACTTTCCCTGCACTATTATTGCACTGTAGGGAGCTGCCATCAGCAGTGACGTATTTGCTGTCATGGCACAAACGTGTGTTTCAGATGCTGGCCTAAATGCAGATGATTGTTCGTTGGTGCTCTTCTCTCTGCAGTGTGATATACTTAGAAAATAAATAACATCTGCCAGAAGGCATCACTTGCTTTGCAAGTAGGTTCAGTTGGGTTCCCTTTCCTTATCTGTACAGTGGTGTGGATACAGCCCTCAGAGATGACAGACACGAGCGCTGCTTACAGAGAAAGTGTAGCTATCCTTAGTATCCTTAATATATATGTGAAGTGCTGTTAGTGCTGGGCTGCGACACGCATTTTCTTTGTAAGGGGCTATCAACCTAGGGCCCTCCAAAACTGTGCTAGGATGCAGAGAATCAAGAGATCTATTTTAAAATGCTATACTCATTTTCTATACTTTCTAGGGGGCTCTCAGGTCACATTTCCAAGCTTCACCATGCAACCATGCACAATTGTCCCTTTCCAAATGACGGATTTTCTGGGGGTGGTGGCAGCGAGGACTGGGCGAGTTGATCAGCCCTGCACTCCTTGGACCCAGGGCTTTACTAGAGACCAACAGCTATCATAAGTTAACATTGCAGGCACTGGCAACACTAGTGATGGGAAAAGAGTCTTTCCTCAACGAACCTTGCTGTGATATTAAAGGCACCACTTTGAACACGAAAGGCTTAAACGTGAAGAAGGAAATGCTTCAGCTCGTCCGGCAGGAGAAGTCCAGTTATTTTTTGATGCTGCTTGTGTCCAAAGCACCTCCTGATGCACAGGCGGCACAGCTGCATCAAGGACAGCGGCCCTGGAGAAAGAGCCAGGGAAGAGGTTACGCATGTGCTTTCATCGTCCCAAGATAGTAAAGCTGAAACAGCAGCTGTGCATCACCGCACGTCCCAGCTGTGCACGGTCCCCGACTCGTGCTCACATCTGACTTTAACCTCTAGCACAGCACAGCTCTCCCCACCTCCTGCAACCCGCCTCAGGTGTGCGGCCACCCCAGGGTGCTCAGCAGTGAAAAGCCAGACCTGCCCCCGCCAAAGGACATCAGCCTGCCTGCATTTCAATTCCAGTCTAGTCACTCCCCGTCATTACACAGCCACAGTTATCATTAGCAGCATCATTCTTCCCCTTTTAAGCTGCATGAGCGTGAAGCAGTTTGTGTTGTCTGAGAAGAGACGATCAACGCTTCCTTCAAAGTTCTTTCCCCCCCTCACTCCCCCAGAGCGATCCAAGTTTGCTGCCCACTGCTTTTTTGAGACTTATTTCATAATAGTGACAAACATAGAGCAAAAGAAACACTATATAAACCTTTATTTAAACCTTCCAGATTAATGGGTCCCATGCTGGTAAATACAAGCCCTGGTGAAGAATCTGTGATGCCTTTTTTTAATTTATTTAAGTATAATGGCATTACACACTTATTTGGGGGGTTCATCCTTTTCACAAAAAGGTAGATCTTGTGTGATGCTTTTAACTGTGGTACCCTTCAACATTCAGCCCCGCAACATGTCATTTGTGCCCCAATGTGCAGCATGCAGGGGTGACAAGCGTGGAGAGTGGGGGTGGTGGTGGTGGGGAGCTGTGGGAGAGCAGATAAGGAGAACAGAGGAGGGGGCAGCAGCAAGTGCAGACATGGGAGTTGGGTGCTGGAAGCGGGGAGGAGATAAGAAGCGACATGGTAGAAAGCGAGAGGGAGGTAAGTGAGCTGGGAGGGGACCATTTAGGTGTCACCCACCATGCCTGCCTGCTGGGTGGCCAAGATAGTGGTCACCAGAGAGCTGAAACTTCAGTGCTGGTGGAGGAGGGCAGTGCAGCGGGAAGGAACGGGGGCTGCAGCAAAAATGCAATGAGGTGGCAGCTTTAATCAGTTTTTGAGTCTTTCCTCCTGCAGGACACCACATTTCTGGCAGCTCTGCAAGGCTGAAAACTGCTGCGCTATTTGAAGGGCTGTGCAAAGGGCTGCACCCTCCTGCTAAGTGTCAGCAGATGAGTTATCCTATGCTTGGGTACAAGAAGGCAAGGCGAGCTGATACGGGGCAAGTGACACTGGCTACTGCAGTGTCACACTGCACATGCGTTTGGCCATTCTGATCCCACAGATAAATGCCCTCCCTGTAAACATCTCATTTAAAAAAGCTTCCATTCAAAAAGAAAAACTAAAGACTTACCAAAACACAAGCAACATCACTACACTGAAAATACTTAGCAAGGGCAAGCACACTTGTCAAAAACACAGTGCATTTCTGGATCACCAGCTAATTCTCCCACCTGCCCGTAGGACTCTCCCTGCAATGCAAGCAGGGTATGCAGTGGTCCAGCAGCATGGTGAAGTTCTGGGAAGGGAGACCACCATACGTAGTATACCTGCTCCAGGCTAGTCCTAGGGCAACCCTGGGTTGGTACACTTACCAACTTAACTCTGGTGGAAAAACACACTCCCTCCAGCCTGCCCTGGCCATGGGCACGGGGCTGCTGCCCCCCAGCACCTGTGGCATGGGGGGAGAGAAGACGTGCACGGGAGCAGGGCAGGAGAACAGCAGCTTGGCCATGCCAGTGCTGAGGTGCCATGGGGCTGCTGGGGTGACTTTGATCACTGCAGCATATTGCCGAACCTCTGCATGAAACCGGGGGGGTAATGTTTGCACCCCTCTCCCGGGTTGCAACTGTTCAGCTGGCCAACAAAGTTAGGTATCAGCTGGCCATCAGGCATGATCCTACTTGGAGAAGGGCATGTTGGAGAACATATGACAAACACTATTCAGCAGCAAAATGCCCTTCAGGCATTTATCCTTTCTGATTTCAATTGCTGAATTTCACTTAGAAAAGTTCCTTGCTGCCCAAGCTGTCAGCTGAGCCCGAGCAGTGCTTCTTGGGCCAGCTCCACAGGGTGTGCCTGAAATGTTTTTTTATCTCAAATAAACAGGACACACACAGGGCCACAGGAGTCAGGAGTCTAACGCAGCAGGGATTGGAGCTCAAAAAGTTCACCGCTCTGTGCAACATAGATTAGGCTGGGAAACCAAATATTCGTTGCTCATACATAACGCGCGCAGCACAGTTGTTTCCATGCTATTATTTTTGTGTTACTATTTCAAGAAGGGCCTGATCATCACTTTGTTATTCCAGTTTTACCTTGGTATAAATCTGTTCATGATATCAATCGCATCAACATGTAACTGGAATAATAACAGTCACGGACCACACCATCAGCAACTTGCTTAAAATAATGAAAATCCAGATTATTTAGTAATGTGTATAGTTTACTGACTGAATGAGAACACCTAAAGAAGAACACAAATACACCAATGATTAAACAAAGACCTTTTTCCTGAAGATGGGTAAGTAAGATTTCTCTCTGTAATTTGTTATTCATAATCAATAAAATAAAATGGACCTGGAACTATTTCATTTACAGGTACAAAATAAGCACTTCCTAAAGTTAAGCCTACAGTTTGATACTGCTGGATTATTCAGTACATAATGTTGGTCTTTAAAAAAAGCCTAGCCTATAAATGTATATACACATATATATATTCATTGCATCATTCTTGTGCAATTTTCCTTAATCCCCACAAAGAAGCTAATATAGAGCCTTTCATTTTAAAGATATTTTTGCATCTACATAAGAACTTGGCCCAACAATAAATGTAAAGGGCAAAGAACTAGAAGAAGAGTCTTTCAATGTACTTTTTTTTTCAGTATCACATGCATTAACAATTTTCTGGTTGCAATTTTGCATTTATGCTGAGACCAGTATCTGGCACGTACCTGACGGTCAACACACTGTATAACCAAAGATCCCAGTCCTAGCGCTCACCAGCTAGCCTCAACTCCCATCAGAGGTGATTTTCTGCCTGTGTTTGTTGCCATGCTCCAGACAACACTCCTGGGTCTACTCCTGTCTCAGAAACAAAGGAACTGAGAGACTCTACTGACTTCAGTGCTTTAGGTCATCAGAAAAAGTCACCATTAATTTCTAAGGAGTGTATTGCTTGTTTTTTCACCCACAACTCTATTTTGCGTTATATTGCAAACTCCATACAATTGCTCCCCAATGCAGTAGATTCACAACCTGGAGGTTGCAGGATGGGTTACTGTTGTTACCCTTATCCATATTAGTGCACCACTATATTCTGACACTAGAAAACATAGTGTGCATGTGTCAGCGAATGGAGGTAAACTTAGTTATCTTCCTCTTTGGAGTGCTTGTGGCATGGAAAAGCATAGTCTTTTGCAACAGTTTGTACACTTTTTCCCTAACAAATCCTGAGTGAACGAATAAAACGAGCACTAAGGGGCACCTTCTTTCTGCAGGAACAGTCGGCCCACAGGGCTGCTGGGTGAGACCAGCTCCATCGGCCTCTTGCTTTCAGCATTCTTCACCCAAATGTCTGCTCCAAAGTCAATCAGCAGCGTCACCAGCTCCGCACTGCAATTCCTGGCAGCTGCATGCAGAGGGGAGTCCAGGCCTTTGCCGCTGTTCACATTTGCTCCTGAAAACCAAGAGATGACAAAGAATAATTACTATAAAGTAGCCTATTTCCTTTTCCTGTACTAGCTGCCATTTCTCCGAAATACCTGTAAATGGTGTAGCGTCGACCCAGAGGTGGATTTCCTTATGCTGGGGTTTGGTACTACAACTTAGACATGCACAACTCACACTGGTTGAGAAGGAGTGGGGCTGTGACTAACAAAAAGATCCCAGAGGAACAGTGCACGAGCACAGCCCAGCCAGTGGATATCTTGAAGCAGGACAAAGACCTAGTTCCACCTACGGCCCACCTTTGCCCCCCATCCCAGTGCCCCAATCCCTTAAAATACATGCAGGGTTTCAACCTGCTCTGTACTAGAGCCTTAAACCAGTGGGATTTCCAAATGCCAAAGTATCTGTTGGGGAAAAAATGTGAGGATGGAAAAGTTCTAGAGGCCCTTGGTAGAGGAGAATATAAGCAAGCATCCCTCATCCGTTATCCTGGGCTAATGGCTCCTAAAACACCCTAAGAAGGGTGAGCTGCAGAACTAATTCAAAACTATTTATAATGTGTTTATAGTACACGTTCTCATATATAGAAGGCAGCAAAAAAGCAAATAGCAGAAAACAGAAATTAATAGTCACACATTTAATATTTAGATTAGTTTGTATTTGACTTCTTCCAAAAAAAGATGACTGTGCTAAATAGCGCATAAGGTGATCTACATGATGTTTGCTTTTTTTTTCCAAAGCGGCTTTGCTGGTCCATCGTTTTTGTACTAGCTATGTGGCTACTTTAGGTTACACGGCCCCTTTTGTTAGAAGAGATGCACTACTGTAGATAAGAAGAAATGGTCTTGTATAATTATCCAAGTGCTTAGACTTATATCTAGGTTTGTTTGATGCAAAGTATATAGTGATGAATGTTTTTCAGTGTTGGAAACGTTTCAAACTTTTTATGAACTCAGTGGGAATTAAAACATGTTTGCAGAAATACTATGTAAAAATGATTGAGTCAATTGTTTTGGGTAAAGAGGGAGGAAAAGTAAAAAAGGAAATTTTTTCCTGCCCACTTCAAATAACTGCAGCATCACACACACAGACACTGGAAAGGATGGTGTTTGTTCCAGGCACAACCGGCCATGTGAATCATTCTGTTGGGAGCTGTAAAGCTGGATTCTTGGGTCAAGAAGACCTTAGTTACCCTGCTACCCCATTTAACCCAGGGCTGCCGTTAAGAACAAAACATCTCCAGGTCCCAGAGCAGGAGCTCCTCTAAATCTTTGATGCAAAAAGAGTCCAAAGATAGATGTTGCAGGACATGGAAGTACACCATTCATTATTTTTCATTTTACCTGATTCGAGCAGCTTCTTGGCACAGTCCACTTGCTGGTTCTCACAAGCTACATAAAGTGGAGTACCCAGATGTTTGATGTTGTGATCTATATTTACCCCACAGGATGCGAGAAATTCGACACATTGCACATGACCTTAAAAGGGATAAAGGAAGAGTCAACTCACAGAGATCAGGCATATTTTCAGCAAATTCTCTATTGCAGCGGTATAATTTGGCAAAGATTCAATGCTTTGTCAAGAGATGGTAGTGTAATACTTTCATCCACGCCAGTGTTTCCAACCTGGAAAACAGGAGCTGCAAAGCCACAGTTAGCAAAACAGGGTAAAGACCTTGCATTTCATCTGACTCTAACGAAGATGAGACAAATCACGCTGTGTTTCTCTTCACTGCTCTTGAAGCTAGCCAGATGACTCCCTCAGATGTTCACATTGTAGGCCACTGACTTGGACAAAGCAACCCCTTGCAGGTGTCACCACATCAACTCAGATGCCCTGAGAGCCCAGCTGAGCTGCCCTCGGTGGGCACCAGGGGTGAGAGGAACTGCACCACTCGTGACGAGACCAACTAGGAAGGTATTTCACATGACTCATATCAAGAAGATTATCTTCTTTATCTCTCTTTTCTACTTCAATACATTGCTAGTAACGTGCAAAGGGGTGCTGGTGCCCATGGGGTTACCTCTCTTAGCTGCTTCATGGATGGGGGATGCCAAGTCACAGGGCGGGTGTAAGCTGGCTCCGTGCTGCAGCAATAAATTCAAGCAAGCCACACTGCCACTGACACAAGCGCTGAACAACGGAGTGTGCCAGTCGACAGTAACTCCGTTCACCTGCGGGAAAAAAAGCACGATCAGGTTTTGTGTTCGCCTTCTCAGTATTTCAAAACAGATTAAAATTATCCAGTTTCTCAGCAGAAAATAGGGTCTCAATACTTTTTATTTAACTCCTTGCAAAAACTGCCTACTGCTTCTGAGGATTACGAGTTTTTATTAAAAAGATCATTAAAAAAGTCTTTTTAAAAATTGGTCCCAAGTCTCTCCTCCTGCAAATGAATGTCTAACCAGTGCCACTCTGGGGTCTCTCGGGAGTTACAAAATTAGCGATTTAAATGTGTGCCCGTTTTCAGCTATCTCAGCTGAAGCACACCTGCCCATTGCCCTGTCCTGAAATGGTCCATTTTTAGCTGAGAGTGTGCATCCCCCTCTTTTTAAAAAAATTTTAAACTGAAAGCCAATGTATCTATAATGACTTAATTTTCTTATTCACTATAATTTCAACATTAGCTCATAAAGTAGAGGCCATGAGACAGGCCCATTTCACCATCGTACTTGCACGTTGTTTCCATTTTCTTCCTGTTTTATTGTCAGTTGATCCTAACAGTCCTACAGCTCTACTTAAGACTCTGCATATTGACTCCAATGGGATTAGGATGTCCAGAAAATAAAATGCACCTTGAACTGTTACAAGATTATAAATCCTTTGCAAGAGGAACTTCCACTTATTCTTTCAGTAAATGATGAGAACGTTGCACCTTCGTCTAAAGAACAATAATAACTGTTGTTTATATCTGTGCTTTTTGGATTGCTTTATTAAGAAGTGCATTTTATAACATACATACTTTAAGCAGAGCTAGGTACACAGTGTATGTCATGGTGACATGCTGTTGTGAAATAGTACATCACCCAGCATTAAAATGTGATAATACAACATACTAACACTGGAGACAATGGTCTGTCCATCATGTACTCACCTGAGCACCGTGTTTTAATAGGACACTGGCACAAGCAGCATGACCCCCTAGGCAGGCTTCATGGAGAGGAGACACCTGGTCTGCTGTAACAAGATTCACATCACTCCCCTGACGAGTTAATAGAAAATATCATTACAACCGACTACTAAAACCCCCATACAAACAACAACAACAACAAAAAAAACCCCCAAACCCAATCCTTTCTAGTATGACCCCTAAAGCTTTATGCAACCACATCTTCCTCAGCTACCTGGAATTGCTCATCTCAATAGGTAAGCAGAGAAAGAGGCTGTGGTGCTTTGGCCGGAGTGGACGCTGGCACAGCAGACCGGAGGTCATGCCTTCTACACACTGCTAATTAGCGCAGAAAGCTGTAGACAGTGGACTGTCCAATGGGACAATACAGACGCCCTTCTAGGAACTCAGCATAATTTTATTTCTACTACACCACGCATAGCAAACTCTGAAATAATAATAATTAAAAAAAAGATTAAAAATTGCTGTTAGAGTTCTTGGCAGGGTCGTGACTGCTGCCTTTTTACATCATCACTCAAGCATTCTGACCTCCTGCGTGCTGAGTCCGCAGTTTTTAGACTGAATCCTAAAATACTTTTGAGGTGTTTTCCGGTCTTTGGTCGGAGCATGGCACGCCCTGAAGGAAAGCCAGCCCCTGCATTAGAAACCATTGTCTTGATTCTACAGGATCTTTTGTTTCTAGCAATCTTGGTGCCCCAGAAGGTTAAGCTAGAAGACTCTCCAACTTTCCAATAACCCTTCCCTCTCCGTAAACTCCTCCACAGGCTAAGTCCAAGAATTTTGAAGAAATGGAGCAGTGAGGTTCAGAAATCGCTTCTCCCTTGCTGTGCTTTCTGTAGCAGGAGCAGGGGCCCTGGATACCCTCAGGCACTTCAGAAATAGATGTGTGGGTGGCTGAATTGAAGCCTCAACGGGTGCCTTGCCTGGGTCTGGAGCTACCCTTCACCCACGGCAGCAAACACTGCTCGCAGGTGCAGGAGCTGCAGAAGGAATCCCCTAGCCACAAGGAGATCCCAGAGACCTGCACCAGAATTAAAGTATGACCCAGGATATTTTGATACATCACCAGCTTAGTGCACAGAACTTGCTCTAGACAAGGAACTGCTTGTAGAAAAAGAATAAATCTGTTACAGGCAGATTTCACTGCATTCTGGTTAACAGGATTTTCTCACCCTGGAGGTTTCACAGTAAAGCACAGACTGCGTTCAACTACTGAACAAACCCAGCAGAGACCATATCAACCCAGCAGAGGGGTACCTGTTTGATGAGTTTCTTCAGAGTAAGCAGACGCCCATGGATAGAGGCATCATGTAAAGGAGACCAGTCTGAAACAAAGTCTGTATAAAGAGAAAGACAGGAAAAAGGCTAACAGCTCTGTGGACTGTTTCATCAGTGTTTTTTGCTTCAGCTGTATGACCCCGGTAAACCTCTCTAATTTACTACATGAGCTGCCAAGCTTTCCTTGGAGCAGATGTTGGGAGGGAGTGAGACAAGATGATAGCTTCTCTCTGGGTGTGTTTTTAACTCACCTCGCATCGGTGCCGAGCAGCTGCGCTCCCCTTCAGAAGATGAGAAAGGGATTTGCAGAACATCACCTTGCTCTGACTGAGCTTGTTCCTCACTTTGAATTATTTCCAGTGCTTTTGTTTTCACAAACTCATTATGTTTTACCAATTAGTACAGAAAGACTACGTTTTGAAGAGGGTATGTCTGCTCAGTCATTTACCCCTGGTCAGACATGGGCTAAAGTCAATAATATCTAACAAGAGAAGGTACCAAAGTACAAGGAGATAAGTTGTGTTACCTGTTGATTTTGCCTCTCAGTTTTCAGTGGTTGGTGTTAGCCTGTGCAGCGGTGCATTTTAAGTAATAGCTATATTCTCTGCATTGTTGAAACCACGAAGTGGGGTACAGCACGTGTGGAAGGAAGCTTAAAGGAAGGGTGTCATGGTTTGGGCCAGATTGGCCCAATCCGGTGGAACAACAGATGCTTGCTCTCTCTTGCTCCGCTCCCAAAGGGAGCCTAGCTAAAAAGTAAAGTTAACTGAATAAAATTGGTCCTGTTTTACCTCAAACCAGAACAAAGGCTTCTTGTAGGGACAGCCAAGGGGATGGGATGGGGTGCATGCTGCACGGCGGTGAGGACATAGGCCCAGCCTGGGAGCGGTGAAGTAGGTCATAAAGAAACTGTTCCTGCTGCTGCAATAAATGTCCATATAAAGCAAACAGATTCGTATTTACTCTTAGACAGTCTTATGTGAAAGACTGACTTCAGGTCACCTTGCTAGACAACTGAGGAGGCACGAAAGGTCCATCTCAGAAAATGAATTTTAACTAGTGTTCTCAAGTAATCATGGTATATAAAACCTGATATTCAGAAAAATACCACATGCCAAAAATAATTACTGGAAACGACCAAATGGAGTGGAAATGAGTCAGCATAGCTCCGGCTGGATCAAGGAGGTATGAGAGGGAATTCTTAGGGCTAAATTTGATACCAAACCTGTCAAGTCATGTAGAGTTCTTTTCTGAAAGATCTTTTTGCCAGGCAAAAGCATTATTTGATGCATTTAACAAGACTATCTTTCCTCAATTATGCCACGTAACATAAAGGTCTGAGGAAATACTTCCTGCTAACGACTTTTATGTTTCACTTCTCTAGTTGCTGTGTCTGTTCTTTATTTTAATACAATGAAACAAACTACCTTTGTGTTGAGGACCATACATATACTAATAGAAGGGGACCTTCAGTATTACAGATTCTATGGCTCAGAGCCAGCTGACAGCAATAATCCCTCTGGGAGATATTTACCTCCTTCAGTATTCATTGCCTCAAAATCCAGTGTCTGGTCTACATCAATGGCCCAGATTCCCCCTGGGAAGGAAGAGAAGCATTTCAAGAGGGTATTTCACCCGGCTTCTTTTGGAAACACATTTTGCTGCTCTCTGGAGATATCCCACTCTCCTTGCACTCACTACAGAGAAAACCCCAATAACCAATTGGACAAGTTGCTGAGATTTTCAGGGCCTATACTAGATCATGTGCGTGGAATAGGATGCTTATGAGTGAGAAGTTATTTCAGCAACAAAACCTAATAAGCCACCATCATTCTTTAAAATAATTTTTACAGATTAGCCGATGATGTCAGTGCTTACGCAAGATCCACAGATCTTGTCTCAGGTATGGGACGTGTGCAGGGAGAGCTGAACCCCTCACGGCTGATGTCCTACCCCTTCTGGCTATGCCATGGTGTGCTAGTACAGGGTGATAACCAACTGTGTCAGCCGTCTCCCAGCCTGTTGGGCTATTGCTCTCTCATCTTCAAGCATGCTCAGTAAAGGACATCAAATTTAAACGAGATAAGATCTAATATAGCAAGACTTACAATGGTTTTGTGACTGAAAAATTCTACACTGAGTAAATTGTGACCTGAAGATGGTGATGTCTGAAATGTGTTGTCTATCACACACAGAAGATCTTTGCCTACATAGCTATTTTAGGCAGAGGTGTGACTTTTTCCTGGCACAGGGGCTGCAAAAGGTCTGCTATGGATTGATAGTCATTCTTGCAAGACTCTGTTATGACTGTGCAATACATACTTCTAAAGTTGTTCATATAGGCAAAAGAATATTTCTGCTACTACGACACATCATTTTTTGAGCCACTTGACATCCATCACAGTGCTTACCTGCACAGCACACTTTTGCAAATATGTACATATTGCATCTTTCTGTCTCTGAACAATGGCTCATTGATGGACTAAACTGGGGTGAATTTTAGTGTTTTCCTTCTTGGACACCAAAACTGTGGATATCTGTAACAAGCAGCTAGTCAAATTGGTAGTAGTCATACACATCACAAGAGGGAACCTAAGTGGTACCTGTGATAGTTCTTATTTGAATGAAGTAATTAAAAAAAATCTAGTGGAATAAGCAAGACTTCACCCTCTTTTGTGAGAACCCTTCCCTAACAGTGCTCCAGCATGCTCCTGTCTTACAGAACAATCCCAGTGACATCCTGGAAATAACCTCAGGGTTTGAAGCTTGGAGGAGGGTGAGTTGTGGGTGGGAAAAGGACCTTAGGAACAGGGGTCTCGTCAGGGATGGTTGGACAAGCAGCTGACACAGGATTTTCACCATTTCTCCTTATTTCCCTGTCTCTGGTTATGACTGTTACCTAATTAGGGGAAGAGAAAGGGGGAGGGCTTATATAAAATACTAGATCATTCATTGGTTCATGCTAGGCTTATATTTACTTGATCTAAGCTATCACTGAGTGCCCTTTGGGGCCAGAAATGAGGTTTATTTTGTGTCCACCGGAGACTGACCACGACTGGAGATAGGATACAGAACTGGTGGATGGAGCTTCTGTTACCTGGGGCTGTGCCTCCTCTGAGCACAGGGCACAGTCTCCTTCCTGCACTCTCCCCAGGGAGAAAGCTTAGCGCCTTGTCCTCCTGTTGGCATATATTTGTTATAGCTGTGGGTTTGGGTCTTTTCCTTCAGATCATAAGTTTGTTGTCAGGGAACTGGGAAGGTGTTAGGTGATCTATTGACCATGGACTACAGACTAGCTGTTTGGTGGACACTCTGAAACTTGACAACTGTGCAGACTTGGTAGGTAAATCTGCACTGTCAAGTAAAGAAAGGCAGGAGGATAATTTAGCACTGAGCTTTAAGCAGGTGAAGATGTGAAGGCAAGTCAGTCTGCACCATTTGGTCTCAAAGACAGAAATGGCCAATCTCTTTTATTTAGCAGTATAGAAATAGCTAACAAGATGAGAGACTCCATGAGTCAAGTGATCTTTTCCAGTCTTGTATTACTCACGCTATGAAAGTCAAAGGGAAAAAATGAGAAACTGAGAAGCAACTCAAACTTCACAGGCACAGAAAGGTTCATCAACTCAGATGTGATTCATATTTGGGAGAAGCTTCAAAATTAGAAGGTCAAAAGGATGGAAGAGATGTAACCCCAATACAGCTTTATGGGCAGTACCAAGTACATGAAATGAAAAGAGGAATGAGCTCAGGAAATCTGGGTAATGTACGTCAATTAGTTTTTAAAGAAAATTGTATTCTTAGTTATTGGCATCATTTGAGCTCTGCCCACCTCCTTCTGTGTTTCATGGGCCATGTTCTACAACAAACACATAGTTCCAGTAAGTTCATAAACATCCTTTGGCTTCAGCAAATGGACAGCCATTTCTAGAAGCTGTGGTTCTGGTCTCATAAGGATAGCCAAACTATGCTACAATTATTAAAGCACAGTATTATTAATTGACTAAAATAGCTTTGCTTTTAGTCACGTGTGTCAAATGATGCTTATCTGACCATGCTGTTCTTGCTGATCCTGCTTGGGTTACCATTGGCTGTGTACCCAGGCTCTGTAAAAAGCTTTTGATTTTCCCATTTAGAAACTAATGCCATTGCCCAATCTACATGAGTTGCAAGGGAAACATGTTTATAGTAATTCTAAAAATCTAGATGGAGGAACAAGTTTTCTGAGCTGCAGCTTGATCTTTTTTTAGCCACACAAATACAGGTGGGGTTTTGTGCAAGTTACCGAGTTGTTATGTCATCATGTCAGCATTCTAGTGACAAAGAGGGAGGTGCACAGTCATGCCATCACATCCATGTGCAGAATTTATCCATTCTGTGCCTGCTTGAGAAAAGGCAGGTTTACACTGAGACTCTAAAAAAGAGCACGACCAGACCATAGTCACCTATGGATTGGCCATTAGCTTGTACTTTTGTCAAGTCTTAACAACAAATTAACAGATTGACCACATAAGTGTCAAAAATAAATGTCAGTGGAAAATAAAGAGGTATGTGCCAAGATGTTGTAATCCAGCTGGGAATTCTGTACAGAGAGGAACTGAGACTTTAATCCTAAATGGAAGTGGAGGCCTAAGGTAGCTTCACACCAGCCCTGGATACATTGGGGAGACAGGGTTTAAAGGTCTGTCTGATGACTAATTGCCACAGTGTACTTCCAAATCTGCTGCCGTGAACAGCATGGCCCCAAGCTGCCATCTCTCCTGCCCTAGCTCCATCTGCAGCAAACACCTCCACCCTGAAGCAACACCAGTGGGGCAACCTCCCTACAGGCGAAGGCAAATTTCCCCAGTTCCTGCACCCAGGGCATCACTCTCTGGTAAACCCCAGGGTTTCTATTTTCTGCCTGCTCCAGGCTAGAACTCGTGTTTCTCACCTGGACAAGGAGGGAGTCTGCACTGGGCATTGGGGTCTCACTCCCTTCTTCTGCACAGCACAGGAGGTATGCTGTCAGTAATATAAATGATCAGTATTTATACCATACACAGGCTTTTGATGAAAGCCTAAGCAAATGCCAGTGCTAAGTGGCCATGGACTTTTAAAATCCTGCAACAGTGACTTTCAGGAAAGTCCTCAAAACACTTTGCCCACCAGAGCTGCCCATGAAGGAGCAAGGCTGGTGTATGTGAGTGGTACAGCTGTGTTCACTGCATGTACCACCACAGCAACGAGGATTTCTGATTGCCAAAAATACGTACAACTGCCCTCTCACAGAGGAATGAGACCTTTTATCCAAATTTGAAATTTATCCACACCTTAGTCCACAGGCAAGCTGAGTCAGGCCTCAGGACCTTCAGCATTTAGACATCTAAAACTGCACTGGCTTTCGGTGGCATTGGGTGACCTAGCTCCCCTTTCATAGCTGAAAATCCCAACCAGCCCAGAGGTTACATTAAACCTCTGGTCATATTTGATTGCACTGCCATCACTTGGGTACCTGAACTCTGGCAGGGTGGTGTATACAGAGGAAGCTTTATGGCAATAACCACACAAATATGCAAACCCTGACTACTCCCTGTGGACAACAGAGCATTCACAGAACCTTTCAGAAGAGCCCTCACTTTTGTGGTGATGGTTGAAAGTATCTTTTTCCAGCCTGTGACCACGTAGAGGGTGTTGCACACTCCGTGCCTGTCCCCAGCCTGGTTTCCTTCCGTGGTGGTCACACACAGTGCAGCTGTCAAGGGGCTTTGAAATCCTTTCAGCGGAGATATGCTCTTTCATACATATTTGCATACGTATATGCCTATGGCATTATATATAACAGTATTACAAATGGGTTTTTTCATATTTTAAGGCTTTTCCCTAAAGTTTGTGACATATGTAGCCTGAGCCAAATACATTCCTGCTGTAAGTCGCCAGTAGAGCTTATTGACTCTGCTAAGGAGCAGGCAGACACAAGAAGAATGGACTGATTTTCAAAGGACCAAATGATCCATGTGCAGCAGTGCAGCGTGTGGGCTCTCCTCCTTCCAGCCTCCGTTTTGCTGGAGCTCATCTCCAGTACAGACCTGGTTCAATTCATACTGTTAATAACATCGCTGTCCCTTCCCTCCCACCCCAGCCTCAGGATGTACATACACAACACACGTGAGGAAAGGCAGACAGCACAGCAGCTATACTGATCATCTTTCCATTGTGGTTTTAGGGTTTTAATTTTCTATTTGGTATGAATGGAATCATCCTGAACAGCCCAGAAAAGGCACGAGGACAGTGTAAAGTCACATTATCTTGTTACCTCATTCCCTCTGCAGTCACAGTAAGCTGAAGGAGTAGCTTCTCAGAAAACAGAGCTACAGGGAACATGTCCAGCTAAACCATTATGTGAAGTTAAATTACTTGTCTTTTGTCACCATGTCACATTTTCAACGGCTCTGGACCAGCCAACAGAGCAATGATCAGAGTGAGGGCGTTTGTCTGAATAACTGTTCAGCAGTGACCACAACAACACTGGTCGCAACTGACGACAACTGCCTGGCCGTTGCAGAAGAACCTGCTAGGGCTGGTGGCGACAACACTTGGGTCTGCTCATCTGAAAGGAAAAGAAAAAGGAAAAGGAAAAGGAAAAGGAAAAGGAAAAGGAAAAGAAAAAGGAAAAGAAAAAGGAAAAGAAAAAGAAAAAGAAAAAAGAAAAGGAAAGAAAAAAAAAGAAAAAGAAAAAGAAAAAGAAAAAGAAAAAGAAAAAGAAAAAGAAAAAGAAAAAGAAAAAGAAAAAGAAAAAGAAAAAGAAAAAGAAAAAGAAAAAGACAAAGAAAAAGAAAGAGAAAAAAGAATACAGGAGAAAGGAGAAAGAAAAGGAAGAAAAGAAGGAGGAAGGGAAAGAGGATAGAAAGGAGAAAGGGAAGGAGGAAAGCAAGAAGGAAGGGAAGGAAAAGAAAGAAAAGAGGAACTGAGCTAATGCTGAGCTTCCAGCTGGCACTAATCTAAGTCAAACATACCACAGTGCAACTTCTTTTTTCAGCATGCTGTGGTTCAAGTACTGCATTTGTCTCTGCTTGTACAAACTGCAGTACAGAATCAGACATTCTTTCCTGTGATACACCAAAAAAACAACCAAAAATTCAGCATTAAATAGGAATAGCTTATTAAAATCCCTTCTGAAGTGCGAGGGCATGGGGAAGCTGTGTGGGACTGACTGCAGACCTCTCCTGGAAGCAGGACATCAGGAGGAGCACACCACCATAGCCTGACCTTGCCTTTTGCTGCTGCTGGCAGAGGCAAAGGCTTGCGACGAGGCAGGAGCGTTACTTACCTCTCATCAGTGGGTTTGATAGAGATGTTGCAGACGCCTGGCCTCCGGCTCCTTGCAATTTGCTGGCGTTTTGATTTGTTCCCTCACCATCCATCTCAGCCCCCTCTGTCCAATTTCTGTTTTTTCACTTCGTGGTCGGTCTCGAGAGTTCAAATTCCATCGTCCCCGGTGAACCCCCAGTGGTGGGAGTAATTTATTAAGCAGACTCCGTGCACACAAGTTGAACAGACCTTGCAGCAGACTGGGACGTGGTGTCAGCAGCACTTTGTGCAGAAACTCGAGTACCTGGGTTGGGATTTAACGAAACACTCCCCGGCTGCCCTGGGAGGCAGCCAGCGATCCGGCGAAGCGAGAGATGTGCCTGATGTCACATCCTCTCCAACACAGCGCCCAATCGGGGCGCCCGCCATCCGTTTTTATCAGGAAGGAAATTCTTAGTTTGCCAAAAACACAAGACAGAAAGAGCCAGTTCAACTAGTTGAGCAAACTCTGCCTGCAGGGGATTTGCAAAGAAAACCCACAGAGATAGGAGGGCGAGCAGATTCACACGGCTCCCGCGCAAGTTGTTTGCAAGCAACTTTGCCGCACGCCTCCCTGGATGCCGTGTGCTGTGCAAAACCACCCCTCTTATCTGCCAAGCCCTGGCGGTACGCGAGAAATGGAGAGGCGAACGCCTGCTGCGCAGCAGTGGTCGCCGCACGACCTATGGATATTGAAACCACATGTCCGGGGAGCTACGCTTCCCACTGGAGGCCCTGTGTTGTCGGCATGGCGTGAAAATCGCAGCGCCCCACCAGTTCAATCGATTTCACCGAATCACAGTCACATCAAGGGTTTCGTATCTGAGCACTGCCGCTTTACTTTTAAGCAATTTCACAGTCTGAGACAAACATCACAAACCTACCAGTGAACAAATAGCAACGTTTTTTCCAGAGGACCTCCGCCTCATTCCTCTGCGTCTGTTTGCACAAATTCTGTTTTCACGCATCATCTCCACTTGCACTTTTTTCTTTCACAAATTAGTATAATTTACAAGCGCAAAATCCTTTTCTGTCCATGAATATTTGCTCATTTGTGTACAAGTGCAAGTAGGCAGAACTTCCATGCAAAAGTCTGAACCATGTAAATAAAAATTAAGTTGGGGGTTTTCTTGATTTATCTACTAGAGCGGAACTTGCATTTGTGTATTTGGAGATAGAAAGTTGCTAATCCTGGGCTAATTCTGATCCTAACTCAGCTGAGCCTAAGCAACTGGGTTTCATTTTTGTTCCTATCTATAACACATGCAAGAGATCTGGAATTATATTTAGGGTTTCTTTGTCCATATCATTACAAATAATCAATTATGTTAAAAAAATACAAACAGCATCTGTACGTCATCCACAAACTCCACCGGCAGGGAATCTGTGAAGGCAACGTAGGCACATGGGGGTGCACAATTGCTGATGAAATACGGATGAGGATAGGGCCTGCCCCTTCCAGGGTTCTGCCTGCTGAATGCCTCCTGGCTCCTGGGTTTGGCCCCACGTGCTGGATGCAAGTTGACACTGTGGTCTAACTGGAAATTACATTTGTGTCATAACCATTGAAATTTCCGCATTAAAAACGTTGTGGGAAAAAATGTGCAAATGGAGAAAGTGGTATAAATACTGGTTTTGATGATTAACATGTAAAATGAGGAATGGAAAAACAATATTTCACCTTTAGTATTGCTTGAGTTTAGTGGCTAGGTTGCCACATGTTACGTATAATCATACCTTTAGCAGTATTAGCAAACATGTCAGCAATTCCACATTCAGTGTATGCATCCAAATATGCAATGACAGGGGTTATAAGCAAGGAAGCATTAGCTAAGAGCTTTAAATTCAATCAGAGTAAGAAAGAGCCTACAAGACACAAATCCTGTAGTCTCTAGCCACCCACAGACAGGGAGACTTTGGCTATTTGGTCCTTTGACCAAGAGACCTGCTGACTGACAGGGTAATCATTTGAACAGCCTGCTATTGGTTGCACATATTTTGGTCATGTTGCATTACGTAAACCTCTGGTTGACAGATGAGCTGTAGCCTGGTCTTCCTGGAGGCTGGTAAGGTTGCATAGAGCACCTATCGGGGCCGATGAGTATGCAGCCCTCCCCATGGGGGTGGACATCCCTGCCTTCCATCACCTTTTCTGAAAGGGGGGCTTCTGAGATGCCTACAGCAGGTTGGCAGCCCACAGGCGTACTTCCCCCTGGGCTGTTGGTGTCCTTTTTGTATTTGTATCTCACGGTACTCCGTGACACAGGGTCACAAAAGAAGTTTCTGGTTTGATGCCACTTGTCTTCTGCCAGCACCAGAGAGGCAGAGACTGGGGCGAAGCCACAACAATCACAGGATCCAGTTGCCACATCCATTCCTCAGAACTGAGGCTCCTTTCAGGGCTGCAGGACCACACTGTAATTTCACACTTTGGGCATGATTTCTCCTTTGGATCATGGTATATTCCCAAATAACTAGACACCTGTCCCCTGGGCTGGTCCTGAAGTCTTTGCTTAGTCAGAGCATCTTCAGTTCCTGTGATGATTCCCCCATCTTTCTTCCAGCCTGGAAATGTCTCACATCACAAAACCCTACCTGTCTGCTAACACACTGAAGAAAAGTGACCCTCACTTGGGATGTAGCCAACCCATTTTTTGGTGCAAGCAGAATTTCTTCAGGTGTTAAGAGTCTTAGCAACAATTCTACCCAAAATTAAGCATTCAGATGGCTCTGGCTCTTCCTGGTAAGAGTATGAGGTAAGAAGACAGCACAGCTAATTACTTCAAATCTACAAAAAGTTCATAAGATTAAACAAGTCTTCACACAAAGTCTTCGAAGAAGTATACTGCTTTTATTTAAAAAATACACCTTATCCTATATTTGCATCCTAAAGGGCCTACAGGCACAGACTGTGTTGAGCCATTAGGTGGGAAATTCAGGGAATCGGTAAGTGCTGAGATGGGATGAGATTATTACCTCTATGCACGCAGTGGGGTAAAGCCTCCATTTGTAAGAAATGCTGCAGTCCCTGGAGCTGTGTGGTTCAGTCTCCTCTGAGCCCTGCCTGACCCATCTACGTTGCTATTTTGCACGGCAATCTTTGCAGGGTTAGAACAGTGCAGGGGGAGGCCAGCACAGGTCCCTTTGTCCATTAGGATTTAGACGGGGCAAGGAGCTCTGCCCAAACCAGGAATCAATTTCATATTATATATACACATGTATATGTGTATGTGTACATGTATGTATGTGTATATGTATATATGCGTGTGTACATACATATATACAGATAGATATGTATGTATATCTGTGTATGTATGTGTGCATGTATGTGTGTGTAGGTCTGTGTACACATATATAACCAAATTATATCTTCTACCCATTTCATTTAAAACCAAGTTTCTCCCATCATGTGATGGGAGAGCAGGAAAAGTACCTGCTAAGTAACCTATTAGAAGTGAACACCTTAGCAAACTCCCAGAACAGTGCAGTTTCCTCTACACTTATTAAGGGACAAGATGGTCTACTTGGATTTACAAGCTGACCCCAGAGAACTGAAGGAAACATTGGCTCATGCTCTCTCTGTCACCTGGCATTTGCAGTGGCAGTTCCCAGGCTTTGCCACTTCTGGAAATGCTTTTGTGGTCCTCACCCACCATGAATGAGACCTTATTTTCAAATCATAGGTCCATAAATATTTTTCTTGAAGTTTGTGAAAATGCAGGTTCCTGGATTTCCCCACCCTTTGCATTTGCCATGCGTGGTGTCCACCACAGCCTCTCTTCAGCACGTGCACACCTTCTCCTCAAATAACTAGTCTCTGTTTGGCCAGATTTCACCTTTCAACAATTTTGTGTGTCACATACATTAACAAGGCTGGTACTTTTTACAGTTGTAAGGAGTCTAGTTTTAAATTCTGCTAACTGAGTTTGTAGTAGAGGCACAACAAATAAAAAGGCTGAATTAGTGACACAGAGAACAGAAAGAAACACTTTTCTTCCCAATTGCACAATTACATTCCTTTCTCTTTGCTGTGATTTTCCCCACAACACTATGGGCAGCCAGGAAATCAGCATGTGAGATTCCTAAAACCTGCATTATAAGACATGTACCATTATCTCCCAAGATTAAATCCTTATTGGTTATACCTCCGTTGGCAATGAAGTGTAAGTCCCTGAAGCAGTGAGCTCTAGGGAGCTTCAGAGGGAAGGTTCGAACCCTGAAATACTGCTTTAGTGTGAGCCCAAGGTCTCCTTCACCTCATTTGCAAGTGTGGGGCATGCTCAGAGCTGAGCTCATAGTCACCTTCTCTGTTGACCAAGAATAGCGCTCCTCTGAGCTATGCTGTAGCTGCCCTTTATGCTGATATGCAGCCAGATTACAGCAGACAGTAGCTGGAAAACACATAGGTCAAGAGTTTGATGAGCATTAGCTGTCTCTTGAGCTCTTGCTTCAGCTAGTAATTCAGACATACCTACAGAGGCAGTGTGCTTGCTTTGGCCTGGTGTGGCAAATAGTATTATTTACTATAATATTATTTTACCATCTAAACCCATTTGCTTCTTAAGCATCATTTTGATATGAATGGCATCATCAAGCTAAACGAAACTCCCCAGATAAAACATCCCAAAGTCAGGGGATTCCTATAGGGTCTATAAAGCCTTGCTGTGTGCCAGGAATATACAAGAAAGCTTTGATTTATTTAACCTCCTTAGCTGCAAATCTTTTTTGGAAGCAAGCAGAAAATTCTCCAGTAAGAAGGAACATGTTTTAACGTCAACCTGGATCTCAAGATAAACAGCACACAACTTCAAATACAGATCAGAAACAGCTTACACAACACAGAGACACACCAGAGCTTTTAGTCATTACAATACTATTTTCCATTTAAATAGCATCTACATCCCTAAGTTCTACATAAACAGAGCTAGCTACAGAAATCACTTCATCGTTATTCAAATGCAACCATCCTTGGTGGATAAAAGCGCACAGTAAAGTTGAACCTATGACACTCAATATTACTTTTTCTTTTTACAGCGTATCTTATAAAAGGAATCACACTTTTTTTCTCCTTAAAAATTTTAAATTTTTATAAGTAATTAAATGAAATATTCTACTATCTTGGGTTTTTTTCTCCCACTTGCTAATCATTTTTTAAATAGTGCACATCAATTATTCATCACAGGAAATACTTCATTATTATTTACTGTTTTCGACAAGTACAACACTTTATTATTATTATTATTATCATCATCATCGTCATCACAAATATTGCTACAAACGGCGAAAAAGCACTGCTGGTAAATCCGTCTTGGTGTGCAAATTCAGCATTCATTTCTGAGGATGCAAACCACAGAATTACAGAAAATGTTTGGAAAATTGGCCACAAAACACAAGATTTGTTCAATTTAACTTCAGAATCAGAGCCAGAAATCCTAGCTTTCCTTTAGACCTAATGAGAAGAAATAGGCATTTTAAGACCATAATTCATCTGACCTATTTTAGATGTCTGCTCTGAGAAGACATGAATCGGGCCTTTAGAGTCAGCCTTCACCGACTCTAAGCAGTTATGCACTTTGTACCATGCAGCCTCTGGATGCAACAGCTCAGGACAAAACACCTTTGCTCCAGCAGAAGGCCAGCGTTGTCCAATGCCTGAACCACAAAACCTTGACTTTGGGGCACCTACACCTCAGAGGGGAGGATTTTGACAGAGAGCTGCAGTAGATTTAGCTGTGGTGGTCTAAGCTGTTGCCCCCTGCCCCGTTCCTCACCTTCAGCAGAGATTACCCACACCCTTACAAGGGATGGCAGTGCTGGTCACAACCTGAGGCCACAACTGTCTTAGTACATAGTCCGTTGTGTTAGCTCAAAACCCCATAAAAGCAGTTTTCTTCTCCAGCCTGTAAACCTGAGCCCTGAGACACTAGCACATGTCACATTCTCCTCTAAGGCAGGAATTTCCAGCTGACGAGCAAGGCAAACATCTGGGACAGCCATGTTTTAAATCACAGCAGTTAAAACTGCCAGAGCTTGTCTGCCAGAGTACTAAATCACCGGCGCCGTTTCAAGAGGTACCTGGGTTTTTTTTTTTGAAAGCTGCTGTGAAATCTCTGAGCAGACAGAGAGTGAAGTTCTCCCTTGGAGAAATTTGTAATATTGTCCAGTTCTTGTATCCCTAACTTCCTTTCTTCAAATCAAGTCTCTCCCCCAGAGGCTTTCCTTCTCTTACAGTTGTACTGAGCATGCGATGTTTTCATTTTCCCTTCCTCTCACCCTCACAGAAACTTCCCTTTGCAAATATCCCGTCAGCCTGGTTGGGGACCAGACAGACTTCTGCAAGTAACTGTTGTTCCCTTATGCAGGTTGGCAGTTTTACTTAACAAGAGAGTCTCTAAATCAAAGCCAACAAACCTTGAAGGAAGTAGCAAACAAGTCTTGGTGTCAGTAGCACCTGGATCTGTGCTTTACCTCATTACAGATGTACAGAAGCACCAAGATTTCCCAGGGAGCAAGAGAAACTTAGCATGAGAGCTTACACACAAGTGTCTTGTATTTTCTTTGTGGCAAAGAGGGGACTAGGGGCATGCTCCCCACAGAGGGAAGAGCAGCAACACTCCATTTTTCACCACCTGGTGCCAAATTTCTCTCAGCAAGCACCTGCACAAGCATCTTCGTATGCTACAAAATAAATCTTGATACCGCTTTTGGAACTGGCTTTAAAACTTGTACACTACGGCCCATGCAAAAAGAATCCAAGCCCTGGAAGTTTTTTTTTCAAATCATTGTGATTCCAAGTCTTTCGTGGGATTTTTTTGTCCTGTCTTGTTGTAATCATGGTTTGTCAAGGCTGCCAGGTTACTAGCGTGGTGAAATGATCTCATGTGACAAGTACACATCAGTAAGCAGATGGTAGGCATAATGCCAGTGAAAACCTCAACCTAGTACTTGAGAGCTGTAGTGTTTTTTCACCAGTCTCCTGGAATCTGGCTAACTGTAAGGTAGTCTTGTCCAATACTGAATTTAAGTGAAACCCAAATCCAGGCACAGAGCACATTTCAATTTCTCACTCCTCCTCTTTTCTAACTTCTTGTTATTAGTTTTGAAAAACAGTGGGAATTATTTGGCTTGCTGGCAAATCTTTTTGGTTCCCAAACTTTCCAGTGTAAAATAGCCATTTCTGAAGAAAGCAAAATAATTTCCACAAAGACATTAATGATGTCAGAAAAACAACTTTCATTTAAAAGAAAAGTTATGATCATTTTCCACCAATCCCAGTGATTAGGCCAGTGTGAAGAAAACCCAAATGTATCACAAGCAAGCTCAGCACCGCAGAGGTATCTAATTAAGGGGCTCCTCTGCTCTGGTGCTTCTCTTCCGCAGTTTCACTGGGGTTAGATGTTCACTGCTCATCTAGCACATGCATTGCAATAAGCTCTTCCACCCACACTCGTGGGCTGCTTTCCAGACCTTGTTGGAGCTTACCTCTAGAAATTTCCCTCACGTGACATATCTTTTCACACTTCTGCCTCTGATGGGAACAGCCAGCATGCTCCAACTGTTCTCACAAACATGGTCTCCCAGGACTTCCCCATGGGGAACATTACCAACACCTTGTCACTACTACAAAATGCAATTTGCAGGCTTGTACAAAAATTAGCCTGTGATCCCTTAAACAATTGCCCTGAACTGGGCTTCTGTTGGCTTCCAAAAATAGCCTGCAGAAAGCTACGCTGCCAGCTCAGCCGCTTGGGCAATAAGGGCAGAGAGAGAAAATGTCCCCGGACCTTGCATCTGGTTCTGGTCCCTCCAGTATCCCACTGGCATAGCAGGTACTCTCATTTTCTTTTGGCAAAGATTATTAGCAAATTGCTAAAGTGGTTGAAATTACCAGACTCTCCTGAACAACATGCTTATCTCCCTGCCTCGCTCCTGGAAGACAACATACGGTGCTGTGGAGAAGAGGGTTTGTGGAATAGCCCACGTCAAGCCTATAGGATCTGAACTGTTCCAAATGTTATCCTCAGTACTAAGAAATCTACACACCTCTTATTGGACAGATTAGATGCTCAGATCAGGAGCTATCCATATTTTCTGTCTCAAAAATGCAAAGTTGGGACTGCACACCAGGTCCCAGGGTCATGCCCCATGTCCTGGACAAGGAACAGCAGAGCTTCCCCAGGACACCCAGACTGCCTTTTGGCTGGTGGTGGGAAGGAAAAGGTCTGCACCCAGCCCTAACCCTGGCAGTGGTGTGGGGAACCGGTGGGGGCCAGACCCATGTGCTCCCATGTCTTCCCAGGCTGAACACCCTCTCAGACTGCTTGGAGGGGCCAGTTCTCCATACATGCACCCTCTTCAGAGCAGACCTGAAAGTTGCCTGCAGCTGCAGAACCACAAAACAAGAGTTCTCTAAATCATTTTCCATCTTGAAAAGGTGAGCGGGTTGCACCCAGATAATATTTTCCCATCACGTCTCTTCATCACGCTGTTGGGACAGACACCTGAAGATCTGGAGCAACCTCCTCACTCAGCTTACTGTTTCTTCTGACAACTAAGTTTGCTGTAGATTTATACTAACAAAAAGAATTATTTGTTAAAATGTCCCAAGCCTTTTTATTGCTACATCTAAGGCACATCCCAAAAAAAAGAAAAAAATAAAAATCGCTAACAAGTGATTTCATGATCAGTGGCAAAAGCATATTTTTTCCCATGCTGCTGCAAGCATAAAAAGCCTAGGTATTTCTCATCTATTTACAATGGCTGAGTAGCAGGCAGGGAAATTTTCTGCACAGAATGAGTCATTTCAGCGCAAAGACTTTAATAAATGTCAAATGAGCTGCCGTTCCCCCTAGCACCCAGCAGAGCAGCTGTGGTGCCTTGCTACTGCGGCTGCCTGCAGTGGGTGGGAGGGGAGCGCTTCGGGGGCAAAACTGTAAAGCACTTACTTCTAGCAAAAAAACAGTGTCAGGCTCAGGGAGGAATTTCTTGCCCTATCTACACCAACAGCCTGTGGGAACCTGCTTGTGGAAACAAGCTGGCGTTACTTGTTGGCATCATTTTAGAGGAAACTTTTCACTAAAGTCTTGGAAAACCCCGACCCAGAAAATCTGTTTCTCAGTCAATGTAGTTATTCAGGATGCCATGTTTCATATATATGCCTTGCTCTAAATCTGTAGTCACACTGAAAGCACCAGTAGCAAACCAAAATCATCTCACTCATTAATTAGGAGCAATTCTGGGATATTTGGGGATGAGTGGTCTTTGACAGGTACTCAATGATGAAAGGCACAAAGCTCCTGGGACAAAGCCAAAGTATCTTTATACACATTCCAGGCTACAGGCAGCAGAAACTCACCTTCTGAAAATGTTAAAAGCAAGCGTCTCTTTGCAGGATAATGAGAAACAGATAATAAACACAGGAAAGGTTGGACCAGATGATCCTTGAGGTCCCTTCCAACCTGATATTCTATTATTCTGTGATTCTATGATGTGCCTCTGGGCCAGTGTCCTTAAAAATATTTCAGCTTACATTATGATGGAGACATCATGAAATGAGAACAGTAGTGGCTCAGAGTTTGAGGATGATCTTTAAGCAGTTAGCAATTCACAAAGGTCCATCTGAAAAGTGGGCATATGCTTTGAAACATATTTGGGGATAGCTATATCCTGATTTAAAATTTGAAAATGCAGTAAAATTCTGAACTTTTTAACCACTGCATGTTCTGTGCCCCCATTGTCTTTACTGTCCTCAGCCAGCATTGCATTACCATTAATATTCTTCATTTAATACTTCTCTCCCAGTTGCCATAACTAGTCGGTATACTTTGTTGTTGTTGTTGTTGTTAATGCATAAAATGTGAAAAAATATGCCTTGTTTCTACTGTTAATAAGCCCTATCACCCTCATGGGGTATTGCTGCACCAGCCTTCAAAGAAACACAGGGCCGTTTTCACTATCTATAACCATTTGTTCATTGTGACTAGAGTAAAATAGGTATTTAGTCAGCATCTAGTGCAAGAAAAGTGCAGGGAGCAGTTAACATCCTAGCTCTAAACTACCTTCCTTTGGGATTCAGTAAGTTCATATATCTCCCTTCTCCAAATACAAAGCATAATGCATGTTCCTCACCACCCCAGGAAAAAAAAAAGAAGTTGGGATTAATGTTTGTGAAATTGGTGGAGCACGGCACAGGCATCATAAAATGAGTAAGTCATAATGTCTGTGGAGTCTTTAATTCTTCTCTTCCTGAGAGAAAAAAGTGCATTTCACTCCTAAACATTCCTAGAACAGAAAATAAATGTTAGGACAAGTTTTCTCTGGAAATTTCTAAATCTCCCTCCCTTCTCATCTTGTTTAATTTCTACACTGTTATGGCATGTTAACCTCTATAGCCAGCAGGTAGACCTGGCAGAAAATGAACCATCCACCAAAAAAACATACTACCAGGGGGTAACATACAGCTAAAAACATGGCAGGATGCTGCAAAATTCGCCTACCAAATGCCAAAAAACCCAGCACATAGTCAATATAGCAATTTTTGTCCTTAGTGACCTTATTTTTCATCTTATTTTCTACAAGTTTAGGTTACCAGAATGACAGGCACTAGCTCAGCAGGCTTTGGTCAGGCACCACCCTCCGGCACAGGGCACCACCTTCCTGGCAGTGGCAGCGGCAGCAGCTCCTGGCTCCAGGCAAGAACAGATGCATGCAAAGGAGAAGACAACCCTCATCCCACCACCTCCCCAGGGCTGGGGCTGTAACGACGATGGAGCGGCTCCCAGAGAGGCCGGCCGGGCAGAGGAGCCTGCTTGACGTCCACATTTTGTAAAACACGCTGTAGCCCAAAGCATGGTCTTGGTTAGCGCAATTACTGGGTGAGGTCCTGTGGCTTGCATTATGGTGGAGATCAGATGAAATAGCCTCAGCCTCCAGGCCTGAAAAGCTATTAAAGGGCAGGATATTTTTTCTCTCACTGTCTTCAGATCTTTTCCATTGAATCTCTACATCTGAGGGAAAGGCCAAAACTAGAAAGCCCTGTATATTAGTCCATTACGTTGTTTCAATAAAACACCTGTTTAAACCCAAACCCTCCCTCCCCCACAAAGACTGGTTTAGGAGTCCCATTTTTTCCCCTGTTCCTAGTCACCACAGAGTTTGGTACGTCTTGTAGCTAAAAGCATTAAATATCTCATCACCATAAATACAAAAATAACTTTGTTTTTTTACATAGCTGGAAAGTAATTGTATTTCTCAGACCTCAGTTTTGCACACGAATGAAAGTGAGCCAAATTAGTGTTTGTGATTCTGGTAACCCAAATTTATAAAAGATAATACCACAGACTAGGTGCATAATGACAAAAATTGCTATCTTGACTATGTGCTGGGTTTTGGCATTTACAATAGTTTTGTTCTGATTGATGTGAATGAAAGTTCTTGATATATAAGTTTAATTCACTGAAAAATAAGTTTAAAATCTTTCACACATATGAAACTTTATCCATTGCTAGTAAGTATATATTAGTTGCAATGGTTTGCTGACTAATGTATTGTTTTGGCTGACTTGTTAAACAAAATGCTAGAATGGCATGCTTTGCTGATTCATCTCTCTCCACCCTGCAGATGTTATTCTCAACTGAATATGCAAGTTGCGCTTTCTTCCACGATTCCTGGTACCTTTTATTGAAGATTTTTCAATTCCAAAACTCACAAAGTTTTCTGTTTGCTTGCAATGGGAATCATGACTTCCTACAAATGGTATAAAATTTAAGGACAAAGGAATTTTCAAGAAACAGAAATCAAATTACACAGAAGGTCTCTGTGGAATAATCTGTATTTGGCATTAACATCTTATACATCTCTCATAGAACATTACAAAAATCACAGTGAGGAGCAATTGGTGTGTGAAAAAAGTTAATTTCTGAAAAAAATACACAAAGGCATCATGAACTGTCAGCCCAGCATATAGGTCAGCCAGATTTTTCAACTAAGAGTCAGCGAATGTGTTTCATTTTCATTAGTATCAGACTTGCCCTGATGTCCTGCTGGGACACACCACCAGCGTTTTCAACCCAATAAGGACTGGAGGGTTGTTGAATGCCAATAGCAGAGTTACCCTGCAGAAGACAGAGATCAGGTTTGGGACAGAAAGGTGTCAGGCAGCCCTTGTGCCTCCTGCCCTGCAGAGCAGACAGCAAGTGGAGAACAGAGAGTGGCATGGAGGGGATGCTGACCCCCTTCGCATGGGTTTGAGCAGGGGCAGCACGAAAATAATTTCTAGCGTGGGTGGTGAGAAGAAGTCTGAATGCCGTTAGGTGGATGTTGACCAGGCTTGAGCTCCCCGGGGCAAGACAGAGCCAGGAGGAGATGAGCCCCTGGTCCCACTGTCCAAAGTGGCACGAGCATGTCCCATCACAAGAAGAGGGAGCACACAGGTGGATGGATAGGCAGCCTCCCTCAGAGCCTGCATCTGCCTGGGAATGGGATGTCAGCACCTCAAGACTGATGTGGGGAATTTCAGCCCCTACAGTATGACCACAAGTTTCAGCACCTTAGCATTTCCCCTCTCTTTTTAATTTCACTCTGTGAATGGGAGATTCAGCCGGACAGACAGGAAATCAGGGACTAGTACATCTGCTATGAAAAGTTGAGTCCCAGAGAGGATGGAGGGTTGTTAAATGCCAGTAGCAGAGTTGCACCATAGGAGACAGAGGTCACCTTGAATGCAACAGGCTGGTCAGGAGATCAAAACAGAGACCTTTTAGGGGCCAAATTAGAATATAACTTTTCTTTTCCTTCCTATCGTGAGAAGCATTGTTCATTAAACCTGTTCAAAATGTGTTACCCTGTTTTCACTGTTGTATGTCCCTGAGGAGGTGACCCATTAGCCAGACTGCTTGCAGATAAGGCTCCAGGAAAAAGTGCTTTCAAGGTACAAGGAAACCTGAGGAGCCAGATTTTAGGCCAGGGTGCTGAGATAGCAACAAGGGGGGAGCAAGAAAAACATCATCACAACTGTCTTTACAAATTAGTGTAAACTCTGAACAGCAGCGGCATGTCTCCTGCTGTGACAAAGAGAAAACTAGTGCAACCAGACAGCAAGTAGAGGTGCCATGCCTGGACATAGCCCAGACATCACCTGGCACAGCAAAATTGCTTGGTCCAGCTCTGCATGAACATGGTGGCCAGTGCAGTCCTGCTCCTCCAAGGGTGCAGCCAACAGAGAAGCCTGTAAGCACGACATGTGCCATGGGGTGATGGCTCTCTGAACACCAGTGCCCTCCCCTGGGGCTTGGGAGGGCTGAGATGTGCAAGTTTGGTGGGGGGGACCCCTACACAGCAGGTTGGTAAGCAAGAGAAATAATACAGACAACAAGGAGACAGGTTGACCTTGGCTAAAATGCCTGCTGCTAAAGAGTTAGACTCCACAAAGAGGAAACTAAAACCTATATTCTTAGTGACAGAGGAGAAATATGTGAATCCAGGAAAAAAATGATCAGGAAAGACATGCCTATGAACAGGAGCTTAGTGGTGTAAGAAAAGATACAATGGGGGCAAAAAAAAAAAAGGATTGCAAAGATGTTTTGAGAAGTGGAAATGCATCTACTGGTAAAAAGAATAGAGATACAAAAACTGTTTATTTTAAAGATAAAGACAGGGCTTACACAAAGCCCATTTAATTTTGTTTTGCGTTGGATCATAAGCAATGAGAGAGATAAACTGAGTAATGAATGATGGCTTGAAGTCAACATTTGATTAGGCTGAGATCTGTGAGGTCCTCATCACTGGCATTTCTGAGTCCACAATGGATCTCTCATAATGGATGGATAAGAAAAGTGAAAAGTGAATCAACAGATTAAGAATGATAAAAGGAAGTCTTTTGGTTGTATAAGGTACATCAGTAACCTATATAAGCCAATCCTGCAAAATATACCCAGGACCAAGGACTTTACAGCTAGTGAGCATCCTTAGTCCAAGCTCACACTTTATGCTGCAAGTCAGTGTCTGTACTAAGAACCAGTGTTTGTGGTTCAGAAAAACTTTTCCAATAGCCAGGGTATTGTGCAATTATTCCTGTTGAGACATGCAGCACTTCTCACTGAAACAGATAGTACTGGCAGTTGCTGGGAATAAAGTCATAGATGTGGTATAGCAATGGACATTGCAGCACAGAAAAATGTCTTTACTCTCAGGAAAACCATATTTTACCTAAATAACTGGTTTCTGTCAATGATCATAGAATGACAGAGAAGATGCCACCTATTTGAAGGAAAGAGACCTTGTTAGCTTAGTCAGCTGTTCTCCTGCCTGGGGAAAAGCTGCCGTAACCACATCTGACAGATGGTTTTCAAACTCATTCTGAAAAATCACCAACAAGATTCAGTAGTCTCCTAGAAAGTTGTCCCAGTCTTTCCCTATCCTCACATGAGACAGCACATTTGCAAAAAAAATATGAAATAACTCCTCCAGCTTTTTCCTCGGTAATATTTCCATGCATTGTTACAACACAAAGCATAGTCAATGAAAATTAAATGGGTAACTCAATCTTTTGAGGTAGGAGCAAGAAAGTTTGTAATGAAATTTCTTAACATCAGGACTTCTGAGCTTCTCTTCTGACTTATTAAGGCTCTGTTCCCTACAGACTCTGTGATATACAGAATTTCAAGAAGAATGATGTCTCCAGGAGGAAGCAAAGGTGAAGTGATTTTTTGATGGGAAGCTAATATCAGCAATAAATATAGGGCAGCTTCTACTGCTTCTTAACATAAACCTTTCTGAGAGGCTGCATAGACTTTGCATTTTCTTAATGGAGATACAGTTTTTCAATTTAAAATCCTATGCAAGTGAAATACTGCTTTCATTGATGATCGCAGTAGGAAATCAATTCAGTATTACGCATTCTGAAATAGATCCCATAAATTGCCTTAGCTCCTTGATTGCACTGGAAGTCTGACAGCCCCCACAGCTGAGGCTCTGTCTCTCTATTTAGATAGCGGATGGTATTCTGACTGCCACCTTATAAACAGAGCAGGTAAGCTGGCAGTAAAGATAAGACTGAGAGAAATCTGCTGACATCAGACTAATATAGACATTTCCTTCTTGACAGTGTTTGATTTTCAGAGGCTCTTGAGAATATAGAGTTCAAATCTCTGAGACTCACGATGTACTGTACTATACAAGGTCATTCATGTCACTGACAACTTTATGGGCAATAGCTCTTGCCGTCAGATAGCATTCAATATGTGCAAACACAGGCTGAAAATTACATTCATTTCTGGCTGTAACATTGCAGGTCCAGTCTCATGAACTGCTGGGAGCACAATTTATCTTACTTGTGCTGAATTAATCTTAAGAAAGTACGGGAAATGTTAGACCTATGTCCCAGAGAGGGAAACTGTCATGGTGAAATTAAAGTATTAGCATCGAACCAGAGAGGTTGCTGCTGCTGGAGCAGGGACAGGAGCTCAAAGGCTGCTGGAAGCCAGTCCCGTATTCAGGCTCCAGCAGGCCAATTCCCCCTGACTTAAGATGTATGGGCAGTGCAAATTGGTACCAGTATACACAGGTCATAACGAAACCACTACATCTCATAGCCTGAAAATGTGTCATCAGCCTCTTAGACCAGTGAAGTTGAGCTAAGTGGAGACAGACTCACCTTTTAACTCTACTTCCCATTTTACTACAACTAGTGAAACACCATTGCCTGTCTCATGGCAGATGTTTACCAAGACTTGGGTCTGAACAAACATTTCTCCCCTCAGACGAACGTCTACAAGGAAAATAAACCTTTACAGAGCCACGCAGGCATTGCACCTGTCACTGGATCCCACATTTCTAATCTCGAAGAGGTGCATATTTTTAGCTCTTCTGTGTCTAAGCTACTAACCCTGACAATATTTAAACTAGCACCACAATGGGCAAAGTCATAACACTCTAAAAATCCCTTGCCCCAGGAGGTAATGAAAGCCACTAGAGTACAGGACGAGGAAGCAGACAAGCCTGCAAACTTCTCCCAGTGAGCAATATCCAACAAGGAGAACATTTGGGGGATGCACAATCATCCTCAGGGGCCCTGCTTCTCTTCTGCTCTGCAGTGTGAGGACTTATCTTGAGAAATATCAAAGAACTCAAAGCCCAAAAGAGCAGCAACTCATTCCTTTGCCTTTCTTTAAACCTTGCAAAGGACAGACATTGAAAGCTGACCTACTGTGCCTATGAAAACATTTGCAGTTCTGCCTTGGAATTAAGCTAAGGAAAATTATTCATGTAATGAACACAGATCTCGGGTGATATAGCTTAGGAGGATTTTTCTGTAGAAGACATGAAGGTTTTTTTCAGACTTTCACACATTTTTGTGGGCTTACTCCAAATTCCTGCACCTGCTTTGGTAACATCACTTGCACTTCAGGAGACAAGATGTGTTAGTGTTGGGGGCAACAGAGCTCAGGGCAAGGGGATGTACAGTGGCTGGACAGCCAGAACCTGCTGGAAGCTTCTACGACTCCACTAGACTATAGGAAAGAGATGGCAGGACGTGAAGTCAAAGCTGACAAAAGATGTACAATACATTACTCAGGGCTGATGTTGGGCACTGAAGTCTTTCATTCTCACACTAGTGGAATAATAACAGCCACTACCTTGATTTTGACACTGAGATTGTACAGACAAGAGGAAGAAGCTGCACAGATACTACACAAATAAATATAACACTAAATGCAGGGGAAATCTCTGTGTGTGTCTGTGGGTGGGTAGATGTTGCACGTGCATCTACAAACACATGTCAAGTGAGCTGTTCACGTACTACAACTTCTCAGGCTGGCGTAAGTGTATTTGGCAATAGATTGTGAGGGAACTGTATCCGTAATATCATTCTCTGTTTCAATTTGCACTGTCACATAGCAGCTAATGTTTGGTATCCACAGCAGACAGTAAATGATGTCTTTGATTTTTTTCTTTGCTATAATAATTTTGGAGTAAAAAACCATTTGTTCCTCTTCCTTTTCCAGTGTAAAGATAGTCACAGACTTATCGATAAAGAAGAAAGTTCTCCAGTGGCTCAGGCAGGTGCAGCTTGTGGACTGCATATAGGCATGACCGACCCAGACGCTTTCTGATGCACAGCCGGCACAGCTGGGCAAGGCTAGCAGGACCTGGGGAAAAAAAAATGCAAGAATAAGCACCCCCAACCCCACCACTGGTATAAGTCAGAAAGCAACAAACACCAGCAAGATTTGAAAATCAGATCAAGCACTACACAATGACTTGCTGAAGTCAAGGAGAGCTAAATATATTAATGTTCATATTTAATTTATGTTGTCAAAGTTGGTTCAGTGATTTGAAAACTATGAGCAGTAAAAACCTTTTTCTGCATGCACAGCTAGGCTTTTCTGCATCTTTTCTTGAGCATATACTTAAAATACCATAAAGGTGTCTGAACTGGAGAGAGAGCGCCTGGATGCACAGGCCTTGCTCAGGATGGTGTTGTGATGATAAAGACAAGAGGGATTATGGGGAGCTGCAGAGGTGCTCAGTGTAGACCAGCCATAATTGGGTGGATATGGCAAATACAGTTAGTTGTTCATATATACAGAGCATGCTTATTCCAACCACTGGTGTCTCAGCAGGTACCTGCACAAGTAGTAGCTGCAACTTAGCCTTTTTACATGACCACACTGTATCTGAATATTTGTGTATGTCAGTCAGTCTATCAGTGCTCCTCAAAATAATTTCTTAAAGTGTCATCCAATTTTAATTAAGTCTGACTGAAAGGAAAATGTCTCGAAGATAGAAAGTCTCCGAAAGTTTTGTGCAAAAAGGCACCGGGGTTAAATATCTAAAAAAATTAAAAGAAAAAAAGAATAAAAACATGAGAGGCCTTTTTGTTCTTCCCTTGCCTTGGGGGAAAGGTTGCCACACGTGAAAATATCTTGTTAAACATTGGAGAGTCCACTGGTAGGAAAGCTATTGGAGAATTTATTGGGACAACAGTGAGGCCGGCTTGGGCAGTGGCTTGTACAGCACTGCACATGGCGGTGCTGCCCCGGTGGCTTTCCCATGGGGTGACCAGCCAGGTACCCCCACAGCCCACCCCACCACGGGTCAGGTGAGGGGCACACCAGGCACAAAAACACTGGAAATGAGGCTTTGTTGCTTCTGCAACCGCATGCTTGCACGTGCAAATGCACGTGTCCCTGCCTCCCCTTCGCTTTCCTCTTGCTGGAGCTGCTCCAGGTTGAACCTTTACACCTGCTCAGAGGTGCCTGGTTTTCGAGCCCTGTCTCAGCCCTGCCCTTCCAGTTTCTGGCCAAATAGTAACAATCACAGCAGTGTTTGGCAAGCAATGGGTAAGAGATGTGTGCTTAAAAGCCTGTCCTTGTATCTTCCAGGTCAGCTTCATAAGCTGTGCTTTTACTACAGAAAAATTTAGGAGCCTTAGCAGGCTGATAATGCCCCCTCTGAGAAGAAATTAATAAAAAAATATGGGCTATATAGAAAAGAGCGCTGGTACTATTGTCACTGGAAGAGAAGAAAGAAGCTACCATCTCCCAAAGCAGTTAGGAAAACAGAAACATTTTATATTTCACATGACTTCAGAGCTAGGAAAAGGAGAAATTAAAGAGAGCCATCTAAGTGACCACAGTAGAAAAGCTGGGGAGTATAAAGAAAACTCATCACAGTAGGTCCCTGGGGTGCTTAATTCAAACAGAAGGATCTCAGAAAACACAGAAGTAGTAGGTGAAAGGGGCAGCTGTAGATGTTAGATACAGTAAACTATCTGAAAGCAGGACTAACGGGAAAGGGAAGAAATTGAGGAAACTTCATTTCTGAAAAGTGAAGAGCCAGCGGGAGCTGAAGTGCCCCTATAGTCCCTCTGACTGTAAGGGAGGAGAGGGTGGCAAGCTGAAAGTGGAAAATAAAAAGAAAGTTCAGGAAGAGAAAATTATTAATATTGGGATATTTCTTTATCTATACAAACTGTCATTCACACAGGGCAACTGGAGCAGGACAACCGCAAGCACTGCCTTTGCTCATGCAGCCTGCCATTGCTGAGCCCTGAACATCTCAGATATGGGGACAGAAGTCACAAGAGGTGAGAAGCGTTCAAGCAAAAGTCCTCCCAGAAGGTTTTAGACACGACAAATTAAAGCTCTGCATGAAAAGCCATGGAGAATGGGAGAAGGACAGAAGGATATTAAGCCAATGTTTCATTTCCTCCACAAAACCCACGTCTGTGCAGAGGGCTGGCACAAAGCCCGTGTGCAACATTGACAATATTAATTTNGCTAAATATATTAATGTTCATATTTAATTTATGTTGTCAAAGTTGGTTCAGTGATTTGAAAACTATGAGCAGTAAAAACCTTTTTCTGCATGCACAGCTAGGCTTTTCTGCATCTTTTCTTGAGCATATACTTAAAATACCATAAAGGTGTCTGAACTGGAGAGAGAGCGCCTGGATGCACAGGCCTTGCTCAGGATGGTGTTGTGATGATAAAGACAAGAGGGATTATGGGGAGCTGCAGAGGTGCTCAGTGTAGACCAGCCATAATTGGGTGGATATGGCAAATACAGTTAGTTGTTCATATATACAGAGCATGCTTATTCCAACCACTGGTGTCTCAGCAGGTACCTGCACAAGTAGTAGCTGCAACTTAGCCTTTTTACATGACCACACTGTATCTGAATATTTGTGTATGTCAGTCAGTCTATCAGTGCTCCTCAAAATAATTTCTTAAAGTGTCATCCAATTTTAATTAAGTCTGACTGAAAGGAAAATGTCTCGAAGATAGAAAGTCTCCGAAAGTTTTGTGCAAAAAGGCACCGGGGTTAAATATCTAAAAAAATTAAAAGAAAAAAAGAATAAAAACATGAGAGGCCTTTTTGTTCTTCCCTTGCCTTGGGGGAAAGGTTGCCACACGTGAAAATATCTTGTTAAACATTGGAGAGTCCACTGGTAGGAAAGCTATTGGAGAATTTATTGGGACAACAGTGAGGCCGGCTTGGGCAGTGGCTTGTACAGCACTGCACATGGCGGTGCTGCCCCGGTGGCTTTCCCATGGGGTGACCAGCCAGGTACCCCCACAGCCCACCCCACCACGGGTCAGGTGAGGGGCACACCAGGCACAAAAACACTGGAAATGAGGCTTTGTTGCTTCTGCAACCGCATGCTTGCACGTGCAAATGCACGTGTCCCTGCCTCCCCTTCGCTTTCCTCTTGCTGGAGCTGCTCCAGGTTGAACCTTTACACCTGCTCAGAGGTGCCTGGTTTTCGAGCCCTGTCTCAGCCCTGCCCTTCCAGTTTCTGGCCAAATAGTAACAATCACAGCAGTGTTTGGCAAGCAATGGGTAAGAGATGTGTGCTTAAAAGCCTGTCCTTGTATCTTCCAGGTCAGCTTCATAAGCTGTGCTTTTACTACAGAAAAATTTAGGAGCCTTAGCAGGCTGATAATGCCCCCTCTGAGAAGAAATTAATAAAAAAATATGGGCTATATAGAAAAGAGCGCTGGTACTATTGTCACTGGAAGAGAAGAAAGAAGCTACCATCTCCCAAAGCAGTTAGGAAAACAGAAACATTTTATATTTCACATGACTTCAGAGCTAGGAAAAGGAGAAATTAAAGAGAGCCATCTAAGTGACCACAGTAGAAAAGCTGGGGAGTATAAAGAAAACTCATCACAGTAGGTCCCTGGGGTGCTTAATTCAAACAGAAGGATCTCAGAAAACACAGAAGTAGTAGGTGAAAGGGGCAGCTGTAGATGTTAGATACAGTAAACTATCTGAAAGCAGGACTAACGGGAAAGGGAAGAAATTGAGGAAACTTCATTTCTGAAAAGTGAAGAGCCAGCGGGAGCTGAAGTGCCCCTATAGTCCCTCTGACTGTAAGGGAGGAGAGGGTGGCAAGCTGAAAGTGGAAAATAAAAAGAAAGTTCAGGAAGAGAAAATTATTAATATTGGGATATTTCTTTATCTATACAAACTGTCATTCACACAGGGCAACTGGAGCAGGACAACCGCAAGCACTGCCTTTGCTCATGCAGCCTGCCATTGCTGAGCCCTGAACATCTCAGATATGGGGACAGAAGTCACAAGAGGTGAGAAGCGTTCAAGCAAAAGTCCTCCCAGAAGGTTTTAGACACGACAAATTAAAGCTCTGCATGAAAAGCCATGGAGAATGGGAGAAGGACAGAAGGATATTAAGCCAATGTTTCATTTCCTCCACAAAACCCACGTCTGTGCAGAGGGCTGGCACAAAGCCCGTGTGCAACATTGACAATATTAATTTACCATCCAAGAGCTATTTTGCAGCTGGAAGTAGGCTCTCTGTGCACATCGTGCTTTCCTCCTTGGTAAGGAGCAAGCAGGCTTGGGAAGGTGGCAGGCTGCCTGTATGGGGGAGCACCATTCACTCTCCGTGTTGGCAAAGCCCTGAGGGGGGCTTAGACTGACTAACAGGGTACCAGTGAACTGGGAAAGACAGAGGTTAGAGAAGGGGAGGGGACTTATAGAATCATAGAACGGTTTAGGTTGGAAGGGACCTTAAAGATCATGCAGTTCCAACCCCCCTGCCATGGGCAAGGACACGTCCCACTAGACCTGGTTGCTCAAAGCCTCATCCAGCCTGGCCCTGAACAGTTCCAGGGATGTGGCATCCACAGCTTCCCTGGGCAACCTGTTCCAGTGCCTCACCACCCTCAGAGTGAAAAATTTCTTCCTAATACCTAATCTAGATCTCCCCTCTTCCAGTTTGAAGCCATTACCCCAGGTCCTATCACTACATGCCCTCATAAAAAGTCCCTCTCCAGCTTTCCTGTAGGCCCCTTCAGATACTGGAAGGCTGCTATAAGGTCTCCCTGGAGCCTTCTCTTCTCCAGGCTGAACAACCCCAACTCTCTCAGCCTGTCCTCATAGCACAGGTGCTTTAACCCTCTGATCATCTTCATGGCCCTCATCTGGACTTAATTCAGCATATCCATATCCCAGCAATATTGCTGTTGGATGCATCAAGTTCTGGCTGTATGTGGTGCAGGTGAAAATGGCACAAGAGGTTCTAGAGTAATTTCTGCTCAGAAGTTTCTTCCAGCAGACTGGGAAGATAATTAGTTGTAGGAAGGCTGAAAGTAAGCTGCAAAGGGCACTGCTGGTTTGTGCTGGGATTGCAGCTGCATGAACTGCATGGAAGAGCTGCGTGCCGTGAAGCTGAATAGCCACCTAGCAAATAGCTCTGCTTTCTTCTAGTGACCAAGGGCACACACACTTGTGTCACTTTTTCTGCGGGAAGCAGGACATTGAGCCATGTTGCTACGTTAAGCACAAGATGGTGGTACTAAACTATTATCTATGAATAAACTCCCAGAGCAGTTTTTAATCCTTAGAGTCCCGATATGTAAATATGTATAATTTTCCTTCAGTAGGCAGGAAAAGAAAGCACAGAACGACTGACCAATTTACCCACTAAAACCCTAACGCCTGGTAGCAGACCTTGAAACAAAACAGAGATATCTTACTCATTTCTGTGTCATGTGCTGCGGGCTTGAAATAGGTGGAGAAGCCAAGAGAACTTACATAGAGCATTACTTATAAAAGCAGTTAAGAAAATGCACTTAGGTGAAGGAAATAAATACTTTTCTACTTAAAAAAAGAGAAGAATAAGGAAACTATTACCTTCCCGAAGCAGAAGTGCCTGCTCCACTTTGCTGTTGGGTACAGCAAGATCCAGGGGACATTTGAGTTCAGCATTTCTGCATTTTGGGTTAGCACCATAGTCTGTCAGCAAGACAACTACCTCCACACTGGATTTCCTTGCTGCTGCGTGGAGGGGGGTGTCTAATCGCTTCCCCACGTTAACGTTGGCTCCTTGAGTGAACAAAAGTGTATGGTTATATCTGGGAGGCAGCAGGAACTGTCTGAACCCACATCACACAGGCTGGTTTCCACCAGTAGCCTCAATCAACGAAGGGGATGGATGGCACACAGGCCTCCCTCATTTCTCTCAATAGCAGCAGTGCAAAACTCAGCAGGTCAAATACCTGCTGTGTAAATGTCCTCTGAGCCACCAAACCCTGTCTGCGATGAACAGAACCGAGCAGCTTGACCTTCAACCCAATAGGTGTTCAAAGCCTACCACATGCTCTGTAAATTTGTTAATAACATAAAATCTAACATAGATTATGTTAATTCAATTACCAGGGTGGGGGGAAAACCCCTTTAGGTGTCTCATTGTAATAACTCTGAGAGCACAGCAAGCGAAATGCTTGCCCTGGGCTTGCCACACACAGCAGGGCCACCCTTCGAGCAGGTGTAAGTCAGCTAATGTACACTGACAGCAAAAATGTATGCTAGCTCATAGGCTCTGCCTGGACCTGCAGTGATTATTCTTCCAAGCAGTTTTACTGCCGTCTTTATCATCCACTGAGAAGCAGGTGAAGTTAATGCTTAGTATGGCAGTTTATCATAATCAAGAGTTGATTTTGGTCACCAATATTAGCCAGCATTGTCTGTGCTTCCTGTCATCATTCTAGAAAACTAAAAGTATTTTATTTTCACATTCAGACAGTCTCAGGGAGGTCTCTGTCATTAAGGCTTTTTTTACTGAGGAAATCATAAATTCTTCATGAATGCAGGTGAAATTTTTAATAGCCTCAAACAAGTCTCACAGGCTTGGGCTGCCCAAACACCTCTTGTGAAAATAACCCATGATGTTTGCAGTGGAGAGGCAGCCTGGAGAGACCAGCGGTGATGGCTTACACCACCAGAGCTCTCCCCCGGCCCCTTTTCCAGGTATACCTAGCTCCAGAAGCTTCTTGACGCAGTCTGTCCTCTGATACGTGCAAGCCACGTAGAGCGGGGTCCCGTGCTGCAGGTCTTCTTGGTCAATGTCAACCTCATGGGCCAGAAGGATCTCCATACACTCCCTGTGACCTGTGGAGAGAAGAAGAGCCGTCACTGAAGTGCTGCAGTGCAGAATACACCCAGGTACAACCAAAGAGCACAAGAGCTAGGAATAAGCTAAGCCTATTTATCTGTACCAGTACGGACAAGTTTTTTAAAAAAATACTTTAACATCAATAGAAGATATATTCCTCAGTTATTGTTAGTTTCACTCACAGCCTGAATGTTACCTCTCTTGACTGCTTCATGAATGGGCGAAGCAAGGTGGTTCCTGAGCTGCGGCTTGGCTCCAAATTCAAGCAGCATGTTGACACAGGCCACACTGCCACTGCAGCAGGCGTTAAACAGAGGAGTGATCCCATCGATGGTGACTGCGTTGACCTGGAACAGCAAGACATGCTCAGGATAATCAGATTTAACAGGAACGCCCTTGCAGCATGCCTCATGTGCATACCACAAACGCACCAGAAAAAGACGCTTGTCTTAATTTCAGAATTGATTTTGTTAACAACTTTCAAAGTTATATGTTGTGCCACATTCTCCTTTGAGGTCTGCCCTCTTTCCCAGATAGCTAGTGCCATAAGGCAGTGACACTGCCTGCTATGAGTGCTCCTCCTAGTGTTGCTCAGAAAATGCAGATTTTAATTTTTTTTTAATGAGGAGAACTTGAATATCTTCATGACCGTCTAGTTTGCACCATCCCAAAGCCAGAATACGCTTAGATGAAAATGGCTTTGCTTTTTAAATGAAAACATTTACTTCATGTCTAATACTTTCACCTGAAAACACATTTCCAGCAAAAGACATTTTCACAGAAACATAGTCTTAATCCTGAACAGAAAAGGAGCTTGAAAGAGTTCGTGTCTGTATGCATGTGTGTGTGTAAAAGAGAAAGAATTTCCTTCCTCCACCTCTGATGTAAAGATCTAGGAAGAACCCCCATCCGTCATTCTCCACTGGGACAGCACAGTCCCTAGGTTGTGTGATGCACAGCACCGCAGCTGCTACGTTTAACTACGTAGCAAGCCCTCAGAGGCAATTTATGCAGCAGATCTCCATGGCCTAATTCTGTGGCACACTGAGAAGGGCACCAGATTATGCAAGCACATGGCAATTTGTGCAGTTTCCAAATCAGGGAGAAGAGAAAAGAGATGGGAGAAGAAGGGCTGGAGAAGTCCTGGGCCACTGGGGAAGTTGGAGGACTTTGCTACCAGTGCAAGCACAGGAGTTGCATCGCAAAGTGGTCAGAGCACCAGGGTAGAAATACCTTAGCTCACGCGATTTAACTATCGAGATATTTTGCCTTTAAAGCGGAGAAAGGCAGTGATGTTTATGAACCTATTGATTTATTCTGGGTAATTCAGCAGTGGAATGTCTGCAGTTGATACCCTCCTAGATATCATTTATCCTTGTTTAGCATTGAAGGCCAGGTTGGATGGGGATTTGAGCAACCTGGACTAGTGGGAGGTATCCCTGCCCATGGCAGAGGGGTTGGAACTAGATGATCTTCAAGGTCCCTTCCAACTGTAACCATTCTATGATTCTATGATTTGACTTGTTTACGACGCTGTATGAGTTAATTCCTTTTCTCACAAGGAGCTTTTCCCACAATTACAAATCAGTCCTTGCCATTTCCAGTGTTTCATTCATTGCAGTCTTCAGCAGGCTCCAACCATGCAGCAGCCAGTGTGAGGCCATGCTCCCCCACGTGAAGCTACACTTACAGATTAGGCAGGTACACTGGAAGAGGGAGCCCATGCTCCTTGGTGCCTCCTCTGCTTGCTCACCTTCATGGAAAACCAGTGGGGGGAGCAGACACGGCTGGAAAATTATCATGACAGGGCCAGGAGGTGGTATGGGGAGACACCAGGTACCACAGCATGGGGGACATTGGTCTGCTCAAATTTTGGAGCCCAAAATGCAGCTTGCTCTTCCTGAAATTGCAAGGCTCCAACTAAGACTGTTTCAACAGCATCATCACTACAGATCCCAGCCTCTTCCTTGATCTTCCTCCCCTCCTGCTAGTCACTGAGCTAAACTATCCCTCATCCCGCACAGCTTCTAAAACAGCTAAAAGAAAGAAATAGAGTTGCCCTGGGGGTATCTGTATTTCAGACAGATTACATGCTGCAGTCCTGCAGCCCAGCACTGCGCCATGCCTACCCCCTGTCTCATCGGGCAGATATGGCTGGAGCTCCTGGAGGCACTGGGGGTCTATCAGCATCATTTCACAACAGGGCCAGCAATTCAGGCAAGCTGATAAGCAAGGGTAAGCAAGGAGATAAGTGAAGAAGAAAAATTACTTCTTTGGTTTCCCTCTCCACTGGGCATTGGTTTAACCGGTAAAAGAGGAAAGAATGGTAAGACAGCTGTTGTGGAGTAAATGGCTTGATAAAAAAAAGGAAATAAGAACAGCACAGCAATAAAGGAGAGCAGAAGAATGGTACATTTTCTCCCAGAAGTTAGACAACAACCTGTTGATTTTATTTATGAACAGAGAGCAGGGGAAAAGCAAAAACCAAAAAACATCAGAGTTATGTATTATACCAGGAATAGGCTGATTTCTTAGGAAAGTAACAGACAGTTCAGAGATGATTCTCTGAGTTACAAAAAGGCGATGCCATTAATATACCAAAATCAAGTAAAAGTCAGAGGAACGGGGTTTTCCTTTCATTTTTCTAAGGGACTGAAGTTTCTCATACACTTCAGGAAGTTAACTAATGTATTTTCTTCTGCAGAGGATAGATTGATTGCCTGTTTTAGTATTGCTCAGTGTCTTGCCATGTAAATTGTACTGGAAAACTCAGCTGAATGAAATATATTCTTATATAGTTCATCCATTCCTGTATCTCCATTTTCAACATGTATTTTACATTAGGTCCAACTGAGGGAAATGTTATCTTATTAGCAGATAAAATGTTTCATTACTTCAAGCACATCTATTTTTACTTACATGAGACTCTCAAACCATCCCACAGAAAACTGGAGGCAATTCCAGTGATCATTATAAGGGGAAGCTCTCTGATAGCCTTCTATGATGGCATGACATGGCTACNGGGACCTGGGAGTCCTGGTGGACAACAAGTTCACCATGAGCCAGCAACGTGCCCTTGTGGCCAAGAAGGCCAATGGTCTCCTGGGGTGCATTAAAAAGAGCATGGCCAGCAGGTTGAAGGAGGTCATCCTCCCCCTCTACTCTGCCCTGGTGGGGCCACATCTGAGTACTGGATCCAGTTCTGGGCTCCCCAGTTCAAGAAAGACAGGAAACTACTGGAGAGAGTCCAGCAGAGGGCTAGGAAGATGATCAAGGGAATGAAGGAGGAAAAGCTGAGAGATCTGGGTCTGTTTAGCCTGGAGAAGAGAAGACTGAGTGGGAATCTCACCAATTCTTATAAATGCCTAAAGGGCAGGTGTCAAGAGGATGGGGTGAGACACTTTTCAGTGGTGCCCAGCAACAGGACAAGGGGCAACAGGCACAAACTGGAACACAGGAAATTCCGTCTCAACATGAGGAAAAACTTCTTCATTTTGAGGGCAACAGAGCACTGGAACAGGCTGCCCAGAGAGGTTGTGGAATCACCTTCTCTGCAGATATTCAAAACCCGCCTGGATGCTGTCCAACCTGCTCTAGGTGACCCTGCTTTGGCAGGGGGATTGGACTAGATGATCTCCAGAGGTCCCTTCCAACCTCTACCACTCTGTGATTCTGTGAAAAAGGAATAAGTCATTTTCTCTTCAAGGTTACTTTCACCTAGCATGTCTCATTGCTTTTCCATCAGTCGTGATGACGTTTCACATGCAGAGGGAAAACAAAACAGAATAATGGGGTGATGCAAGCAGCTACCAGCGGAAGGCAAATCCATCACCTATGCAAACAAAGTACTGTACTATTTTTCCCCGTTTCTGCCCAAGATGCTCTGTCCATCCACAGCCTGGCTGTGCCGCACAGGCAGCCCGTCCAACATTCCTGCTGATGCAGGGACCACCCATGCTCCAGGCACCCACGTCGCCGCTGGTGTCCCTGGGACTCACCTGAGCACCATTCTCCAGGAGCACCTTTGCACAGGCGACGTGGCCACCCAGGCAGGCCTCGTGGAGAGCCGACACACGGTCCGTCGTCACCAGGTTCACGTTGAAACCCTGCAATGCAGGGTGGGGGGCATGAGGGAAAGGCCCTGCCCGAACCACACAGCTCCCCTGGGGTCAGTGGGACCATGGCAGGGGAGAGTCGCACCACTGGGTGCATGTCCAGGGAAGGTAACAGGTTGGATTAATGCTGTTTGGTGCTGCGGTGCTCATCCCCAAAGATGGCAGCTGGTGATGGGGTTAAAGAAGAAGCAATGACAAGCTACGCCTTCTATTTCTAACTCTTTACAATGCATGGTCAATCGCAGGAAAGACATCACATTCCTTTAACTTATTAGGGTGATGTTTTCTTCCCTTTTAAGTTCAGCACCAGGAGCTACAGCTGGTGGGATTCACCTCCCTGAATGGGGACGCCTATGGCATAGATATCAGCAGCTTGGCTGAAGCCCTCAGCTCCTTCCGTTGCTTCTAGTACGTTAGATGAATTGTGTCCTAAAAATACTTCCACTGAGTATATGGGATGCCCAGTGTGTTTCACTCAGAGGTCTAAGTACCTGGTAGACCCCTAAAATAGATGAGACAAATCCCACCCATTAATCTGTTCCTCTTACTTGACCACCCAGGAAACGTTTTACACTGGGAGAAAGAACTGTGATTTACAATTGTGTCATTAGAATTATTTCTCTAAATGACCGTTCTTACATCTATTCCTGTGCAAACAGAAACCAACATATTCACAAAGGGGAAAGTAATTTTCATGTGTGTTTCCTCCAGGATGAAGCTAAATCTCCTAGTAAGTACGATTTCACAACCATGTGTGAGAACAGGCCTGGAAGCAGCTTCATTTTCCCCTTGACATGTTGTATTTTGTAACACAGCTGGTCTCCACCTGACGTGCTATAAACTCGGCAGCTCACAAGATGGCAGCAATGCACTTTTTGGCAGGCGGTAGCAAATGGGATGGGCAGTAGTATCTGCGAGCAATGTAACCCTGTAAAAGTCATCAGTCCCCATGCAACGAGCATTAAAAGCAACCACGGTAAAACAGAAATTCTATGATAGAAAAACAATCGTTTTTCAGTTACGTGAAAGTATTATTAATGTAAAAAGTATCACTAAAAATTTCCCATACATTACATCAGTGCCGGGGAATAGATAAAACCTTGAAAAAATGTTGAGATTATTCCATTTTCTAATTGTATAGATGTTTCATACTTAATGATCAGCACATTCCTTCGAGAGAAATGTCTTCTAGATAGTCCTAATAAGAAGAGGAGAGCTATTCTCAAACATTATTCATATATATATATTTTAAAAATTAAATTCAGTCATTGCAAATGAAAGAATAAGTATTGATATCTCAGGCAAAACAGCAATCTCTTCCATTATGAAATGGAGATCAAGTTGTAGATCTTACTACAGCTGTTTGCCAAACACTGCTCATGTTAAACCTTGTTTTCAGATGGTTATAAACTCTTCCCATTGTATCTGAAAAATCAAACTCTTCTTTCAGAGCTGGAGCAGGCATTGGTGAGTTCCTGAGCTCTTTTAAAACTCCAGCACTCCATCGTCCCCTTATATCCAGGCATCCTCCGGGGAGCAGAAGCCTCACTGGCTTTCTTGAAAGCTATAGTCCTGCGGCAGAGAGTTCTGAGTGTCCCACTTACACTCTGAAGTGTAGCTCCATATTTAATTTTAGGCTACTAGTTTAAGTATATTAGAAGCAATGAACAATGATTATGCTGCTCCATGAACAGCTTCGTCCCTCCATTTATCAAGCTGTGGTGAATCAGCTCCAATTTACTCTCTAAAGACATTGCTGGCTTGATCTGTTTTCATTAGCAAGGACCCTCATCCTTCACTCCCAAAATTAAATGTCTTTGGGAGAAGGAGAAAGGGTGGATTAATTAAATGATGTATAACCACAACACCGGGTGCTCCTCCAGTGTATAACCATGATGAGTGTATAACCCGGGCATCTAGTGTATAACAACACTGGGTGCCCCTCGCTAATAAGATGGTGTAAGGTCAGCAGAAACAGAGATAGAGAGGGTCAGAAAACCGGAAAACCTGAACGAATGAGCCCTCTTCCTTAGTATCTCTAACTTCCATCACTTTTCCATAAAATCATTTGATAATAGCAGGTGAAGGGAAAGGGGCTCAGGAAATGGGAGGAGGGAAATTGGCTGTACACAGCAAGCTCTTTTAGCTGCCAGCATGCCTCGACAGATGTCTGGAATGGAGGCTTTCACACTGACAGCTCCGCTTCTCGAGGACGTTGTCCATTTGAGCTGTGGCCTCACTGGTAAAAATTATTTACCTGAATATAAAAAGCCTAATGGCCAAGCCACGGAGCTTACACTCAGGGAATTAATTTCCCCGCAGTTGTCTTGGTTGGGGGGGTGGGCGGGGAGGCAGTTGCTTATTCCTGCCATGTGAGGGCACTGAGTTTAAGCAAAGGTGGTAAGGGAGATGGCTGGCAAAGCATGAAGAGCCATAACCTGTCCCTTTGCAGCTGCCCGCTTTCATATTCAGCTTCTTGTCCTTTCTAGTATATCCTTGCCGTGTCTGTTTCTCCTCTCTGAACTCTGGGTTTCGTGTGGAGCCGAGGGTTTCAGGCTGACAGCTCTCTCGTTAGGAAGACCGTGCTTGCTCTTTCATAAAGCAAGATGGACTTCTCCAGCTTTCTACCGATTTTTTTTAAATAGCTGATATAGATATATATATGTATATAGTCCCGAGAAAGAGCCCAAGGATCATTGTTTATCACACAGCAAGCTACAAGCTGTAACAGTCTTTGTCCTGGGCTTGTCCCCCGCATGCTAACTAAGCAAACTAACACATGCCCAAAGGTGCGCATGCGGAGATATTGTTTAGACAACTGTATTTCTTACGGCCTGCTGGTGTCTATTACCAGCTCACCAACTCACAGATGCAATTCAACAGAAGCTACGCTGCTTCCCAACCTTTTCTTTACCTGTGGGCTTTTACCTGGGCAATCAAGGTTTTCAAAGAGAGGAGGCGTCCTTGGAAGGCAGCCTCGTGAAGAGGGGATCGGTCTGCCCAGCTGCCTGAAACAGCAAACGCAGAAAAGTTAATTCAGGTAAGCAACAAAAGCAGATCCTGGGAGGAGAAGGAAAAAACAGCTGCATGTAAAAGCAGATCAGGACTGAAATCAATGCGGGGTCAGCAGTGAAACTGTTTGATAAATCGATTTCAGCAGAGCAGCCGAGGGCTCAGCGCTCCTGAGGAAAATGGCCGCTCACTAAGGGACCTAAACAAAAGCTTCTTGGCAGAACTTTTAAAAACAGCTAAACCCATGCTTCAGCAGAGACCACAAGTTTAATGCTGCTGGGATTCACCCAGGGACTTCACAGCCCTGCAATTCTGCCCTGGTTTGAGGTAAAACAGAACCAATTTTATTCAATAACTTTACTTTTTAGCTAAGCCTCTTCTAACTGCTGAAATTAACGGCATGTTGTGCAGAAAACTGTTCGCTCTCAGAGTGATAAGACCCATGTTTACAGTTGATGCCAAGGAACGGGATGCAGAGAGGCTCCTGCTTATCCTTATTGCTATAACACCCAAGGGCAGCCAACTTTGTTACTTGCCCCATTAGAGGGTCGGAAATGGAAAAGCGTAGAGGGGTCACACCTGCAGGGAGGAGCGGACAGGACAGGTGACCCCAAACTGCCCAACAGGGTATTCCATCCCATCTGCCTCATGCTCAGTATAAAAGCTGAGGGATCAAAGGGTCAGCCCTTTTTCTTCAACGGTCAGCGTCCGAGGAGGACTCTGTCTCTGCGTCTGCCTTTGATCCTGATCCTGAATCCAGATCCGGAATCCAGTTCCCATCCATCACTGAGTCCAGTCTGGGACTTCCCCAGCACCTGCTGGTGACGTGATTGTCATCCTGGGAGCTTGATACGGTTTTGTATATATTTCATTATTTTCTTTTTATTATTTTATTATTATTATTTCATTAAAGTAGTTTAATTCCTTCTAAACTCTTAAGTCTCTCTTTTTCTCTCTCTCTACTGCCTCCCTTCAAAGTGGAGCAGGAGAGAGAGGGCATTTGTCGTTCTGCCTGACTGGGCCAATCCGGCCCAAACCACAACAAATTCTTCTATTCAAAACCATATCAGCCTCTGTCTTTCCTAGGGAGCTTTTGTCACGAATCGTATTCCAGCTTCTCTTGCACTTTGTTAAGAGACTCATAGCAGGGAGATGCTGGGATGACTTGTCCATCAACTGAATTCTGGCATGTTCCTGGCAGTTTTATTTCCTGTACTGAAAATTTCATAAATAATATCCTCCAGCTCAGACTACCAGGTAGCAGGTTTCATCCTCCTCCTCCTCACTGGAAGGTTTCAGAAAAGACATGGAAAAATAACTGCTGCCTGAGGCTTTACTTTTCTTCCTTAATCATTTTGAGTTGTTGAACTGTTCAGACTCCTTTATTTATGCTAGCTTGCCCTTTTTCTTATCTTAATCTATTCATGTGCCGAGAAAGAAAATTCCTTAGCCTAGCTACTACCTACAAGCATAGTCTGTCAGCCCAGGTTAAATCGCTGCAACTCAAGTGGAGACCAAATTTACTTGTCCTATATTAAAATTTATAACCACACTGCAACACAGTGTGTAGTAAGTATTTCTCCAAAGACCAGCTGCATTTACAGTGCCACAGGACAAAAGCAATACCAGTGTTTGCATTCATGCTCTGTTGTATGGCAGCCCCATGAGCACTGTATTTGAAATCCTTGTCCTGTTTAATTTTTTCAGCTATGCTGCACACCAGAGAGAATGGAAAGTGATTTATCTCTATTTCAGGTATTACCCGAGGCAGAGAGAAATCACTGAGAGGCACAGACACATGCCTGGGGACTTCAGGCCAAGGGCGCAGCAGAAGTTTCAGCATTCGCCAAGGGAGTCTCCTTTTGTTACTGGAGAACCAGGATGCATTTCAGCTCACGGGGTTATGGTTTTAACTAGAGTTATTACTTTTTCTTTCATTTATTTAAGGAGCTGTTCCTGGGCTCCTAGGGCAAAAAGCTGGCATGGAAACACCAGCCGGCACAATATGTGACCAGCCAAAATCATGGAAACGGGAACCGAGAAGGGGCCAAGAAACATTTTCCTGAAAACACCCAGAAACCCCCACATCCTTCATCATGCTGGTGACTGAAATAGGCAAGCTCAGTTCAAAAGTTAGAGGATATTGCAAGTGACAAAAACCAGGGCACTTATACAGCAGGAAGATTCAGAAGTAACTCAGACAACAGAGCTACAGTGCCTTATTTAACCCCTTATGCATATAGTATAGCATGTGCAAGTACACGTCACGTGCATTTACAATGCGTGTGTATGCGCACACATGCCTCACCATGAAGACACATGCTGCTGCATATTTCCATGCTAGCCACAGCAACCTACCTCCCTGAAAAGTGTGGCAAATATAGTTCCCATACAGGGCACATCTTCCCTTCACAGCTGTGAGTGACATGTCTGAAAATACTGTGTCTTTTTAAATTTCTACAGATAAATTAGGCAGCCCTGCTGCTGCCGCGCTACTTCACTGCAAAGAGAAAAGGCTGTGAAGCTCCGTCTGTAACCCAATATAGTTCCCCAGCAACAGCATCACATGACCTTATGTTTTGAAAGATTATCCTTAATGGCTTTTTGCAAATGGCAACTTGCAGATAAAAATATGTTGTAGTCTGCTAAACTTCAAGGCACTTTGGTAAGAACCTGAATGAAGGAAAAACTGCTGTTTGCCACGCGTTTGACTACAATTGCATGAGGGCACTTGGAAAAAAATGACAGTAATAAATGGTTGGAATTATATTCTGGAGAATAACAAATAAGCTAATAACCCGGAGAGAGACATGCCTGTATATAAATGCTTTGTAAGAAATGCTTTGCTGCAGTTTCTCTTGGCCAGATCTTAATAACTCTGCTTTGGGTGGCCATCTCGCACCAGCCATGTTCTGCTCACGTTCATGTGCCTGTTCATGGCGGCACTATTCGTCAAGAAGCAAGTGCCCAACAAATGAGTCACATAAAAATCTCTGATGTCACAAGGTTGATATGAATCTTTAAGTAGGAAGATATGTTCTCATTAGTAGTAAATTTAAAACACTGTGTCATTTTAATTAGTGGAATTACCAGGCGTGCAAATACCTATCTATTCATTATTATGGCAGTGATGTGAAGGAGTAAAATCACTTGGAAAAAAAAAACAAAAAACAAAAAACAAAAATAAATTACCTACTAAATGGCCTGCTAAACACAATATATTCCCATGCTGTATATTTTTGAGAATAATTTTAGCTGTATTCATTTTTATCGTCTGATTTACCAAAACAGGGATTCTTGGTTTGGATTCATAAGATCATTAGTTATATCCTCCTTGTATCTCCTTTCAGAAAATCAACATGCTAAAACTTTTCCCTAAATATTCTCTGGCAGTAAAGCTAGCTATTTAGTAAAACAGTCTGTAACCCCCGCTAAAAAATGCCTTGCTTCCGAGAACAATCTTCTCATGTGCTGTAGCGCCTTGAGCAAATGTTGTCCTCATTCTAGCTGGGTAATTGTTGGAGTCTCATATTTTGCACACCTCAATCATGCCAACACATACTGACACTGCAAAGACCCCAGAATTGGAAGGCACTTCAGGTTAAAACGTTCACCCATGCATTTAGCAACAGATTCCCCATTTCATGGCAACTCAATGATTCAAATCCTCAAGTTACAAAAATGTAGCAAATATACATTTGAATGTTAGAGTGTCCATATTTTTACTTTACCTGGAACTATTCCATAGATCTCTTCTGCTATCCTGGCAGCCTCTTTTCTGTTGCCTTTAACAATATAGAAATGGGTCAGCAGAGCCAAGGAAATCTTAATTAAAAGCTTGAAGCAAAACAAAGCAAAAATGGCAAAATAAATGTTAGTGAAAGCATGGAGTATAGAACTGCCCTCCATTTTGGTTTTCTCTTTGAATAGTTTCTCAGGTCGGCTAAGTTGTACCGGGCTATTCTTGGTATCATATGTCATCTATTTTAAACCCTCCAGAACCTGCTGTTCCTCAGTTACCAAAAATACATCCTGGTTTTATTTGGTAGGGGCTATTTGATACTAAATAACAATACCACGGATAAGATAGTTCAAACATCCCATGTCATACAGGAAACAAACAAAATCCTTTCCAAACCCACATGAATATGGATATTAGAATAACTTTTCAGACCACCTGAGAGCCTGTGCATCCACATTACATTTATTCTTTGATGCAGCAGTTTCATTTACAAAGGCTGCATAGGTAAAGTTGCAGAAATTGTTCAGAGATGCTGCAGGAAGAATACTTTTCTGTCTTTCGGGTCTTGGTAACAGGCCATGCTGGTACTCGGATACAGAACAAAGGCAAGCATATCAAAGAAAAGCATTATCATGAAAGAATCTGAAATAAAACTCCATATTTTCAAAGCCAGGGCTAAGAAGTCAAAGTTATTCTAGGAGGGGAAAAAATGTATTGAAAGTGTGTAATCAGAAACACATGATAACCTACTGGAAATTTCCATCACTCAGGGATAAAGAATGGTGTCCATTACTATCCCTTGTGAACAGCAGCTTACTGTTTTAAAAGAATGGAAATAGTTTTACATTATCCGTCGTTGATTCAAAGGTGTCATATTTGAAACTGAAGAATATGCACCCTTTCTTTAACTACCTTTTTTTTCTTTCTGAAGGCACATGGCTTCCATAGAGAAGAGAGTATTTCTTCTGCATGTAATTAATTGAATCTATGTAGAGTACCCCATTTCCTTTTCATTTAAACTTTTCTTGATTCTTATTTTCCTATATGGACAGCAGGAGGGAGATTTAGTTCTTTCTTTGAATCCCCTCCTTGCCTGGATTCTCTTACCCTTCAATTTACACACCTATCAAGGGAAAGAGCAGAATGACTCTCCTTTCTTGGAGATCCCAAGGAGATGGTGGTTATGCAGAAGAAAATTTTACAGCAAATTATTTCCCTGGGCATCTTAGATGCAATTTAGTTTGTTTTGTAGCAATACAACTGGCTTAGTACCTTGCTGTCTTCAGCATTCTGCCCTCCCAGGTGCACTGCAATGCTATATAAAATACATGCGGCCAGACTGAAAAAACCACCCCGAGCTATTCGTTCATTTTTCAAGGGAACCAATTTTTCTAAAATTCTGAATTAAACCAAGATATTACATTTTTACCAATAACTTAACACCTTACATAAGTATTAGATACACCTTTTCTTCCACAGTAATATAATATACCTGTAGAAACTATAACACCTATGAATCCAAAAGAGGAAGACTGACTATTTTTAGTCACTTGAATACTGTTTGTCGCAGGGCAAGACAGCTGAAGACACAGATTATATGGCAAAAGAAGTTCAGTTAAGGAATTGGAGAAAAACAATTAAGTTTGTTCAACTGGGAAACAAAAAGGAGAAATTACCAAACCAAGGTGGACCAAAAAAGGGATCATCAGCTAGCCCTGGAAAAATATTAGATAGTGAAAACATCCTGAAGCAAGGGGAATAGCAAAAGGTGTAAAGAACAGAATACGGGGTGCAGAGAAAAAGAACAAACAGAAAAAAAAAAGTAAGATCATTACAAAGAAAAGGTCAGCCTAAATGATACAGTAATCTTTCTCATGTGGGATCTACAAAAGTGGCACTCAATAGGAAGTAAGCAAGAAGGAACAGCACTTTTTAAGAGTGCTGTTTAAAGACCACAAAACAGACTGTTGCTTGCAAGGGAGATCCACTGATCTTTTTTCACAATCAGCCTGCCAGACCGTAGGTAGAACTGGACAAGTCCACAACCCTCAGAAGAATACGAGAACCTGGAGATCAGATGATTTCCACTGAAATTCTCTTATCCCTAAAGGTGAGTGAAAGTCTAATAACAAAAAGCTTTCCAGGTAGTCTAAGAAGCCACGAGGAAGCTTGACCACTTGGAAGCAGTCACAGGAACGTGACTCTTCCAGAAGGACAAGCTCCATTTGTGTAGTAGCAAAATCACCCTCCTGGCTTCAGAATAAGACAACTAAAGACTTTTAGTTAAATGATAGAGTCGTTTGAGAAAAGCTCATGTAATCTCTTAATCTGCTTTTAATGTACAAGAACACTAGGAAAATTAGTGCAGTGGAAAAAAAAAAATCATCAGTGGGAAGACGGCTGAACAGCATGGTGGGAAGTATTAAAACTGGTGAAGATGGTAGTCAGGTAAGCTGTAGCAAGATCTGGTGTGATCACTCGGAAATGTCTGGTATTTCTGAAACTAAACAAAGGTGAGCAACATTACGTAGCCACACAAACAGATATAACACAAAAGAACAGCAACGACAATGCAGAAACAGCAACCTCATCTTTTCTCCCTCGCTGTTTTAGGCAGCATCATTGTGAGTTGAATGAGATGGATTATGCAACTCCATCGATAGACTGGAGTGAACAAGTCAGCCCTCCGCAGAAAAAGATGCCGTATTGAGAACACTGCTCCATGAATCACTCTAGGTTTCAGCTAGAGTAATTACTAAATTGTCAAATCAAAATATCCAGAAAATATATTAATCCTTCGATAAAATTGTCATGAGATGATGAATGAATAGAAGTAGTTTAGCTAGATCCTCCAGAGAACTGGAAAGCTAATGTTTGTACATCCTTAGTTTACAAACACGCAAGGAATAAGCACAAAAGAAAAGGCAGTCCAGCTTAGAAAACAACTCATTTTCACTATGGTTCCCCTTAACTTTAGCCAACAGTGAGAAATGTCAAATATGACCTGAAAAATTTGGCAAGGAAATAAAAAGAGGTAGCAGTCTATTCTTATGCAAGACACTCTGAATTTCAGCAATGTGTTTCTAATGTTTGTGGTTGAGAGTCTGAATATGAAATATATTCAATCAAAGTAAGACAACTGGGGAAAAAAAGGAGACAGAAACCCTCTGTCTCAAAGGGAAGACAGCAGAACAAAGATGTATGGAGAGCCTAGCTATTTCTTTTCTATCAGTTTGATCTAATAAATGATGGTACTTCCCATACAATCTTTGTCTCATTTGCATCCTTGGGTCAGCACACTTACAACACTCCTGTTTTTAAAAAGGGATGTGTATAGTGACTCACTGCTTGCTCTCACACAAGCAGATGTGGGATTCATCACACCTATCTGCCGCCCATCGCACTGCCTAAGGTCTGGTTATCTAAACTCCTGCTGCTGTCTGGGCAGGAAGACGGCAAATTCCAGCAGGCAATTAATTTCCCCCTGTCTGCCTCCAACGCCTGTGCTAGCCGGGGATGGCTCCTTCTCTAGACGTGTGCCATCACTCACTCCCTCCCATTTAAGCAACCAGCTTAGAGAACCAGCATGTACTAGAAAACCAGCTTATGCACGGTTAAAGTTCAGTGAATCCCCCACAAATATCATCTCCACAAGTTACGTCAGTGTTGAAGCAAGTCACAATCTGAAAACAATCCAATCTACCTGTTAAGTTCACATGAAAAATTCAGATGTATAACCGCATCTTGCCTTTAGTTTTCTTCCATTAACAAAAAATATCCATCTTTTATTCAACTATGTCAATGCTAAAGTAATTACGAAAAACCGTGGAAGTCCACGTACTACTGAGTGTCATAAAAGATGCACAGCAAATATGATGAGGAGTTTAATGATAGCAAATCAAACATTAAAAAAATTTAAATATTTTTTAATTTAAAAAAAGTAAAATGATTTTCTTTTGAGATTGATTGTTCCTGTATCTATTTACATAAAGTCTGTATTTTACTGGAGCACCAAAAAGATGCAATTTTACAATTATTTGTTTATAAGCCTAAGCATATGTGAAAAAAAGGACTACTGAAGAGAAATAAATATCAAAAGGGGAAAAAATAAGTTTATTTTAAAAAGACGGAGAAAAACTTGACCACAAAAATAAATACATTACAGTGATTTACCTCCTTACAGATCTATCCACATCCTCTAAAACACAATCTGAAAGACAAATCTTGCAGTCATGCTTTACTTAATACTTGTTCTGGTTTAACACGCAACTTTCAATTATCAACATGCTGTCTATACCTTAATTCACAGTGTCTTCATATAATGTATTGGAAACACATTTTTTCTTTGTGTCTGCGGGATGGAATTTCATTGGAGATCAATGGTCCCTTCTATGAAAGGGGGTGACCTTCTATTTAGAAGGGGTTTGGGTGTTCCCTCCTCCCACACACAGGAGGCTTTGTTCTATGCAAGGCATTACTCAGTATCACTCTCTTATTTGGTAACATTTCCTTAGTATTTCACAATGATCAAATGTTACCTACAAGCACTACTGAAACATTTTAGATTTTTTAAAGTTATTTTATTCATTTCTAAGTACTCATTATCTCTGCTTGTTTTTTTAATTGTGATTATTTTATTTAAACTTTTCCATTTCACCCACTGATGCTTTTTAAAACAGTGAATGATTCGGTGACATCATTACCTGCACAAGGCAGGTAAGTGAATCAGTCCCGCAAAGAGTTATGCGCAATACAAGTTGCATTACTTGAGAAACAGCATATTCATAGTTAAACCAGTTCTGGATTAAATTTTTGTGGCAGCTTGTGCAGAATGTTTTTAATCATCGTCTTTCTATAAGAAGCCCAGTCACCAGTGATGGCAAGCAGCAGTATGGAGTATATTTCTGTACTTTCTAATTGCACGTTCCCACATATTAATGAAAACGATCCATTCTTTATGGAAAGGTAATTAAAATTCTAGATAAACTGTAAATTTGTCTTGTAAACAAGATTATAACAAGGTTTTATTATGTTATTCTTAAGTACACGATGTTCCACAAGAAGAAAGACAGAATTATTTTGAATGGATTCCCACAATCCTGTTGAAAATTTGATTTGTGTTTCTAGACATTGCAAGAAACCAAAAATAAATAAACCAGAATCAACAAAATATTATTAAAAATATATATAACATTTCCCTGGAATGATAATCAGTATTTTTAGAAAGTTGTTATAAACTTGAATGTTATTTAAAAAAAAAAAAAAGTAACTTTGATAAATCAAATGTTACCATAATTCCACCCATTTGTCCATAATCTGTGTGGCACCATTTTAGCTGACCTCCACTATTAATGTAGAGTTTAAAAAAAATCAAATGGTAATACAATGCATACTGTATGTTACATATCAAAGGATAAAAATTCTAGTAAAAGGAAACAGACTTTGTATATGATGTTTATTTCACATTACCTTCCTGTGTTTCATGAAAATATGTTCAAGGAAATTATAAAATGTCATTGTTAGGGTAACTACATCTCTACACAAACAAGATGATATTGACAGAAATTGTCTTTTAAGTATTGCCCTTCAAGGGTTTGAAAACAGTATTTTCATGTTGCACAGTTTTAATATTAATACAGTGTCCAACACTACATAATACTCAGTCAAAACATCGTAAGATTTTTAGTCTTCAGTGATGCTTGAAAAAGAAATTAACCCAGTGCATTAGGCAGGGGGGATTTTTAGAGGTGGTCGACATAAGTGAGAAAAATGCCTCCACTCACACATTCATATGTTATGCCGCCTATTGTCTCAGGTTACTTAGGACGACTAAAAGATGGAAGGAGCCACCTTTTCCTTTTTTTCTTCTCCATGAAAAGCATACCTATTGGTTGTTTCCATTTAAGGGAAGCCTTCCCAAGATTTTACTTGCAGAACCTGTCTGACAGTGGTCTAGGTGAAATCATGCACACTGAACACTGTCCCTCCCAGAGATGAACAGAAATGCCATTTTGGTCATAAGTAAGAGGAAGGAAAAAGGGGAAAAAAAAAAAGAAAAAAGAAAAAAAAAAATAAGGGGGGGCAGGAGCGAGAGAGAGAGAGCACAATGGTGCTTGTTAAGCCCTTCACAGATTTCTCTCTCGCACACATGCATACACACACGTGTTACTTCACACTTTGGCATAGTCGGCTGGAGGAGTTTTCAGGCCTGAGCTGTTTCTGAAGGCTATATTATCTCTAAATAATATAATTTCTTCACCTATGTACTTAAAAAAAAAAGCCGTAAGTTTTACATCACTTTCACACATGTAAGTGAACAGGACAAATTTAGCACCTCTGAAAATATCAAAAATTCATTATGAAGTTTTGATTTAGCAACAGGATGATCCAATTTTGACTAGGGAAGAAGTTCAAAATAATAACACTATGCAGGCAAAACACTGTCACTGGGACACAACTGCTAGAACTAAGTCTGAAATTTCCATGGTAATGGACTTCATGACTAATTTCAAGTGCCATTTTCATCTTAGGAGAGAAAAGGTGTGCTTTGTCGCGTTTTTAATTAAATATTTTTAAATAGGTGTCAAAATATAAATCACAGTAAGTATCAGGAATTAGCAGGGACTACTGTAAGCTAATAATTTTTGTGTTTTGCTTTCGCAAATACCACTAAAGTTTACAGTCACTTTCGGTAATATTCAAGTTACCATGAAAAATGTTGGAGTTTCATCTCAAAGGCTTTTAACACATATAAAACCCCATGTTCTCCTCCTAGCTTTAAGTGCAAAAAAGATGTCCATAAATTAGCATGAATCCAAAACTAAATTAAAACATCATCCTAAATTGAGGTAGCACATTTAACCAAGTTTCTTTCCAAGAACTTCAGAAAGAAACTGAAGAATTTTAAGAGTAATGTCTCTATCAGCAAGCATTAAAACCTTTACTGGTTGATGCATTCTCTCCTCTCCACTTGAGCATTTTAGGAGCTTGGAAGTTCTTCTTTAATTTTTCCTTTTTTCCCCAAAAAATACTGTTTAGTCCATGCACCTTTAGGTCCTGTAGCATCTATTGCAACATCAATAATGGAATCTGGAGTCATCCACCTCAGAAACGCCAAGAAAAGGAAGTTCAGAACAGCAAAAAAAGCAAAAATACACCCAGTCACTGGGCCACAGTGAGACATTAGTCTGTCAAGTCGCTCATCCATTGGTAAAACCACTCCGTCTGCAACCCTGTCATATACCTAAATGGAAAAGAGACAGAAAGTAAGAAGCAACGTTGTTTTAAGATCTACCTCAAAAATCAGGCAGTACTTTGTTGTCAGTGTGCAAAATAAATTATCTATTCGTAACGACTAGAAAGGACAGAAGCTTTGCCAATTTCAAATGTTGGTTTATAAATACTGTTCTAGAAATTTCACTAATTTATTTAAGGAGAAAAAGGAAAAGAAATGTTCTATTTTTTTGACAGACCTCAAGAGTGTTTCATTAAATAGGAAGGCTGCCTAATTTGTGTTTCAGGGTTTTTTTTAATTAATTGAATGGGTTCTAATCTCATATTCACACCAGTCACAGGAAAAGAGTCTGAACATGCAATTACTAGATTTTCAACACAAAGATGGATGAACTCATAGATCAGTTGGCAATCTTCCAAATCTCCGTATTCGAACAATCAAGCAAATTATAATAGGATACTTTTATTTAAAGAAACACTAGTAATTCTTAGTAAAATTCTTAAAATTCAATTAATGTGAAAGTATATGCTACTAGTGATTTAATATACATATTAACCACAACCACTTTAAAAAAAAAAAAAAGTCCTGTGTTTCATAGAGCAGAAACATAAATACCCGCTACACACAATTCAAAAAAGGCTTAACGGATACAGAGTTGTTTCCTTGAGAACATTGCAGACTTCATCCTACAGGTAACCTAACAATGAGCTAACAAACAACTGTCTTTTTTGTACAACTTAAGTTCCATGCATACTTCTTCCAATTGTACTAACATTTTTCTTCACAGAAGTTGTCCTATAAAGGAAACTGAAATCTAGTCTAACTTCTATAAAAACTTTGCAATTGAAATGTTGCTTGCAGTTACAAAATCATAAAGTGAATTGTAATGACAGTACTTGAAAATGATAAAATACACTGGTTGTACATGATACTTCAAGGAGGCTTGTAAGAGATACAAATCTGAGCTACTCTCTTGCCTAAAACATAGGGGGGCTAAAGCCAGAAGCAACAGATCTCCACAGGTGTTTATAGCATTACTGCAGTTAACATTCTTCAACAACAGCAGAGTTTTTATGCTGAAGCACAGTTCTAATTCTGAAATACTGTTTCAGAAGTGTGATAATTTATTTTCGTTACATCCATAGCTTATGTAAATTCAGCTATGTTCAGCCTACCGACATTAAACTACCTCTCATAATTTTAAACCACTTGTTAGCACATGGCAGACAAAACTTCATGATGAACTATCTCTTCCTTTTCACACATCTTGTACAACATGTTCTCCAGTTATGCCAGAAAAGTTACTTAATGCGAGGACTGGAAAAAAATACGTAAGTAGAAATGTAACTAAAGATCTAGGCTGTTCTTCAGAATATTTATCAGCAGTTATGGCACAGAAAAAAATGCAAAGAGGAAAAAACCATCTATCTAGGGATGTACTGGGGGGGGAGGGGAGGAAGTATTTTCTGAACCTTTTTAAACCATGTATGTTTGATGGGAAACTCACTGAAAAGTTACACAGAAAGATTACATAGAGAATGTACATATAATGTTTCAAAGAAGCATCTGTTTCAGAAATGTACTTCAAGAGGATTTAAAAGAAGTGGTTATACATACTTTCTCAGTTCTCTCTGCTACATTCCTCCATGTATAAAATGTCTTTACTTCATTATGAACAGTTTCTGGAGATGGTAGTGTTCCTGATCTGAGCTGGGCAATAGCTTTTTCTAATCCATCGCACAAAGATTTCACGGAGGGTTCACATAAAATAATAAGATTTTCTGGAAGCACTTCAGGAATCCCGCCAACTCTTGTACTCACCACCTTGGAATGAAACAAAAGAAACAGCATATATGCTGCATAACAGTAAAATAGAGTGATGATACTGCTATTACACTGTTGAGATGCAGCACTTCAGAAGAATAGGAAAAAAAATAAATACAATGAGTGGTTGCCATGAAAGCAAAGACCAATATCATGCTTTGGGAATTTTACCTGTCAGCAAACTAAAGGTCTAGGCCCTAGAAAAGACCTAGCATAGCAGATTACCTTTAACAATGTTCAGAATGATTCTTTGGTAGTATGATAAAACAGAAGACTTGTCTAATGAGTGGTTTATGAGACTTCTTTCCTAAAGGTGTTTGTCACGGTACACAACTAAATCTGTGTAACCAGATTTTGGACTTTCTCTCCGTAGGCCCTCAAGAAAACTGCTACCTCTACTTGGACAGTTCTACCACATCTGCCTTCAGTGTATGATTTCTAGGCTACTGAACATTTACAAGAATTTCTTTAGAAGTTCAGTAATTTTAATCTGAATTCTTATTTTTAAAGGGAAATCAGACACTACTAAGACCCACATTACACAATCCTCTTGTTACAGCAGGCAAAATAAGAAAACTGCAGAACTTCCTCACCTCTACAAAGGAAAACAAATGACAGGGGAATAACTACCATAACTAGGTAGTAACCATTGTCAAAGGATATTGGAGTAAAGAAAAAAAAAGTCCCTCACATTTTCTACACTTCTTGTGTATTAGATACTCTTATCAGTCTGCCTTTTTAAAAAAGTTCCTGCATATTTTAATGTGAGAATCTAAATTCGTTATGGCTGTTGATTTAACTTTTTTTGAGTTGTCAATCTGAGTTGTAAATTAGCCAGAATGGGCTTTTACTGTTTTCTCTCTCTTCAACTCTTATCGTGAATTCCTACATGGTAAGGCAAATACATCCTCAGTTAATGTAAGAAAACGAATGTCACTTCTCGGTGCAGGAAGAAAATGGCTCTTGTACAATGGTTTAGTCTGTTCAATATGCCTGACTGACCAGTCACCCATGCTCATGAGCCATGTTTCTGCAGCTCCTCTTAAAGTAGCATCAAAGTGATGAACACCAACTACGCCAAAACTCTGTAAAGGAGCACATACAAAATAGCATTTTGGAGAGGCAGTTTGGTTAGTTCAGAGAACTGAGAGTTAGCAGATCTACATGTTACTCCCAATTCTGCACAAGTTCCTTCTGGGAGCTTAAGCAGATTTGGTTAACCCTTCTGTCTCAGCTTCCAGGTGATCTGTAAATGAGGATAATGTTTTCTAATCTTTGTAAAGACAAAACCTCAGACGAAATCAAATGTTACAAGCACGTATTATTTAATCATGACCTTTGTTTAAAATGGATAAGCATATTCTAGATAGTTGAGTTTTTTGTTTTTTTTTTTTTTTTTTTTTTTTTTTTTTTTTTTTTTTTTTTTTTTTTTTTTTTTTTTTTTTTTTTTTACCTGTAAACCACAGCTTGCTGCTTCCACAATTGCCATACAAAAGGCCTCAGTGAGGGAAGTGTTGAGAAAAATGTGCCCCTGGACTAGAACATTTCTAACATCCTGGTGTTCCAGGGCTCCTAAGAGTCGTACCCTGCACATAATGGAAAAAAGAAAAAAAAAAAGGAAAAAAAGAAATATACACTAGATTTGGACTGTAATAATGCTGTATCATGTTACACATTCTGAAAAATGTACCAATGGTTCACACTTCTATAGTGAGAGAAACAACGCAGACACCTTTTTTCAGTTTTCTTTAAATTTTTCCAGCAATGAAGAAATAGAAGACTCTGCTTCTTATTTTCACACTAAAAAAACCTTCTGAAAATAAAGTTGGGGGGAGAAGTTGCTCTGTTTGTTTTAATGGCAACTGCCTTCAAAACATTGCTATTGAGTTTTCTAGTTCTGTAAGAGAACACGGCTTCATGCAGTTAAGATTTGTCATCCTTTCTTTGTTTAAATGTATTTTCTGAATTTTCAGTGTGAGGTCTGATCAATTTGTAAGTCTGAGGGGGGGAAAGTACTTGGAATACAATGATCAGGATCTATTATTTTGAAGAGATACTGGGAAACAGAAAAGGATGAAATGAGATTGGTATTAACAAACAATTTTATCAAAGGAATCACTGACAAGTACAGAACGGGCAACAGAAAACGGAGAAAAGGAACTGAAAAATTAATAACCTTGTCCTTGCCACATAAAACTGCCTTTGAACAACATGAAAAAAACAAAGAAATACACAAATGTATATGCATCACAGAAACATTTTTGTAACACAGTAGCACCAGGGAACATGTTTGTAGTACCACAAGAACACATACTAGATAAGCACTACCCTGAACAGTTTCATACTGAAATAGTAAAATAAATTACTAGCAGTCATCCTCACAAGCAGCAGCAACAAGAACTAGCTGTCTAACACCTTATGCCATATGGTAATATGTGATCCAAGCATCACAGTTTCAGAGATGAATATGACAAATTCATGTCTCGCTCAGCTTTTCTCTGACTCGAGTGAAGGTTCATACAGAGTCTATTTCTATGAATTAACTTGCAGGATCACAGTCCAACTTCGTAAGACTTCAGTTAGTGTCTGGACTATCAGCCTTGACTTCAATAGTTCTCATCTTCTCCAGCCTTGAGTTTTTGGGGTTTTTTTGGGGAGGAGGGGAGTAGGCAGAAAGGGTGTTGCTGTTGTCTTCCCCACCCCTAAAGTACACTGAAGGGTCATAGACATACACAGAACAAACCTGTCATGTAGCTGGTATCTTTCCCGGACTTCTTCTAGTACGATTCGTTTTGGTCCTTCTCCTCCAACTAAGAAATGTAACTCTGGGTATTTCTGACAGAGCTCAGGAATTATACCACTAAGCAGATCTATACCTAAGAGTAGAAAATTTAGGGCAAGCTGTTATTGTATTTGATTTTAGAACTTATCATGATGTAGCCTACTGCTACAACTCTATTCAAGAGAAGAAAAAAAAAAAGTCCCTTGAAGACAGTTACACTGCTGAACACAAAATTCTGAAAAAGACAACTTTTGATCTATTAGGAGATAAATATGAAAAAATCACTTAAGTTGTTGCTTGATTAAATAAAAAGCAGTTAAAACATTTCTAACAATATATAGATTAGGGCCTAAATCATATCTTCAATATATGCCAAATTTTCCATTTTACAAATTTAAATTTTCAATATCTTCAATATTACAAAAGAAATACACCTCTGAACCCAACAAGCGCGAACCAAAACGTACATTTCTTCTTGAACACACAGACGCAAAAGCTCAGAACCGTCACCTTGCAACTTATGTTTAAAATCCAATCCATACCACACATACAGCGTAAGTGGTACCTAACCAAGACCTTTCTTACCATACCCTAAAAAAACCAAAACAAACCAAACTTACATTTTAGCTCCCATTACCTTTTCTGTAAACAAGTCTGCTGACAACAACAATTGTTATTGTACTGTCGTCCCTCCTTGATGGGTCTGGAGTGAAGTCGGTGGGATCGACAGCGTTGGGGATGACAGAGACTATCCGAGGATCCAAAGCTGCTCGCAGCACCGTGTTTTCCTTACTTGTATAGGACACACAGATGATGTGGTTTGTATCGCACAGGGACACCGTCAGAAGTTTGTTGGTAAGCACCGAGCTGACATCCGCAAACCCAAACAGGGAGTGGTCCGTGAACACCGTCCGCAGCCCCATGGTCTTGGCGTGGAAGAGGGCATCGTGGGCCATGGCGGAGAAGGAGCTGTGGGCGTGGACGATGGTGACCCTCTCCCGCACAAAGATGTACCTGAGCAGGGGCAGGCTGTGGAATAGTGTCGTCGCCGTGGACTGGTTGTACATTACCTTCAGGGGCAAGTAGTAGACTTTCAGCCCGTTGGTGAGGTAGCGGATGCCCTTCCGGTGGCCGTAGGCGTGGGTGACCACCAGGACCTTGTGGCCCCGCTCGATGAGGCACTGCGACAGCTGGTACACGTGGCTCTCCACGCCCCCCATGTTGGGGTAGAAGAAGTCCGACACCATGCAGATGCTGTGCGCCCCCCCCTCCGGGCCCCC
>VYXH01014296.1:0-12971 GCA_013397275.1 Burhinus bistriatus | reverse complement strand
TGCATTGCCTGTCACCGGGTCTGAAGTCACCTTGGTGCCTGCTGGTCTGGTTTCCCCCTCTTTCCCCTGCATAATGCCGAGCAGTGTTTGATAGATAGCGGCCAGGGCCCAGCACAGTGCGGTAAGTTGTGCCTCTCTGGAACAGCCACAGCATTTTCCTTTCAAATATTCTGTCACTTTATTGGGGTCCTGTAGTTGTTCGGGGGTGAAGTCCCAAACCATTGGAAGTGAGAAGTTCTCTAGATACCTGCCCGTATTCTCCCACATGCCATGCCACCCATGACTATCCAGCCTCGGGGCAGATCTCTGGGTAGCAGTCTTAAACAGCTGTTTAACCCTAAACAAGAGCTGAAACACATTCAGGAGACACAGCAATAGGACCATGCTGGTTTGAGCATCCCAAGGATATTCAAAATTCTCAAAAAGTGTCATACCTGGACCAAAGGAGAAAAGGGAGGCGAAAGAGGTGGGGAAAGTATCCCCCCTGCTTCCCCCATAGATTGGGTGTGATTATTAACAAATTCCAAGAGATGGTGCCCAAAGTATGGGCAGGCCAGCAATACCGCATAAACTTCCCAAGATAATCACCTGAACAGTGACGCTATCATATAATAAGTTGATATTGCACAGGACAGCAAAATCATAATCCTGATCCCCCTCCCAGAGGTGATAAAACAGCATCACAGGGAGCACATAGAGCAGGTAAGAATTTACATAACACAGCCATGCGAACACACGAAGCAGCATGGTGACCACCAACTATTTAACTAATATAATAAATGCATATAACAGATTAGTTTTAACAAGTTCTGGTCGGATCTGTCATTATCTCAACCCTTCATGCCCCACGTTGGGCGCCAAAAAGGACTGTCGTGGTTTGGCCTCAGCCGGCAACAAAGAACCAGGCGGCCGCTTGCTCAACCCCCACGGCAGTGGGGGAAAATCAGAAGAAAAAGGCAAAACTCCTGGGTTGAGATAAAGGCAGTTTAACACAACAGCAACGGGAAAAGGAGAACAACAACAATAACGCTGACGGAGGAATGTACACACACGGTTACTGCACCAGCACTCATTGACCGGACCCCGGGCAGCCCCAGCCCGCTCCCAAGCTGGCGACTTCCTCCTCCTCCCCCTCCTCCGGCCAGCTCCCCCCTATGGACTGGGCATGGCGGCACATGGTATAGAATTCCTGGGTCCCAGGCCAGAAAATTAACCCTGTCCCTGTCGGAACCAGGACACAAGGGCTATCTTCCATTTAAAAAAAAAAAAAGATTTGCCAGGATAAGCCTTTCCTTCGATCAGCCAAGGCAGATATTTCAGGATTAAACAAGACATCCAGGCTTGCTCCAACTTTAGCTCTGCTTTCCCTATGTCTCTGAAGTTGAGGAAGTCAAATAAGGAGTTGCACTTCTCATGCATCCAAAAAAAATTAATATTAGCCTGGTTCTGGCCAGCTGAAGATCAGCTGGAGAGCAGGATCATTCGCAGCTCACTGAAAACATGACAGGAGACTATACTGTCGCTATTTATGGCTGCCTACTTGCTTACCATTGCTATACCTTCATCTCCTTCATGAAAGGAGAGTCACCAAGTCAAAACTAGATCTATTTTTGGAGGAGGATGACCCAGATGCCAAAAGACATGCCTGTAAGCACTATTTACTCCCAACATTGTTTCTGATACTGTGACTTCCCATAGGATATGATCTCATGGGAAAGAGATCTGGAAGGACTTCATCATAGTTTCTAACAAACCTCCTATTCAGAGAAGCTCAGACGTCAGCTTGTGGCCACACAACATTCACAAAAACCTCCATAATCTGGTGCAAAAGATGGATGGCACTCTGAATTTAGAATCAACTGGAAACTCTTGAGTCTTCCAGAAGTTTGATGCATCTTCTCTAAACTCCCACCGTGTCTAGTAAGTAGAGCCTAGCATGGAAGAAGGATGTTGACCCATCCTGCCAGGATCAGGTTGAAATGTAGAGGTGTTGGTATTATGCAAGTTTGTGTGTGGGCACGTAAAGGTCTTAGTCACACAGGTCAGTGTTCTAGCTACTATAAAGCATACACTACAATGGGGCTATTATTTGACATAGATCCAAGATACATTAGATGCTGAGGAGCCCCTGGAGAGGGTGAGGTTGTAGCACATGGTGCTCTCCTCATCTGCATCCTCTCTAGTCTTTGTGAGGTTTTTGGTGGGGAATGAAGAAGGGTGAAGAAAAGAGTGAAAGGAGACTTTAAATTAGGGACAATTGGTTTGATAGCTGAAGGGCAAACCCAATTTCAGGCTTTTCATCTTCTATCTAAAGAAATGGCATAAAAAAAAAATATCACCAGCAACCATGCCAAAAAAAACCCCACCAAAGAACTAACAGTGAAGCCAAAAGCAAATCTAAGATTTACTGACACCATTTCTGTTGGTGGAATATCAGGAAAATACTGCTGAAAACAGTTAAGTTTGGCTCCTTTTTTTGGCAAGGCAAAAATCTGGCTAATTTATTTCATGTTCTCACATATATATTTAAAAAAAAAAAAAGTCTAAGCTCAAATGCCACCTTGACACATTAACTATCTACTTTCATTATATTCATCTTCATTTTTTGGTGTAGGTTATGAATGTATAATCTAAGTCATAACATAAAGGTTTCTCCATGGTAGTAAGAGGTGACATTATAAGACATTACACCACAGTTTATAATGCCAGTGGAATAATTTTGCATCAAGGGTTACAACAAAGTTCTTGATAGAGAAAGATGTTATGGGAAGTAATTACTTCCCCCTCCCAGCTATTAAACTTTAATAACTCAGATATGATTTCAGGTTTCCTAAAAGACAGGCTGGCATAGAAAGTTTCTGTAATTCCTATATTTTAGTGGCCAGAATGAAACAAAAGTATCTAGAACTTATTCACTATTTCATTTACACAAGAGACGCAAACCAAAGATGAAATGTGTTGTTCATGGCAGACCAAAATAAATCCTTGCTCCTGAGCTTAGGTCCCGGATACCAAATCTCATCTGAGGGGCAGTCTGTCTGTTGGCTAATCCCATAATTATAGTTATTTAGACTAGAAACTGCAAATGACATGTAACGGCAGAAATAGGAAGATAAACCTAGGGTATACTTAATGGATTATATCAAAACGAGTGAGAAATGCCCTATAATTATTCCAGGCAGTTGAGCTGGTTTCTTAGCTGATTTTAAAGACTTAGCTACCTCCTCTGGAGAAATAAGTATAGCCAACTATCGGCATATATACTTTTTTTAATGGCCCACTCAATGTGGCTTCCAGCCTGCGCCATAGGCTGGCCTTTCTGCTTCTATTAGCTCATCAGCACAGTACAGCATGAGCGAGGTGAGGGACTTCTGTAGCATTGCATCAGGGAAGTTTGAGGAACATTTTTTAGGAAATCATCTACACAACAGCAATATGGCCTCATTCATTGTTGTACCTGGAAACATCAGAGTTACCTGTAGAAATAATGCATGAGTTAATATTCACTTTGCTGGTTTCTGCACACGGAAATACCTGGGAAATACTGTTTTTATTTGGGTTTTTGTTTGTTTTTAAAGGCATTTAAGTTGGTACATTATCAGCCTGAACGTGAATTTCAAATGCTCTTTTATGATCTGGGGTCTTGCAGGGGCAGAAGAACTTGTGGTTTTATGTGGTCCAGCCACTAAAGCCTGACCTACAAAAGATAGCATTGCAAAGCCCACGGCATTTTTGCTCTCCCTTGGTGGACTTAGCTGTGCATGTCTGGACTTTTCATCTTGCAGAATCACTTAAAAAAAAAGAAGAGCTTGTGGTGCCTGACCCGCAGATGAGTTTAGGGTGTTGCTGGTTACTGCAGGGGAAAGAGCGTGGGGAGGCAGAGGAGGAATCAAATCTAGGGGCATAACTGTAGTTTAAGGTTTTTTGGTTGGGGTTTTTTTCAGGTTTTTTTTTGGAAGGGCAGCTTAAGGAGTAAAGCTAGGGAGAGGAATTCTGCTGCCAAGATTGTTAATTCCTGTAAGTTTTGGTCCCTCACACTGTGGGTCTTTGAGATTCTTTGAAAGTGTTTGTTGGAAGTCATCATTAATGCAGATCATCATAAACAGAAGGATATAACTAATTCTAAGTAATAATAAAGGCATGAAATGTTAAGTAATAGATTTTGCAGCTCTGCTGCTAGCGGGAGCCCATCAGCTGGCTATAACAGAGGAGGAAACCTCTGATGGCTCATCAGAGAGCTGTAGCTGTCTCTGGAACACCAGCATGAGACTGCTACGGAAAAGACAAAAGCAACTCAAAAAGGGATGAGGAGACCCCTTTTCTGAGGAGATGAGAAGGTACGGAAAGTCACGGTCAGACAGATCACTTTAAGGAGTTGCTTCTATCAGCTGGTGTTTAGCTCAGCTTCTCCTTCTGTCTCTAGAAAATGAAGATTAGCAACAGCACAAGAGCAAGTCAGTCTAGACGGTCCCAGATACATCAAGTTTGAATTTAGAAACAGATTAGAGAACAATTAGCAACATCTATTCATGGAGCAGCCCTCCAAGAGGAATAATACAGGCCAGAAGAGATAGCCACTTCTTACACGGGGCTTGACACAGCTATGCAAGGAGTTACTTGATGGAGACTGACTAAAGGTTCTCAGCTCAGAGGAGGAGTTGTGTCCTCCCAGGCTGGTCAATGGCATACCTTGTTTGCTTATTTTAAATCTAGCAAGATGCTTAGGGATCTGCTAATGTTTACACCTGGGCATAATAAACATCAATTAACATACTCCAAATTTAAGATAAAGGTTAAGCGTTTTGTGACTGCATTCTGCACATCTTCACCTGCCACTCAGATAGAGACCCGCTAAAGATATCCCCAGATTTTACAAAGCCTTTCCTACATACTCCCACACACTAAATGCTTAAGGGGAACAGCATCTACAGCAAATGGCCCCAGGATCGCGCCCTGCTTATTTGCACCTCCAAACACTGATGTTATATTGCCATATCCCCGAGGACTGAGCACCAGCAAACCAGGACCAACATTGCAATGTTCCTACAGCTGGGGTGACAATAATGAAGAATTAGCTGCTCTGGACCATGCATCCAAGACATATTTTTAATCAGTTGGGCACTCTTGTGGGAGAGACAACCGCCAGCCCTGTCTCACTCTTGGTTTCCAAAAGGACTCTTATTTTCCTAGCTGCTTGAACCCAGTTAGTAACATACCAGGGGTACAACAAAGCAGGTTTGTTCTCTTTTTTGCATTCACATGGGAAAAGAGCTAAGCCTTTCCTCTTGGCTGGTGTGTTCAGCCATGGGCAAGATGGCCAGGAGAGCTGGTCGGCAAGACCAGACCAGTTTTAAGTCCCATGCTGACCAACTGGCATATAAGAATGAGGTTGCAAAATGGGATCAAGTTTGTCTTTCTGTTGGACATCAGCTGTTTCCAGTTAGAGTTGACTACAACCAGTTCCAGTTTTTGAGCTGACACAATGTGTCAACCCCGATTTATTTATCGAGGCCTGAGACTGCATGTCTTTACAGACATGCTATCTTAAGTTGCTGCACTTCAGGTTCACATCCCTCCTGCGTGCTGGCCTCCATGGGGATTTTACTTTGAATGTTGTGGTGTTTCAGAAAAAGCCTCTGACACATGGGTCCACAAGCACCCAAACCACCACATTGTGAGGCATCCTCTCATGCACATCAACAAATACTGGGCTGACACAGAAGTGATTCATCTCTGCGGCTTTAAAAAAAAGAATAAATTGAAACAAGTGAGAAGTGGAACTTTATCAGTTGCAGTTGCTCAAAAAATTTCAACTTTTCCCAGTATCTTGATTACTGTCGCAATGGGCAATGACAGACACCAGGTTGGTCATGGCAAGGACTTGCCCAACGTGTAGCGTGAAGGGTATTGCTGAACCCTCAACAGCACTCCTCGAGCAAGGGGAGGGTTTTCCAGCTCTCAGACATGGCCCTCGATGGCCATTTTCTGGACTATAGTTACTTTTTGGTTAACAGCTTTGCCTCAGCAGGTCTGATGAACAATCTGACCCTGCAACTCCTTTCCATCTGGACCAGTAAGGAAGGCACTCAGATTCATGAAAAAAACCTTTTTTTCACCCTTTATATCTTGTATTTAAATTTGCTATATTACTATATTTCACCATGAGGAATTTCAAAGGTAAAACGGTAAGAAATAACACATAGGTTCGGATTTCCTGTTGTTTGACTGCCCCCACTCCGGCATCCCAGTACCACTAGCTCCCAGTAGACAGAGACCTTCATCTCCCACCCCATCTCACCAGCCACCCTCCAGTTGCGTATTGTGATGTCAAGTGCACAAATTAATAGCTTATTTTCGCTGATCCAGAGCTAAACCATAATATTAATGTAACATCCATAATATACTCCAGTCCATAAAATTATTGGACAGTCAATGTCCAGCCCAGAAGGCCCGATTGGAGTCTAGGTGTGTGTTTGGATGCTTTGTTTTAGGCACTAGATGTCAGTGTTTTACCTACACTTACAGAAATTTCCACTTGCAGTGAATGAAGAGTTACCAATAAATAAAAGTATAAAGCATCTTCCGTACCAAGGCCCCATTGAAACAGCAGCAAACCTCTCCTTCTCTCAGGTGGTCAAAAAGCTTCCAAAAGAAAGTCGTACTTTCCTGTCCCCGCAGTTTGTTTATGCACGGAAATAGTAGTTTAAAGAAGAGGAGCCAAATCAAACAGGTGCATGACACCAAAAGTACCTGCCAATATTTTCTACAATAAAAAATATGCTTATGTTTGCTAAAAGCTGATTAACAGACCTAGCCAAGAATTTTTAATATAAGGAAGGAAACATACTCATTTATTTGAAACCTTTTTTCTACATTGTATTGTTTTGACCTGGAAAAAGAAATGGGGTAGTTTTTTAGCTATGTGAAGAAGTTTCATATTTTTTGTCAGAAGCAATTTTACTAAGACCTTAAACTGTTTTTAAGTTCAGGTAAGAAAATGGGTTCAAACACAATGATAACATTAACTGAAGCTAGTATCTTCAACATTTAGTTTATGCAAATAGGACATCCACTTTTCATTTAGATTTGAATCAGAAAACAAAAAAAATCTCAAATCAAGTGATTAAGAAAAATTTAACCCAGGTGTATTGTATCTCATCGTCATCTCAGTATCAGATTAGCAATACATTACCTCGTTTAAAATACAGTCCTATCCTTTCTCCTCATGCACACACAGTCTGTTTGTGCAACACACTTTTAAAAGAACTTGGATTTTAAAGATTTGGGGGAAAGTAGGGGAGGGGAGGAGAATAGCTCTTAAATAAGCTTTTTGCTTCTGTCTCAGCACAAAGGAAAATAGTCCTGCATTACCAAACTTGCACTGTTAACTCAAAACCTAATGACTCCTTATACTTTTCAGTTAATACGTCAGCACACCTGCTACCCTACCTCCCACGTACCTGGTGGTGTGTCCCACCTTCGCTTGGCTAAGGTGTCAGCTAGGACAGGAGAGGGACTGCATTAACCCTGCTGTCTGCCTGCCTAGAGCTATGGGCTCAGCCTGCTTACAAACCTGGTGAAACAAAACGTCGTCTTTAGTTTTCTGGAAGTTCAGGCAGAATTTCGAGGCTGGTGTGAGCTTCTGTTCACAGATAAAACAGGAGTCTGTGCAACCATGAGCCATGCAGAGCTGGGATGTGAATCTACTGAGACCTTTTCCCTTACAGCAATCTCCCCAGGGAGAGTTTCATGGCTATGTATTTTCCACTAAGCATGTTGGTGTTAGCCAGCATCAGAGATGGTGCCTGGGGTCCCAAAAGTGGTATGGCTGCATATATTTGGATTATGTTTTTTAAGTCCAAAGTTGAAAAAATCTGATTAAAGTGAAGCTGCTGGCTACTGATGAACACTCATGGTGAGGTTACTACTTAATTCTAGCTTCCTTGCAGATCACCCCATGCATGGCTGCTTTACACCAGTTAAAACTATATTGTCCTGAAATCAAGTTTTCCGGACCTTGAAGAGGACCGTTTCCGAAGTAAAGGTTGGAGCAAATTGCCTTGCAGACTATTGGTTTGATTGGGGCTGAACTTCAGCACAAATGCAGTTTAAATTAACCCATGCAACCTCCTGAGATGCCAATAACTGCAGGAATTACCAGATGTCCTTGCCTTCCAGGTAGACTGCAGTCCTGTCTGATGTATCACCTTTCTGCTCCTCTCTCCAAATCCTTTTTGTTCCCACTCTCCCTCCAGCACAGGGCTGAAGGAAAGTGACTTCTTGACTCCCTCTTTGACCATCAAACATGCTCCGTGCTGGACAACCACAACAGGCTGCCATGTGCTGTTCAGAATACTCATATGTTAGAAAAAACGAAGCACCTATAATGAGTAGCAACCAAGAAAATACTGAAAGAGGCAGAAGAACACCTGCAAATTTTAAAGGTCGATTTTGAGTTATCTTTTGCCCATCAGTATGCATATGCTCTATCTCACTTTGTATGTGTCGATTGAATGAGAAATTGTGCGCCATCAAGTAGATATAACTAAGTAAATCCCTTTTTTTTTTTCCTAGGCTAACTACGCATTAAGCTCAATATGGAATTTCAAGTATGCAGTGCTAGTTGTACTCAAAGGCAGTCTATGGGCCTCAGGGGAAAGGTAGGGGAGTACCTTTGCTGCAGAAAGATCAATGTTAATCTTGTTATGTCACTACTCATAAATGAAGTGTTGCAAAGGTCGCACAGATTCCATGCAAGTACGGAAAATTGTAAAACTTTACTGAAAGGCCGGGGATATACTCATATTTGAAATTAAATCTAAGGCTAAGCTGCCCTCTAGAAGAATATATCAAAGACCTTTGCACTTCAGGTAATGATAGAGCCAAATATAATGCTACATTTATGGCTTATTTTTAGACAAAGCCTGCCCAAAAGGAAAAAAAATTAAAAAAAATTCCAGTTTTCTGGTCTACTTCCTGAAGAGTAACGAAAAAACAAAACCAAAATGAAACTATTGGTGAACATCTAATGAGCCATCCCATCTCAAACACTGAAAATTCATTGGTGTTCCTCCAGTGAATCTATTCCTTGAATTGGTGCCTTTTGAGCAAGTCAAAGCAAATCTAATCACTCTAGGCTACATTATAACCCGACACATGCTGAGGAAGATTGGCATCCATTACTCACGCTTAACAGAGGGGGCTTTCAGGGAGGAAAGTCTATGCCGGGCAGACCCAGGACCAGCAGGATAGGGCATAAACAAGGAAACAGTAATTGCTTCCCTTTTTAACATGGAGCACGGCCTTTAATTTAAAAAGCTCTCGACACTATGAAGTGGTTTCTCCAAAGAAATAGATGGAAAGCATGCTGTATCATGGCTTTCAGAGCCCGAGGTCCCCACTCTCACAGCAGGTTACGGGAGATCTCTCCCGGCCACCTTTTGTTCTGCTGCTTTAACAATGGCTCAAAGCGTCCCTAGGTTGGAAGGAAAGATAATATAAATTGACATTTCAACTGTTGTATTGGCTGGAAGCAATAAATCATACAATCAACCATAAATCAACTTTGTATCATAGGACAAAATATCAATTTGTTTTGATGAAATCCAGTCTCCATTGAAAAGTCAAGTCAGCTTACTGGGAGAGAAAGGAGAGTCGGCAGACAGATACTGCAAGAGTTTAACAATCCGTAAGGAGTTTATTTTTAAACTGTGTCAGGAGCCACTTGTCAGCACCTAGTGTGTGGTTTGCTACAGCCACAACTCCCACCGACATCAAGAAATGCAAGATCAGAACAAAGTGCTGCTGAAGGAAAACTGTGAATGTGTCAGCCTTTCACTTTTTAAAACAAAGCATCCAAACCTCTGAAGTCTTATGAATAAGCCGTCAGCCACACACCTTTGGTTTTGCAGCCACTGCTACCAGGCAATGCAGACTTAATCCACGTACTGCAGGCTACTCAATCATCATAAGTTTTTCCTTATAGTCAGGCTAGTTTGGACTGGATAAAATTGATCAAGAGCCCTTAGCCATCCCACTACTGTCTAAAGACAGCGTTCATAAAAAGGTGTCCTAGTTTGGAGACCACTGAGGCACAGAAGAAATACAAGCTGCTAAGCCCTCCATATCATTGGCAGGTAGAAATCAGTGTTGCGTTGTGCAACTCAAGTTATGCTTGTGGAAAAACATACGTAGATCAGCCCCAGGGTTTTATTCTCTCCTTTTAAAGTGTTGTTCGCAATTCAGTGAAAGTCTTCTGACAGAAAGTATTTGCATTCTTGCCCAGTCCCTGGGAAATCAGTGACAGTTTCGTCATCAATTTCAATGCCAGAACAATTACTGTGAGACTCAACGGGCTGGTTAAGCAATGGGCTTTCAATCATTTCATATAAGGCCATTAACGGCTGTAATTTCAGCCAACTGCTATATATTTGCAAGTGTTTTATGTTTATATTTTAACTTTAAAGGTTCTACCCCATTCTATCACATTCAACAGCATCTCTCTTTATGATGGTACTTCAGAAAAGGGCCACTTTCCACATAGCCATGTCTAATTAACATTGGATGAGCAGCCAATTTCCCATCTGCACAATAGCAAGAGAAATAAATTCTCCTGTCCTTACACATTTCTGCTGAAGAGCCCCTCCGACACCACAGAGGTAGAGGAGGCCAAATCAGGAGTGGCTGGTGTGGACTTAAAATAGGGTGGGAATGGGACAGCTTTCGAGGCTGAGCTAAAAACCTGTGTTTGGAAAGTTGTTTTGACTTCATATTCAGGCACAAATTGACTGAGAGTTTCCTATTGATTGGATTGGGTGAGCAGGGGGAATTTCTGTTCACTCTTTTATCACTCATCCACCTTAGCACCTTCAACTGTTCATGTAATCAGCTACATTTTAAGACTTCTTGGACATAAACGATTTTACTCTGAAACAGTTCTGGGTTTGGAAAACTTTTCAACCATTTGAATGGGACAAAATGAGGATGCAAAAGTCTGTTCAGTATCTGGAGAAATATCATTGTCCCATTCCCACATCTGTATGCCCAAAGCAGCCCAGGAACCCAGCCACCTAGCTTTCCTCCCCAGGAAGAATTAAAAACAGCTCCTTAGACCATGGTATTGTCAGTCATCAATTTACTACCAACTATAATCCATCAGGTCTAAGAAAGCCATGAAGTTTCTTATTTGCCATGTCTTAGGCTTTAGTGATTTCAGGGACCAAATTCCGCAATTTCTGGATTCTCTTTCTGGATCTGCAACTCCTGAGCTGAGCAGGGAGCATCTCCTCCCACTTGCCACACAGCCACTGCAAGGCACATGCAGCAAACCCATCCTGTGGCCATTGCCCCTTGCAGAAAACTCACAAATTTGATAAAAATGCTTTATACTTGACAGTCCTCCAAATGCCCTGCCACACAGGGTGATAAACAGGAAAAAGAATTTGTAAAAGAATAAGCAGATGAGCTTTGCCAGGAAACAGTCTTTGGTCCCTTTTGGAGTCCAGGGGCAGATAACATGCTAACAGCCCTCAGAGCTACACATGAGAGTCCTACACTAAAGGCAAATGCTTTTGGGTTTCTTGCGTGGGCAGCGGGGTTTCATCAGCTGTGGCAGACTATATTGTGAACTATGATTAACTTTGAAGAAAACAGAATGGATAATTTCATGCCCCATTAAACTAGTAATTTCTTTCTGCATTGCTGGACTCGGGCAACATTGTTCTCATCCCCACTCAGCTTTCCACAGCCTCGTACCCATTACTGTAGAGCAGTATTAATTAAATACATATGTTCTCCTTGTCAAAGTGCTGACTAAGGAATGTCAAATCTTGTCTCCTCAGATGCCATAAGGGGCCCATTAAAGTTATCTAAACACTTCCAGAAAGCATCGCAACACACTGCAAATCGCAGCATTGCAAACAGGTACTCAAGATGCTCTCATCTGCAAGCTCCCAGCCCTGTTGGAAGCCCCACCAGGGTACCTCTATAAGGTCTGATATTGGCTTGCTTCCCCTGACAGCATCAAGCCAGAACACACTATTTCTATCAGCCTTTGAGGCTGATGAGAAACAGAAGAGAAACTTGTATCCCTACAGCATAAGAAAGGCCTTGCAACAGGGAAGGAGATATTTCCTCTACGGTAGCTGCACCTTCTGAGCAGCCTGCTGAGAAAAGCCAGGTTGGTATCAGCTCATCCTCCTCTGCTGGAGGTGCACCTATGAAAGGGCAGAAATGTTTTAAGAGGCAAAGGACTCGCATTTCAGAAGGTACCTCTTCTTAGCCTTGAGGATCATATACAAAGAGACAGAAAGTCTGAGATCACAGCCAAGAAATGGTAAACAGCCAGGTCCCCCAGCTTAAAACCCATGCAGGCAACCAAAAATGAATGAACAACCTCACCTTCACCTTTTATCCACACATGACCTTTCCCATTAGGTAATTTCCAAACTGCTTTCACCTGAAACCAGCTCCCAGTGAGGAGTCCTGGCCTTTCCTCCTCTTCTTCTACCAGAGACAGTCTCACATCACTTTAGAATCACAGAACCATTTAGGTTGGAAAAGACCCTTGAGATCAAGTCCAACTGTTAACAGAACACTGTGAAGCCCACCACTAAAATATGTCCCTAAGTGCCACATCTACACATCTTAGAATCATAGAATCGTTTAGGTTGGGAAAGACCTTTAAGATCACCTAGACCCTACTCTACCAGGTCTGCCACTAAACCATGTCTCTAAGCACCACATCTACACGACTTTTAAACACATCTAGGGATGGTGACTCAACCACCTCCCTGGGCAGCCTGTTCCAATGTTTGATAACTCTTTCAGTGAAAAACTTTTTCCTAATGTCCAGCCTAAACCTCCTCTGGTGCAACCTGAACCCATTTCCTCTTGTCCTATTGCTAGTTACTTGGGAGAAGAGACCAGTGCCCATCTAGAACCTCCTTTCAGCCGCTTAATTTGGTGTCATC
>VYXH01014267.1:0-10483 GCA_013397275.1 Burhinus bistriatus | reverse complement strand
AAAATTCTGTGATTCCGTGATCCGTGATTTCCGTATAGTACTTCGGAATATCCAGGCATGTTTCATACATATAACTGAGCTACAGGCTGCAAAATTGCATCTGGGTTAGTTTTAAACACACATACAGCAATCTGTGCATGTACAGTCAGTGGAGAGCAAACCATTTAAATACAAATTCCAGTTTTGTGTAAGCACATGCACATTTTATGACTGTAAAGAAACAGCAGGCACAAACATTAGTGTTTAACTTCAGAAATGACCTGAAAACTTGGTGTTACATAATATGGAGCACAGATCATTGAGCTTATTCAAGAACAAGGCACATTTTTCTCAAGTGAAGATGAAATTATAAACTTAAACAGTAACTTTTTCATGTACATATGATACCACTTACAATATTTTATTATTTCTAAAACTAGTTGGAACATTTGCAAAATACAGCACTTTCAAACTGAGACTCATACCTTGCTTCCCTATAGAGAACTGGTACCATGATTATTTTTTACTTTTACTGATGTATCTTTTCTGTGTGAAGCATTGACAGATAAGAGAAAGTGATTACAGTGAGTAAAAGAATGAAATTTGTCTATACGACAAAACAGAGAGGCATCATCCAGAAAGAGCTGTATTAGAGCACTCTGCAAGGAAAACAGGATAATTTTGGAAACTGGAGACCTAAAGAACCAAAGTAATAGAAACAGGATACAATTAATGCATTTAAAACCAAGTATTTTCCCTTGGGAGCATTTATTTTTTAAAAATGAGATGATCGTGAACCACTTCTGTAAGGTGGCTGTGAAAAATTACAGGAGAGATATGGGGGAGAAATACGGACCTATTAGTGCCACTGTCTAAACTCTATGTACAATTCTGGTCACCTATACTTGGGGGAAAAAAACACAGAGGTTAACCTATTCAGAACAGATTTAGAACACAGCTACAAAGATGAGCAGGGGACGCTGAGGCTGTCTAATGATGGCAATTTAAAGAACTGGCTTTTTACTCCACACAAGGATGGTTGTCTTCTATGAACATAGCAGGAGATTAGCATCAAAAGAGGGAAAATAAGAATGTGTAAATGTCTAGCTAATGTTGGAACAAGACTAGATGGCCATAATTAGCTCAAAAAATTAGAGAAAAACATTACCGTCACAGCAGTGAGTTTCAGGAATAGTCTTCCAAACACAAAATTCCCATTTAGTTTTCCCAGGTAGCCTGATCTATTATGAAATACATATGGCGTGGTTGTTTGTGATAGCTGAGGACTGGACTTCATGATCCAATATATACTTTCCAGGCCAGTGTTTCAATTCAAGTTAAGTACCTTGAATTATTAACAATTAGAAAACTGTAAGTATGAGATGGCTGGATGTCCTATTTTACATTCTGGATTTAATGCTTTCAAAATATTTTCTATTAAAGAATTATCAGAACCTTTGTTTATTTGAAGATCATGCTTAAAAGCCTCTTAGAAAAGCTTCATGCTGATGTTTGTATTGCTTTCTGAAGAAATGTAAGCAGCAGCAGAGCAGTGGCCAGGAGGCTCCAGGCATATTAACCATATTCCATTTGTTCCAGTGCCTATGTTTCCATAGTTGGCTGGTATTTGGTATTTGTTGTTCAAATATAATCTATAAGGCTTCTGGAGAGATGTTTTGTTTTTTTAAAAATACTTGCTTTAATACAAAAAATAATGGCCACTTTGTCATAAGTATATCAAAAGTGCATCTCCCCTATCTGTGACTTGAAAATGGTTTCATAAAAGGGTAACTAGCATTACTGAAGATGCTGTGAGGGAATGCCTCACTTTTAGGACTGAATGCATTCTTTTATAAGGGACACAGTGGACATTGATTTGCCAGAATGTCATGCAAAACCAAGGGTTGAGTAACTGGTATTAAAAGATCACATGCCTCCTTTTTGAAGGTTTTGATTTAATTCCAACGAAGTTATTACATTCTGACATTATAGTTGAATTTCTCCATTTTAACACAGCTGTTATATAGTATTCAACAGCTCCACATTGCACCCCAGAAAACAGTGCACCTTGATGCTAATGGAAATGATTACTGGGGTTTTAGAATGCACAGAAGTGCTAGATATTCCTGTAAAATAACCCTACTCTGCAATTAGTAACATTATGAAGTGGTAGGTTTGAAAACTGTGCTTGCAATGCCATTAGGTGAAGGTGAAAGTTAAATACCAATACTGAAATCAGGTGCTGTGGAGCAGGGTTGAGAGAAAAATGTCCTAATTGAGTTCTAGTTCTTACATTCTTTTCTCTCTCTTTCTTGGCTATGCTGAAGGATAAATTTCTTCAGATTGACAGAGAAGTCTTTACTCAGTTCGGCACAGATGGAAAAAGTTTCTATATTTACAATGTTTTCAGGCTTGCAGGAAGGGGAACAACTGTATAGCACCCACTGGCAATGACATTATGTCCATCACAAGCTTTGCTTGTGCTGCTAAAGAAATCTAAAGCCAAAAGTACTTTAGCAATCTGTACCGAACAAGATTCACATTCCCACTAGTTATGATGGTAAACAATGTTCATCTTTCAAGCCTGGGAAAAAGCAGTTTAAGGAGTCTCAAAACACTGCAGTTCATTACCATTTGAAAGGCTGAACTACAGCGGTAAGAAGCCAAGTACAAATATAGAGCAGAATAAAGCAAGAATGTGACAGTCTGTTAGACCATCCAGAATCCTACTGGCCATACATTCAACTATACTGTGGCCATTGCATGAGTCTGCCTTCCCACACCGAGTTCTCAAATGCCAGCACTGATATATGTCCCTAGCCAAGACTTGGGCATCACTGTCACTGATGTGTTTCTGAATGACAGTGATGGTTGGGATTATACTGCAAATTTAAAGCTGTGGATGTGCAGTGTGTCCAGAGCTCTGTCTTCCCTCTCTGAGTGACCCGTAATTGGAACTTTCCAAATTCTGAATCCCTCAGGCACCCAGTACAGGCTTCATGGAAATGTATAGGCTCCAGAGAAGACAGGGAGTTCAGACATGTCTCTGGTCTGAATTTCTTGTGACTGATTCCAGGTGGCTACTTTTAGCACATAGGTTTTGTGGAGTGCTTTGTGAGGATGCTTAGTTCCTGCTGTTGGCTATGTAAGGGAACCTAGACATGCAGTTAATTTCTTGGGACCAAGCACTGCATATTTCTGCATTGCATAAAGTGGAAGCACCTACAAGTTATCTTAGATTTCACCTGAAAAGCCTATATAAGTGTTTCTAACGAGTTTTTCCTAAATTTCTCTCTTAAATAAATCACCTAATCACCCCTTGTAGTCCTTCCTTTGATTATCAGTCAACATGTGATGATGAATGAAACAACTTCTCTCACCCATGGAAATGTGCTCCTCCGTCTGAAAGACTTAAGTAATTTTTGGAAAAGAAAAATCATGAAACCCCAGATTCTTGAAAATAGCTTAGACACTTATTTCTCCATCAAAGTGTTTATGCACTTAACTCCTATTGATTTTACAGAACTGAGCCTGAAACTTTTTTTAAAACTCTCAACATCTAAACTGACAAGAAAAGCCAAGACAACAAGAAGAAAGCACCATTATCCCCACTTTACAGATGGGGAACCAAGACAGAGAATGATTAAGTACTTTGCTCAGATTCATACTAGAAATGAAACAAAAGCTAAAAACTGATCCTTTCCTACTAAGTTTGAGGTTTTGGGTTTTTTTTTTTTGTTTTGTTTTTGTTTGTTTCTTTGTTTGTGGTTTGTTTTTTTTTTCTGAATACCACCTCTACTGTCTTTGTTTTCCCAAGAAAACATGATTTTGCTAAGAACAGCAATGTTCCTCTACCAGTCTCACGGCTCCTGAATATTCTATTTTCTTCCCTGGTAGTCCATACATTTAGCCATAATTTCAATATTATTATTTTTACAATGGTCTTTTACAGAGACAAGAAAAGCATAAGCTGTAAAGAGTAAAATTTTACAGTTTGAAAGTTAGATTTTACATTACAGCTTGAAGATTGCTGTTGAAATACGATGGAAGTTCATCTCTACCAACTACCAAGCCCAAGTCCACAGTCATTATCTTGCTATAATAATTTTATATGTTATTTATATATAGCATAGTCATCAAATATAAAGTCCAGTTTCCTACCTAAAGGATTCATGTGTGCGAGGAAGATTTTTGTTCCACTGTTTCATGAATATCAAATCACTTGACAATCTGCAAGAGAAAAAAAATCCAGGATTAATATATTACTGGAAGTATCACTAGTTTATTCCTAAAACACAAAGAAGAAAACAAAAAAATCACTCATTGTATTAGCTGATTCAGATACTGACACTCTAAGTCAGTACATTTAAACACTGAGAGCAATAGTGACTCTGGTAAAATACCATGTTACTGTACACTCTTTCCTTTATCTATTTCAATAAAAGCACAACATTTTGTAGCAATTTAGGATGCAGTTTAGATTTACCAGCAGACTGTGCTAGGCTCTGCGATTAAAAGCTAATCACTGTCTACAGAAAGGCCAGGATAGGATCAGATAAAAATTAGTGGAGTTTGGGGGAGGAACCCAAGCAGCCTAATCAGTGAAAATGTGGCCCAGGGAATCAGCTACGCCTAAGACTACCAAAGCACAGTCAGACCATTATTCCTTGTGTGGAACCCAGCAGGAGCAGCCAACCGAACAAATCCCCTTTCCCATATGCCTCACAGACTGAAGGAGGCATGATACTCGTTAAAGGATGAAGAGGGGAAAGAATTTGGGGTGGAAAAGAGGGATGAAAGTGGGCTGGGGAGAAACAAGCACGGGAAAATAAGGTGAAAAGGGGAATAAAAAGGTCAGTTAAGTGTAAACTGGTGGCTTGTCTGACTGAGATGTGTGCTTGATCACCGTAGTCTACCCTATATTCTCATTTTAAATCCCATTTCTAACTATCTTCTGTGTGGGTGTGCTCTGTTCTCAGTCGGTACATTTGGTTGCTAATGAACTTTCAGGTGGATTAGCCAGTGAGGAGTGGGATTGCAAACCTCCAGGCTCATATGCAACTCCGCTACAACTCAGGACACTGGAGGATCTGGGGCCACCTACTGAGTCAACAAAGCATCTAAGACCAGTTACTGGAGTGATCCATTTTTTTTGTGCAAATGTACACATATACATGTAATTGTGTACGTTGCATCTTTGTTGATGTGCGTGGCCTCTGTGTGTGTTTATTGTGTCCGTGTGCCCATCAGGAGCAGCTGCTCACCTTTGCTAATGGCAGAAACTGAGGATACGAACCTACAGCAGCCTCACATCTATGGGGCCACCTGATTCAGCTGCCTCTAACAGACTGAAATTAAATGTTTTACTAAAATGCCATGATGTTTAACTAACTGTTCTTTGTCATCCTATCTGAATATAGTATGCTATGAAGAAATAATTTAGGTGAGCTTCAGTGGGCAACTTATCTGCCAGAGGAAGAAAAACTATTTATACATTAAATTACTAACTTTGAAATAACTAACTTTATCAAACTACTTCTTACAAAATCTTCTATCTTTAAACAGTTTGAAACAAAGTAGAGTATTTTTACAACTAACATTAAGAATGGTTTGTATTGCCTGGACACCAAGTGAGAAGCTGTACTACTCGGTTACCACGTATTCTTTTGTTTGGGTCCATTTCAGTAAAGCTAATGAGAACAATAAAAATAGCACCAAATTCTTCGGCAGCTAGACATTATGCCGTTACAGAGGATCAGATTTAATTGAGGGCGATAAACAGTTTCTTATTTATGTGCATATATAAAATGGCATAGACAACATACAACTGAATATGGCAGAAATAATGTTTGCAGTGAAGTTACTCAACCGTGACATAGGGTGAAATGTAGTTCAAAGATGGAGCTCAGTAAGTCCTTCCTGTTTTAGAAAGGATTGAAATCTGGTTGTCAATGTGCATGCTAGGAACACAGTTTGTCTCAAGACTGGCTAAATAGAAGAATTCTCCCAAAAGACAAGCTGCTTGTAGATCTAGATCACTTCACAGAGACGTTTTAAAAACTATGCAATTGTTCCACATTTAAAAGGAAGCCTAATGCTAAGAAAAAATGTATGGTTATGATCATTACATAAAAATAAACTTTCCCTTTTCTGATTTCTTCTACTTGGTAGTACATCAAGATATACAGTTCTATCCTACCAGAAAATTTTATTCTGCTTTCATGCCTGCTTTCATCAGGAAGAGATATCATGAACTGCTGATGCATCCCTACATAATATGACTGTCATAAAATATGTTTTTTACCAAAGCTACAGTAGTCCTATAAGCACTGGCTTGTCATATCAGTGATCAGAAAGGAACGTGACAGAATTGACTCACCTCCTGCATCAACCAGAACAATGACTCTCACCTAAGTATTTCTACATCAAATAATCATTATTCAAATCATATTTATTATGATAGTCCTGAGAACAAATAGACAATCCCACTGTCTTAGGTACTGTACAAATAAGAGTTTCTGCTCTTAAGAACTGAAACCATAAATAACCAATTAATAATACAAAGTGGAAGAAAGGGATATAACAAGCAGGTCAAAACTTGAATATTTTTGGTTTGAAAGTAAAGATTATTTTCATTGCAAAATATTTTCAAAATAAAGAATCAGTTTTAGAAAATACACTTCAGAATGTCATTTCAGGATGTCACAAATTCTTTTTCAACCAAAGCCAATGCATGCAAATTTTCAAAATTCCAAAATGAACAAATATCACCCAATATCAACATAAAGCATTTTATTTTGAGATTTTCCTGTAGAACATTTTCAGAAATCTAAGCAAATAATTGCAGTTTTATTATAACTTTTTTTCCCAGTGAAAACATGCTGCAATGAAAAATTTCTGATAATCTTTAATTATACAAAGAATTTCAATGAGCAATGCAATGGCACAAAATGTCTTGCTATTTCAACATTTCTGGGGGAAGGCACTGGTGTAGAGATGAGGGAGTTTATTGCAAAGGGACTAAAATAACTAAAACTTTACAGGAAGCAAAGAAACAGGACTTCAAAAGTAGTAAAGGGAACACAGTAATGGAGAAAAGTGCGACAGGTTTATTTATGGAGTATATCTGAGGGAGAGACAATGAAGAAGGACACAGAAGGGGGAAAGAACAAATAATCTGGTGGCACTGGGCGGTAAAAGGTCGGATAAAGTTGTAATTTAGAATGTATTCCCACATCCCCTTTGAGTTTCAAAACTCCATCCACTGCATGCTATCCCTAAAACTAGCCTTTTTTTGGTGAACACAGACAATGGGGTTGGGTGGAGCAGAAGCATCTTCTGGATCCTAGCGCCAGCAAGCATTGGTAAGGTAATGCTGAAGAAAGCCGTGACCTTAGCTCTAGCACATTTTCTTTATTCCCTCTCACTGACAGAGTCCATTTTGGCTGAGCATGTCTGGGGTCTCTCTTCAAAGTTTTATGACTGTGGTAAGGCTGTAACAGAAAGAACCTGGCTGCAGGGGAATAAATTTTCTTGTTCAGTCACAACTATGCTCAGTAATTAACAGTATCAGTGGGAGCAGAGAAAACTATTGGACAAATAATTGTTTTCTGTTCCAGTGTTCTGTTTTTCAGGAGGTCCTCGGTATGAGGTCGTGAAAGTAGGTGTTTCTTTGTCTTTTTCCGAGTACCTGTTGTACATTTACACTTGAATTGCTTAAGTGACTGTAGAGTTACTCTGTAACAGAACACAATTACCAAAAATTACTACTCCAATCAAATTGATATAAACACTCAATGACCTATTTATTATTTGTGAACATTAACATTTCTGAAACATATTCCCTAAGCTTCAAACTTGTTGCTAACAGAGCTCGGTGGTTGCGTGCTAAAGGCTACCATTAATGCCATGTGCAGATCAAGTGGTTAGCTAAAGGAATGAAACAACGTTATCCTGGTAATGTACAACGGAGCGAAAAATCTCTTCTTACAATTATTTGAGAGAAATTGCTGACAATAATGGGAATAAAACAATATTTAACCTTCAGCCTTCACTTTCCTGAGTTTAAAATCATTAATCTTTTGGCACTTCTAACCTAAAGCAGAAATACATAGATATGCACAGAAGTATCTTTGTCATTCCTAGCTCTAATATTAGTGGCATTTTGTAGATCTCATCTGGTACGTAATTCCTGAGTAGACTACTGTTTAACACATTTTATAAACCAATTATTTTCTACAGGTGTTTACATAGGTGGTAATTATCTCTAATGTCAGTAAAAACCACACAGCTTCCTTATGAGGAATGTCTCATTACAGGAAGTCAAGTTCAAACTACTCTGAACTTTCTACATGCCAAACCAATAACAGTATCAATACTGCTGTATCACAGCCCTGTTAAGTGCCACATAGATGCTCATCTTCCAGCAAAAATATCTTTATTTAATTACAGTTTTGCAGTGGAAGAATACTGAAGCTCCTAAAAGCTGCAATATGCATTCTGAAGGAACTGAATCCACTCTTTGATCAGGAGTATGAATTTCCCATCTAATTTCTTCATGATAAATATATAAACTGAATGAAATATAGCACTAACCTGATCTATGCCCCATCTTCATGCCAGGCTGCTATTCCTTGGAGATTCTCAGTCATGGTGAATTGTGTTCTGGATTTTTCATTTGTTTTGCAGTATAAGGAAATGAACCTGAGGTTGCAGACTGTGAGACATTTATGTACTTGTTTACAGCATAAAGACTTACACTGCAATCTCTGGAGGTTAAAGGTAAATTTATTAATGTATTCATTCATTAACCCATTCATTCATTAACTCAACTTGCTCTGTTCCTTAGAAACTGCAAGGACAGTATTGTGTCTCCTACTGATGAATGCATTTCTAACAGGCAATACTTGCATCTCTGACAGAGTAAGTAAAACGTGTCAAGAAACTACGTGAAGAAATTCATTTTGCAAAGAGAGAGAAATCTTCATTGTGCAGCAAAGGCAAACAAATGGCTTCACAAATAAAGATTAACTAAATATGGGATATTTGGTTTCAGACTATGGATAGTGTTTAGTTTCAACATACTAAGGACATAAGAATGACTCTCCTTTACCTCTGCCGTATGTCCAATTAGCTTTAACATGCATGTTTCAGTCTGCCCTACTCCTCTGTGGAGTTTGTACACTTCTTGGTTAAATAATGAAGAAATAGGTACTAAACAGAATTTGGAGAAGAAATTATTTCAAGGAATAAAAGCCATATTCTGTACTAGAGCAAAATCTATTTTAACACTTTTCTTCAGTATGTTCCTGGTATTTGGTGAAAAAAAGACTCATAATGAAATGAAGGACTTTTGGTTGTAGCATGTATTGATGCATCCCATCACATCTGTTTTTTTCTGTAAATATTTTTGATTCATTGTTTATTGTATAGCTTCAATAGCTGTGAAATTTTTCCTTCTTTGCACTCAGTCTCAGATTGGACCTATGGTGTGTACGATAATTATCAAGTTTTATAATCCTTATTATACTGGGTAATGACCTCACGTTGGAACACTGGAGTCAACACTGGAGTCCTCTGCCTTTGAAATGGCATGCTTCTTCAAGATTATAAAACCGCCATCCAGTTCAGGGGCCAAAGGGGAAGGTATGAAGGTGGGGTGTTGGAGTGGTCAATTCAGAACTGCTTGCAAGCAAAACCATCTGATTTTCACCTACAAGAAAACTCTGACCAAAATTCAGAAGTTTCACTAACTGTAGGTAGATAAAGATGACTTTTTATGCCCACGACTCTAAAATGTCAGATCTACATGCTTTAATCGGACAAAGGCTACCTCACAAAAATGTTTAAAAAAAAAGAAAATGTGAAGGTAACAAATCTGAAATATCAGTGACTTTTTTTTTAGAAGTATTTGATATTTACAAGGAATCAAAGAGAAGGCATAAGCATCAGGAACCTTCATGCTTGCCCTCTGTATGGTGGACTTCACAGTAAATTGTAGCAAACTTGTACATTTTACTAACATGAAATAATTTTAAGTATGGTAATGTAGATCACTAGAAATCAACTATCAGCCTCTATAATTAACATCAACACATTTTGTTTTATATCCCACTACAATCAACTTCAATCAGTAATTTCTTGTAGGCACTCAGTTACCCAGTAAAAACATTTATTTTGTGTTTAATCCACAATATTTCTTCCACAACCTCTGAAATAAAAACCTTATGCTGACATTTACGAAATGGCAGGAGGAAAAAAAGCTGTAACTGTGGGTTTTACTTTAGGTAATAACAGCACGGGCTTTTAAACCCTTGCTTACATAAAGCCTGACCTTTCCACTTGATAGAAAAATCATTTTTATCGAAACTTCGATCCACACCTTCAGTCATTATTGTTACCTGCATCTTTTCAAGTTGCCTTTTCAGTGATGCCTTTTATGGTCATATGCCTGCATCTTCTTGGCTGCAAGCCCTAGTGCCCTAGTGTCGTGGTTTGGCCTCAG
>VYXH01014250.1:0-13080 GCA_013397275.1 Burhinus bistriatus | reverse complement strand
GTCAATGACTAAATGGGCGATCCTCCACAGCCTCCCAGGATTTTGTGTCCTTGTTTGTCTCTCATTTTCCTTCCATCACTTCATTGTTTTTAGGGACTAACTGAAAAACAGAAAGGTCTTTCTTCTGTGCTAGTTGCAAGTTTAGTATTTTCTATCCCTGTTTCTAAGCTCAGCTCTCTTTTTCCCAGTTTATTTAAACTTCAGCAAAATTTTAAAATGTCCTGAGGTCAAATGACAGCCATCACAAAGCTGAGAGCTCTTAAAACGCGAGCTCCGTGTCATGAATGTCATGTCTTCATTGGCCTTGCCAGTATGTGAGGATTTGTCTGTATAACTCCGAAAGGTAAAGCATGGGCATTGCTTGAAGTCTGCAGATATTATGATAGCACATTTACTTAATTACCTTTCAACACAGAGGATATTACTCACTCTGATGTTCTTCCTAGATGATTTGGTAACACCTGTTCTTTTGAACCCTTTAAAACATAATGGAGTTCTTAAACGACATTTGACCAACTGGAAATTGTTATAAAAAACCCCGAGCTTCTTACAACCACATTTGTGATGTTCAATGACAACACGCCTGTTTCCATCCTCTCCAAACTACAGTTGTTTGTTCCATCACTGAATGGGTAACCTGTAAAAGAAGGACACCCCATGCAAATACCTCATGTCTCTAAAGGGAAATCCACTGACAATTCAAAGTTTAGTCTTTGAGTTCTGTCAGAGTCATGCACAATTGTGGAGGCAGAGGGCTTCCAAACATTCAGTTAAATAACAGCAATTTTTTCAATCTTTTTAGTGTTGTATCTACAGAATGGATGTAAAAAAACACAGGTAGCAATAAGATGTTAGTAGGAGAGTGATTCATTCAGCCAGGGAAAAAGGAAAACCTTTTTTTAGCATGTGCAAGGTGGAAGAACAACTTTTCACGGTGATCATCCACATTCAACAAAAAAGATGAGCATGACCAAAAGTGCTGTGGTGTGCTGATAACAGAGAGCCAGAGGATCTCTGTGGAGGGGACGTGCAGGCTGATGAGCTCTTGGAAGCAGCTTTCCTGTCTGGTCATCATCATGTGTTTCTCTTTGGTGAGTCTAAGCCAGCTGCTCTTTATCCGGGAACGGAAAAAGAGAGAGAGGCCAGTGGTGTCTTTAATGGGGATGTGTTTACACATCATTGGGATTTAGCTAGAGAAAAATGATGGAACCACCTACTGCTGTTGTTCTGTGACATCAGGTCAATGTTCTGGATGCCCCAAAAGAGAGAATAAATGTGAACAATAAATTACAGTCTCTGCCCATTGCTATAGGAGGGATTTACAATCCCAGAAAGCATCAGAGAAACCGTAAAAGGAGACACAGTTTTTGTCTGTCTTTAAAAGGACTGGAGAAATGAGAACGGTCACCTGCCACAACCATTACTATTTGGAGACTGGCTGCATTACTGTCCAGGTGTGGATTTGGAATGGGGTCTGGGAAGGGGGACAGAGGAGAGCCCAGAACTACCATTAATATCAGTCAATGCCTTAAATCTTCCCCATTGCCCTGCAGTGGGGACCTACCAGCCGTGTTTTCTGTTGTCCTTAAGGGGCTGAACCTACTTCAGGCTTGAGTATCTCAGGACAATGAAACCATCCATTGCATGTTTCCTTCATGGAAGACTGATACTGATCTATGTTAAAGAACTGTGTAGTGCAAACCTTTATACTATGTACTGGGACTTTTTCCAAAATGTGGGCTGAAGAGCACTGAATCCACATGTGATTTTCGCCTCTTCAGCGTTTGTGTGTGAAGTGTGTGACAATATTTTTTTCCTTTATTTCATTAAACAGACAAATGGCTAATAAAAAATACGGTGAGTGGAACCCTTTAGAATTCATTGTGAATTTTTGCCTGTTTTGGAGATTAATTAGACTGCAGAGAGCCAGAAAATTAGGATATCTCTTCTGCAAGTTGGATCTTAGTAATGTGCATCTGAACAGCTTTATTTTTTAATGAGGGATAGTTATAATCTCCCCTACAACACTTTCAAATACATTATTAGAGAGATTTTGCTATTTTCTTTCCTTAAGAGTAAAAAGCTCTACTCCTAAAATTGCTGTCATGATTTTGTCTGATTCCAGATCACTGGGGTAGCAAATTTGATAGACTGACCGCTCAATTCATGGGGATTCTCATGTCTCACCAGCACCCTTGGTAGCTTAGCCATCAGCCCAGAGTTGAGGTGTCTTTCTTCCATCTGATGCAGCTGACCAGAACTTTCCCCCAAAAGGGACTATGTTTTCCTGAATTGTTTCAAGGAGCTATGGATGAAATAGCCAGCACAAGCAGCAAACAGCTTGTTCGCATCTGATTCCACAATTGTTTGCCCTGAAGAGGTGAAATAATCTGTATTCTTCAACTGGGAGGGATCTTTTGCTTTTCTCACAGACTCTCTGGGCAAGTTGTTAGCCTAGTCATAGTGTACCAAGTTCCAGGAGATGCTTATTCTATGCTGTACTGTGAATTGCTGTAGAGTGTGAGTTTAAAAAACCCAGTTTCTTAATAGGAAGTCCCAGTGCCAATCTTCTAGACCTCAGTCTCCACACAAGTGGAGAAAATCATATAGATTCAATGATTGAGTTCAGTCATGTAAATCTTATAGAAGATGTTTTTCAAATGTTCTTAGATTTATCAACATCTTTTAAATGCAAATCATAATTAAAGGAGTCTATTTTTTACCTCACTGACACTGCTGGGACGCCATTACCTGAAGCATTACATGAAGAAGGGAAAATAATGTAAAATTTTTAAACTGAAACATTTACATATTTAAAAATATTTTCAGCATTTCAAAATGTTAGAGGTGGTGCAATTCCTTATATAGGGATCATCAAAATAGTTTTTGTTCCTATGGAAAAATTGGGATGAAAATATTTTACTGGGTGTTAGTCAGATACTGTGTGCTGGGATTTCATCTCTAACTCCATCTCAGCAAATCGGTACACCAGCCTCACCCTACTGTGCAAGCTCATGAGTTCTGTCCTTCATTAGTATTGTATCTTAGTTGTTTCCCATTAACATAAGCTGGATGACTTAAAACACACTGGGAACACATTTGTTGAGTTAGGCAACATTATTTATTTTTTTCTGCTTTTTGGTTGGTTAGTTGGGTTTAGGTTTATTATTTTTTTTTTTCCTTGACTGGTACTATGCTTTAAAACCAGCACTATTTTGGTGATGAAGCAGACCCACAGAATCCCAGAATCATGTAGGTTGGAGATGACCCTTACAATCATAAAGTCCAAGTGTTAACCTTGCACTACTAAGTCCACCACTAAACCACATCCCTAAGCAGCATGTCTACATGTCTTTTTAAATACCTCCAGGGATGGTGACTCAACCAGTTCCCTGGGCAACCTGTTCCAATGCTTGACAACCCTTTCAGTGAAGAAATTGTTCCTAATGTCCAATCCGAACCTCCCCTGGCATAGCTTGCGACCATTTCCTCTTGTCCTATCGCTTGTTGCTTGGGAGAAGAGACTGACCCCACCTCGCTACAACCTCCTTTCAGGTAGTTGTAGAGGGCAATAAGGTTTCCCCTCAGCCTCCTTTTCTCCAGCTAAACAACCCCAGTTCTCTCAGCCATAAGACTCCTCATAAGACTTGTGCTCTAGAACCTTCACCAGCTTTGTAAGCTCTTCTTTGGATGCACTCTGCTGCCTCAATGTCTTTCTTGTCGTGAGGCACACAAGATATGTTTAAGTCAATATCTTTTTGTGGATTTGATGAGTGCTTCTGATTCTTAGGATCTGATCAAATGTGCTGTGCTAGGTTTAATAATATTGTAATATTGGACATTTTTTTCTAGCATCGGTATATGCCCCTCTATCCTCAGATTTGACCAGGATTCAGATTATCTTTTTTCCAGTAAAAAAAATCAGTAGTGTGTGATTTGGGTAGGAATTAAACACAACTTGCTCTAAATACAATTCTTTACCAGCCCTGAAATGGAGTGATCGAGCAGGAGTTCAAACATTGCCTTCCTTCGGAGTCCTGGTTCCTGTCCAGACAGTCTCTGGAGCACTAGATTAATATTAGTGCAGCTCCTCGAGCGAGGGGACTGCTCACACCCTGGTGAAATTGCTTTGAAAACCGTGAATTGACACTCCATGTGGTGATGCCTTAAGCAGATGTACTTGCTCCCTTCAGGGCAATGTTGGAAAACCTGCTTGAGTTTTCCAGGTAGACAAGTTGTATGTTCAAGAGACATCTTACCACCTATTACACAAAACACAACCACCGTGCTGGATACTGCAGCGACCTTCAAGCAGGCATGTGCCTTCTTCATTCATTTTCTTGTGGCACTTTCCCAAATTGAAAATTTGTCACAGTAACACCACTCTGGCCAATAAATAATCAATTTTTAGTTGTTTACCCTCCTCCACCAGGTATGATCTTCTTCATTTATGCTGGTGTTTTCTCTCCATGTTCCTATAGTTTTTATTCTTGAAGAAATAAGATTTCACTGTACTTCTCAAAGAAAATGACAGTATGAGTCCAGACTCCCTAACTCATAAGTCTTTACATATATAGCTGAGGTTTTTGAGAGCTTCTTGGAGCTGCTGTCTTTGTCTTTGTCTAGCAAGTAAAAAACAGGAGCCTGAACAACCTGCCCTGCCAGACCAGAAGAGACAAATATGCTGAGTTTGCAGGTCTAACACCTTAATGAATTCTTCCTATCTGTTGACCAGAGCATGGCATCTTATTCTCAGTATCTCAAATTAACACAGGCATTGGCTGACATACACAAGGCTTTATCCAAAGCTGGTGATTCAAAAGGGTTTTGGTTGGAGTGTACTTGAAGTGCAGTTGTCTCACTGCTGCAGATGCCCTGCCTGACACGGTTGCAGAATCAGGACCCGCGTGTAACTGTGGGGCTGGTGACACTCGTCGAGTGAGTCAGTCACCTCGGTGCAGGCAGTATAATATTTCCCTTTCCCAGACAATCCTGATTTCGGGGCTGTTCTTCTGAAATGCTTCATTATTGTGGTGTTTGCTGCAGAGGATGTTATTACATTCTTCTGTATCTGATACACTTAAAATATAACCTGTACCTCAGAACACTGATCTTTCATCCTTGTGTGTGGTGCCTTGCTTTCTGTATTTATTTAGTATTTAACCAACAAAAATTTAAACCCAACAATCCAGCATTGCCTTTTCACCATTCAGTCCGTGTTGGCTCTGTTACCTTTTGAGACAAAAGAATGCAGCATAGGTGTGTTGACTAAAAGTAACGTGTAAACCCTAAAAATAGTTTTTAAATAAGAAGACAATTCATCTTCTCTGTTTCCATAACTGTATTTTCTCTTGTAAGGCCTGTCTCAGTGAGGTTTCTATTAACTACAAAGTTTTGCATATGGATAATGTTGTTTTGCAGTTAAAGTGGTGGGTTTTATTCACCTTAATAGCACGCCTAAGATTTTTATTTTTTTTTCTTCATCAATCTTTACCGAACGTTACCTGAGCAGTGAAACAAAAAGTTAGGATTTCTTTTCTGGTTTTATTTGCAGATAATGACTAGAAGGGACTTACTTGGTCTCCCCTAATCTCAGCCACAGGATAGGAGCCAGTAAGTCCCAAGTCAACCTCCTAGCCAAAATGCAATGCTTCTGATAATTCATAACATGTTTTGGATAATGGAAATAAACCAAACCAAACCAAGACCCTTCAGATAGGAGGCTATTTGGATATATTTAGCTTTCAGCGGTGTGGCGTTATAGTTTACTTTGTATGTATATATTTTTTCTCGTTTTATGCCTCAAGCAGTTCATTAAATCTTTTGTTGTCATCATCAGCTTAAACTGCTTCCATTGCTGTGCTCGTAATGCTGAGTGCAAAATTCTAGCATTATAATTAATGTCTACCTCCAGTAGAAGTGAAATTTGGAGAGAGCAAAGGTCATGCTTCACCCTTCAATTGATCATTTCTTATATCTAACTTGGAAAATGTTGTCTTTCCCTCTTTTTAATGTGCAATCAGCAAACTAATTATCACTGGTATTTTATGAGAAATATTTGTGATTAAGAGGGAGGAAGAAGAAACAACAGAGAAGGTTCTAGTATCTGACCATCAAAATTACAAAAGCTCCAAACATAAAACAAAGAAGAGGATTTATGCAGTCGTGACTCTTTCAGACATTCCACTTTTGCTTTTCTGATGTGTTCCTGGTGAAATCATGCAAGTCAGACAGGCAAGTACAAACGAGAAGTAATTCCCGGTAAAATGACATAAAAACGATGTGTGCAGTTTCTTTTCAGTGGAAGGAACCTTGTCTCCTTTTCCTCTTGCTTGCATATTTAACACCGTATCATTGTCTTGCTCACAGACAGAAGCATCTCATTATTAAGCAAAACTGAAACTGGGGTGGGGTGAATGGCCACTTAAATTCATCATGTTAATTTATTGTAAACCAGGTAGGTTTTCACAAGGGTCTCCAGTTAATTTTGCCGTGCTGTCTGTAAACCACTCAAAATAATTTTGCTGCTAAAGGTTGGGTTTGGAGTTTTGAGTTTTTTTAGTTTTATTTCCAGCACCGTCTAGAGCCCTCACACCACAGTGAGTATATCCAGAGGTGTTACTAAGTTGCACCCGCTGCCACCTTTGTCAATGCCTAGCTTCCTGGGCAGACACCCTAAATTTTTCTGACCCTTCCTAAAATTTTGCAGGTAACTATTCAACTTCCTGACAGAGATTTTCTTTACGGATTCTCTTTCTCCAAAACAGCACCATTAAGGCCATTTGCTGTCAAAAATTAGAGTTTCTGGTACTGTGAGATAAGATTTTGTTTGAAGAACGTTTCTTATTGCCACCTTTTGAAGAAAATGTAATGTCAAATGCAGCAACAATTTTAGCTTGGTTATTAAACCTCCAAGTTGTCTTGGACATTGTCCCTGCAACTGATTATCTCATGAAACAGGGGTCTAGCACAGCCATGTTCTCTACTCCAGTAACACATTTCCAGCCAAAGTAGAACAGAGAAAGGGTGCTGTTGTGTATGTTAGAGATGTGAATAAATAGAAGAACCTACATTCCGTTCTTCAGATGTGATTGAGAGTCTTTGAAGATGGGATGCCCAGCTTGCCATTGTGGACATAGGTGGGGAAAGCCAGAGTGATCCTGAGCCGCTAAGCCTTGCAGAGAGAGGAGGTCTGTAACGTAAGCCTGATGTTGTTCTCCTACACACGCACGGTGTTGGTCACTCCGGAAGACGGGCAAAGGGAGCTCACATCTGTCTGGAAAATACTAATTACTAGAGGTGTCCACCCTGCTGTTTGACCCTGAGTGACATGCTGCTTGTTGGAGAGCTTTGTGGTGTAAGTGTGCTCAGTCAACTCAGGTTGCTTTCTGCCATTTTAGTCATGTCAAACTGCACAGTCCAGGATCCAGCAAAGCCCGTAACTGAGGAAGGGGCTGGAGTGACATTTTCTTGCAAGAACAAGGACAGAGAGAAGGAGCAGCAAGGCTGGGAAGGAGGGAGCAATGGGGGCGCACAGATCAGCTCTTCCCTGTTTTTGCGGTAGGGAGATGCTGTGTCCACACTGGAGCCCAAAGATCAAAGGAAATTTTGAGATTTGGAAATAATGTTTCTATCTGAACGGAAGGATTAAACATTTCCATTGAGTAAAATTCATCAGAACGACTTTGTTCGAATGCATCCAAATGTATCTTAGGGCCTCAGCGTAGAGGTAAGGAACATTTGAGCTTTTGGCAGTCTTCGGCAATGTTGGCCACGTCGCTGACTTCACTGAACATCAGTTTGTTCAGTTGGAATATTTTGAAGCGGTTGCAATACTTTTGGTACTACAATGCATGTAGGTGGCAACCAGAAAGCTAACTGATTTTCAAAGGTGTACTTTCAGGGGGACGTGGTGCCTACTTCTGTTCGTTGTCACTGTCGCTGTTCGTTGCAGTTGGTACCTGTTTCTTCTGTACATCTGGATTTAAGAACTAGCTGAATGAGGAAATTGGAATTGATGTGTTTGGAATTTGAAACACCAGTCTCCCCCCGCAGATTCAGTAACTATAACTAATGTGACTGGAAATGTAAAGTGGATATTTTTTTCAGCCTAAATTCTAAAGTGACTTAGATTCTCTAAGATATTATACTAGCCTGTACATCTTTTAGTCTTCCCCTACCTCTCCCCTCCCCCCCACTCTCCAGGTATTTTTGAGCCTTTTACAATGGACTTAGGTAAGGGAGATCACGTTAATAAACAAATAACAGGAAAAACTTCAGCTGGATCCTGAATGAGTAAGATTTTTGTAGAAGTGAGCCTTATTTTCATTCACTGCTTTTGGAATTGCTAGTTTTACAAACGTTTGTATAGATACAGGACTTCTAGATCTGCTTAAGCAAACAAGCTTTTTTATTTCCATTGTATATGTAACAGGATAAGTAGGTTACTATTTATGAGATTCATTAAAAACTTCAATTTCAAAGGTTCTTTTTTATTAGGTGTCTTAATCCAATTCTCATTATTGGACCGGGAAGTGAAAATAAATCCTCTTGAGTACAAAAAATAAAAGGCAAAATTAAACATGCTACACAGGCTGCTCAAGTAATAATAAAGAATGAGCAGAATCAGCTTGAAAAACTGATTTGTCTCGAGTAGTGCTACCAGAGGCTTGAGGTTTGTCTGCTGTGCAGTTGCTGTCAGAGACATGTGAAGTCAAAGGTGCTGTGCTGAAATTTCCAGTTGCTTCGGATTGGATCCCTCTTTTCTGTTTGAGATGTTCCCTCTCTTGTTGAATTTTTATTCCCCTGAGATGTTCTAGAGACAAGTGTCTGTCTCTTTCCCAAAATGCGTCAATTTCTTAAAATTTTTTTCAAAACATTCTAGATATAGATACATATTCCTCTCTGAAGGTCTCTTTTGGTCTTTGTTTTGTTCAAATTAATTTTTGCCCTCTGGGATTTTTAATTTCCTTGTTTTAAATGCAGGATTTTATTTGCTTCTATATCTTTTGACAGAAATAGTTAAAGGTAAGAAAATGGCTGTATTTATGCAGTTATCAGCAAGTTTTAAACATTTGCAATAAATGTGGGCAGAAACTGCTGCATTCTGAATTGGGAACGGAAGAGGAAAATGCTGGCTTATCCCTCCCTTGACATGCTTTCACTGAAGCAGATTCTATGTGTGTGTTAGTATTAACAGGCTGGGGGAAAATAACTAATTTACATGCTGCTTCTCTTCTCTGACCTCTTCTCTTTAACTGAGATATGACAAGTTGAACCAATCGTAAACTAAGTTAATGAAATTATACCTAGAAATGCACCCATCATTGTCTATGAAAGAAAGCAAGACCAATTACTTCCTGAGCTCTGAGGGTAGAGTCAGGGACCATTTGCACAAGTTGCACAGGGAGAACCTAACGGGATGCATCTGAAGGTGTCAAGACAGTTGGCTGACATCATTACAAAGCCTCTCTATCATCTTTGAAAACCCATGGGGGTCAGGGGAAGTCTCAGATGACTGGAAAAGGGTAAGTGTTATGCCCTTCTATGAAAAGGCAAAAAAAGATTAACTGAGAAACCACAGATCAGCCAGCCACATTTCAGTCTCTGGCAAAATTATGAAACAGGTTGTTATTGAAGTTATTTCCAGGCAGGTGAAGGACAAAAAGGGGACTGGAAGAAACCAACGGAGAATTATGAAAGGGAGATTATGCTTTGGCTGAGCAGAATGATTTCTGTATGGACATGAATTGCCTATAGACGAGGGAAGAGTTGTGAACCTCATCGACCTTGATTTTAGCAAGGCATTTAACCTGATCTTTCACAATGTCCTCCTTGGCAAGCTGGTAATATATGGACTAGACAGATAGACCACTGACTGCATGGAAAATGGACGGAACTCCTGAGCTCAAGGTTCAAACTGGCAGCTAGTCAATGGAGGAGTTCTTTAGGAGCCAGTACTGGTACCTGAGAATATTCAACAACACTCTGATAATACTAAATATCCTGTTAGGATGATAGGATTAAAAGCCCCCTCATGAAGCTTTTGGGTGACACCATACTGGGAGGAGAGGTAGATACGCTGGATGGAAAAAGCAACCATTTAGAAAGACGTCAACAGGCTGGAAGACTGAACAACAACAGCTGCATGAGATTTAAAAGAGAAGTGGAAGAACCTGCACCTGGGATTGAAACAGCAGGATGACAAGACAAAGCCAAACTGCCTGTGGATCAGCCGTAATGGAAAGACTCTGGAGGTCCTTTGCAGACCCTTGCATGAGAGTGAGCTGAGCATGAGCCAGCAACAAGGACCAGCAACACCCTGGTCTGAACTGGTATAAAGATAGCCAGCAGATCAAAGGATGTGGTTGTCCCGCTCCGCTCACCGCTTGGCAGGCTGCACCAGGAACATTTGTGTCTATTTTTGATTCTCTCACTTCAAGAAATACATTAAAAAATTGAAGAGGGTCCAGCTGAGGATCAGAAAGATGACTAGAGAATTGAGGAACTTGGCATATATGTGGAGAAAGGTTGAAGGAACTGGGTTTGTCCAGCCTAGACAAGAGAAGGGCTGGGGGGTAGAGGAATCTAAACCCAGTCTACCCGTATTTCAAAGATTGCCACAGAGGAGGTGGAGGTACTTTCTTCGTGAAAATGTGCACTGTAACAATGGGTGCAAGTTGCTTCAGGGGAAATTTTATCTAGATGTAGGAAGAAAGTTCTTCAACATGAGAACAATTGGTTAACTACATTGCTTTTTCATTTTCTCATTCATTTAGTGGATATATATGTCAAATAACCATGAGAGGACATACTGTAAGGGTATTTCTGGAGAGTGTTGTAAGGGTATTCCTGAGCTTGCTTGAAAATGAGCTATTTCAAATATCCTTAGAGTTGACCGAAAGTGGTAAGAACAAGAAGGTTAGAATGAGTTGATGAGCTTCTGGATTTCCCTTTACTATCTGCTATTTATTTGCTTACCATTCATTGTTCAGTTTCACTGACTCTTAAATCACAATAAGAGAAAGCTACTCAGCCATTTTTTCTGCCATTTGGAAATCTTACCAAGCCAAGTGTTCCTGGCAAAGATTTTGTAAAGGCTCAGCAGAAGAAGGGAAAATGTTTCTGCTCTTGCTGATTGCAAACTCAGTCTACAGGCTCCAGAAGTTTTTGAATTTCATAAACCTTTTTATAAGTTTGAGCTGAGTGTTGAACAAGTCTGGTAGGAACCAGATAAAAATGTATATTTAGATTTTTATCTTGTTTCCATCAGGTTGGTTCAACAGCTGTTGTGGGGAGATTTTTATGTTTGCTTGAACATAAAATTCCATCTAGGACTTGCTAGCTTTCAACCTGCAGGAGACAGTTTTATTTTCCCGGTCAGAAATAGGATACCCTACTAAGTGAAATGCCAGGCTGAGCTGCCTTTGAGAGCTGCGTTAGGACAGTATGCACTCATGGGGATTTAGATTTTGCACCTTAGCAGGATCAAATCGCTGAACCTCATGGTGAGACTTTGACAGTTCTCCCTGTTGTGACTCAGTCAGCAGACGGAACAAAAAGCTATTTTCCTAAGTTTTTATGAAATGCAAATGTTCAGTCACATAGCGATTACTTCTAGGACTTTTCAAGACTGAATAGGTGACAAGGTAGGAGAGTCTAAGTATTTCAGTGTGCATTAAGAACCAGACGACACAGAATGCCCTTCACATTTCCAACAGCACTATTATAGACTTTTTAAACTCATGGATTTAGAAGCTTTTGGTATACTGAGGACACTAGAGTTTGCACTCTTCAGACAATCCAGTCTCAAAGCCACCAGAAGCAAAAGGATGTTGCAAGCAGCTTGTACTACTGTTGATACAAGAGCCTTGGTTGATACCAGCTCCTTGGGTACAGACAGGGTAACAGCAAAGTTCAACTTTTCCGTTCAGTCTGACAGAGCACATTACATGGTCCTACCAATCACATCCTAGCACCATGGCCATTACTGCTTTAGCTACAGAAGAGACTTACAGAATAAAAATAAGAAATACAGGATTCTTAAAGGGACTTAAAGGTCCCCAGTGTTACTATAAATTGAAAAGTCTTCAGAGTGTAATATTGTCAGACCTTTTAAACTGTAAATATCTTGTCCCCTACCATGCAAATTAAAATATTTACACCAAAGGAAGTGAAGATTTTACCTTCAATGTATCTTATTATTACAGTGCAAATGCTTTTCTTTTCTTCAAACTTTATCTGTTATTTGCAAAGAGATGGGATTAAGTACATCCAGTTATCGTTAGGCAAAAAACCCCCACATTTTTCATTCCTTTTCAACAAAGTACTATTATCATGGATCTGACCTAAAGTCTTCAGCTATCCCCATTAGCTTCAGTGATGCTTAGAGCTGCAAAAGTGTTTAATTCTGTCATGGAGTCAAGGCCCATATGAACACGTAACTGTTGTTAACCTCATTGTGAGTAAAATGTTCACACTTTACGTGATGTTGAATTCATTCTTGAGATCTGTGATTAATTTATATCAAAGTTTCATTACTGCCAATGCACCCTTGTGCCAGAAGTGAGTTACAGCTGAAACTCTTTTGAAGTATTTGTCAGGAATGGGTAAAGTATAATTATAAATCATATGGAACTTTTGAGAATTGAAAGAAGAAAAATCTCAAGGACCATTAAAAACTAAACCAAATCTCCAGACTTTAAAATGTCGGCAGTAAAGACTTCTGAAATGGAATACAAATATCGGTTTTGGTGGCATCTTTTTGTGCCTGAAGAGCTTTACTTTCCAATGGGACATTTTGTTATTTCTGTAATAAAGCTGTTATTACTGCCTATATAACCTTAAAGGTATATAGTATACATAAAGTTATCCTGTATATATAGCTGTTTCCTTGTTGTCCTAATTAAGCAAATGCTGGTGAAAAGAAGCAGGTAAGGAGGGCATATAATTTCTTGCTCTTAATGGCGTTGCAAATTAACCATATGTAAATTACCCAAAGAAACTCATGTCATGTTTTAAGGCAACAAGACATAAAGGAAGAACATATTCCTTCCATCAAGGTGAAGAGGAGAGAGAAGT
>VYXH01014087.1:0-29132 GCA_013397275.1 Burhinus bistriatus | reverse complement strand
CTGACTGAGTTCCTCGGTGCACGACGACCAGTCGCCGTGCTCCGGAAGCACGCTTAGAACTGCCATGGGCGGTGCTGGCTCCGCCCCTGCCATGTCAGCAGCCCTCCCACAAGCTGCTGGTGCTGGCACGAGCCAGCCGCTTCTCTGGGCTTCGGGAGCCCCAAAAAAGAGCTCCTTGCTGGCCCTTTTCGCCTCGATCCCCTTCCCCAGCGCAGACGTACCTGGGAGACTTGTCTTTTGAATGGTACAGTGGTGGATGACTGCGTACTGAGAGACCCAGTGCCTCCCATTCCAGCTGATCTGCCTGCTGCAATACAGCTTGACATGGCCAGCTGCACCACTGAGACACAGCCCTCAGCCTCCTGCTGTCACAGGACAGGCATCACTGCAGCAAGCCAAAATCTGCTTTCACAGGACCACACCAGGACCAATGCCTGATCTTGCCCCATCAGATTGCAGATTTAAATACAAACACAACTGGATATTAAATCAGGTCTTCGAAAGAGCAAGAGTCAAATGGCTGGACGAGTCTTGGCCAATCTTTTAGCCCTGTTTTGTGCAACAGACTCTGGAGAACAGGGGAGCTGTAAAGTCTCAGCCCCTGCCCTCTGCAGAGCAAGGAGGTGGCAGAGGAAAGTCCATTTCATTTGATATCCAGAAAAGAAAAAGAGACTGTTGCAGTTCCCAGGAGTCAGCTTTGCCCACGCACAAAGCCGGGAGGATCCTCTGCACTCACCTGCTCTCAGCTACCCCTCCTTCCCACCTCTGTTTAACAGAAGCACTGCCCTTGCACACATTTGCCCTTGAAGGGATCACCACAGGCTGGAATTGATTTCCTGAGCCCACATAACAGCACACCAAAATGCTGCCCAAGGGTTTTTCTGCCCTAAAGCCGGCACTATGGCATCTGGTCCTGTGGGAATCAGCAAATCAAAAGGGTCTTATAAACAGCTCGCCATGACACCTGGCCTTTGCTCTATCCTCCACTGTTTTGCAGGAAGGAGAAGAAGGGGGTTCCTGGGGGGTTGTCTTGTTACAAGGTCTCACTCATTTTTTACTTTTTCTTTGGGGGGTGATGCCCTCAAGGGGATGCTGCTGCTCTCAGCACGTGGCAGAGGTCTGCTCAAGAGCTACTGAGCAGAGAAAACAGGAGAACGATTCTTCTCCAGAGTCAGCCAAAGCCAATGCCATATGCGAGGCTCCTTCCATAGTCACACAGCTTGGGCCAAAGCACAGCTGCTACACGTCTGGTTTGGGGTCTATTCCCATTGTGTTTAATCAACCAAATCTACCTCTTCTCCCAGCAAACCCCTTTTTCTATGGCATTTCTCCATCCCAGTGCCTGGGAGCTATACCTAACCACCTAAGGTTGCAGTCCCCAGGTTGAAACACTGCTTCCCCGGTGAATCTTTGCTTTCTATTTGTAACAACATCGTTATCTTGCACTGCATGGCATGATGAGGCCAATACTGCTCCCCCAGCTTCAATGCAACTGATTCATTTCCACTGAACAGCCTTGCAGTGGGACCCAAGCACCTATGCAGAAGTCGGAGGCATCTGCATCATAGCCAGGGCAAGACGAGCCCCTCCACAACTTGCATTAGGAAAGCCTGTGATTGAGGACACTCAGGGTATCCCCACAACTCACTGCCCAGCCCATCCGGGCCTATGAGGATTGTTGTGTAATAAAAATACCTAGGAAACAACACATGGAAAACCAAAATGCAAACTGGCACAACTAGCCTGTGTGGATCTTGGATGGGAACTCTGCCTGGATTTTTTGATGTCTTACTGGTGTTGGTATGCAGAGACGAGCCTTGCACAGCAGACACAGCCCCAACCATCGGCTCTTATAGACCAGGCGAAGGCTCACGCAGCCCAGCCTCTGACGTCCTGGCCTCCCGATGCAGTGGGGTTGCGTACAAATCTACGTGCGGTTGTGTTGCTGTTATAATGCCATTAGCATTTTCTTTTCCCATTGGTGCCATTAAGGATGAATCCTTATGTTTTCTTTTGCATACAAAAAAGTTAGGTCAGCCCAGAGGCATTGCTCAAGCACAAGACAGCTTAGCCGGGCAGAAAGGAAGGTTGCAGCAGCTACGAGACATTGCAAAAGAGGAAAGAAGCAACACAGAGAGGAGAGATACATCTACATATTTTATGAATTAGCACAGGCTAAGAATGAGTCCCTACCCTGTGACATCTTTAATCCAGACTAGGCAAAACTCATATGCGAAACTCCCAAGAAACCAACCCAGGTTTTTAGCTTAATAGTTTTTTCCACCTTGCCTTATTTAGGTGAGCAATAACTCTGTATTCAGGACAGAGCAGCATTTGCTGCATTTCAAAGCTCAGCCTGCAGCTGTCAGGAGCTACAGCAGGACTTGAGCAAACTGCACCCAAGATTGGGCCTGTGAGCTGCCTTTCACAGTGGCCGCAGCAGTAGGGATGCTCTCAGGTGCACCAGGGACCAGGAACACTGCATGGGGGGTGCCAGAGACAGCTCTTGCTGGAGCTTCTCTCTTTGCCCCTTAAACAGAAGTAGTTACCTGGTGGTGCAGCCAATGTCAGGACCTGCCAGCCCCAGCTCCAGCTGGGGGCTACTCCCTCCACTAGGCAGACAGGCTCTCTGCAGCGGTGAAGCTGCCTGTGCAGCCCAGCTCTGTGCCATGAACATCAACCCAGATGTGCTGCCCAGAGCATGTGGGTGCAGCTGGGGCAGCTCCTCACTTGCAATGACAGTTGCTTACTTCAGCTGATGTTTTTACATCAGCTGAATATGCTATTTTACCCTTTTTACAAGGGCATGTAGTGACAGGATGAGGGGTAATGACTTCAAACTGGAAGAGGGTAGATTTAGGTTAGATCTCAGGAAGAAATTGTTCACTCTGAGGGTGGTGAAGCACTGGAAGAGGTTGCCCAGGGAAGCTGTGGATGCCCCATCCCTGGAAGTGTTCAAGGCTAGGCTGGATGAGGCTTTGAGCAACTAGGTCTAGTAGGGGTTGTCCTTGCCCATGGTAGGGGGGTTGGAACTAGATGATCTTTAAGGTCCCTTCCAACCTAAACCATTCTATGATTCTATGATTCTGTTTCCCATTTCAGTTCATCTTCCAGGGGCTGTACCAGACCAAAACACTTCTCCTCCATCCAGACACAGGCCCCAGTTTCCACAGGGTGAGCTCGGAGGGTAAATTTCACTTTAATTTTTTGCTTACTGTCAAAATTCACCTCATTTCCCATAGAAAGCTGGCACACATGGGACTATTTTTACCCTGGTTTATTTTTACTTAGTCTTTCCTATGTTGCCTCTCACATGGCTGTAAAAAGAGCACCCCCACCCCACAGGCATGCAAGAGACTGACGGCAGTGGCTGGAAGGGCACTTTCTCCCTCTACAGCATGGCAGGGCTGGGGGCAAACATGCTGCTGGTGATTACAGTTCAGCATCGTTAACCCAATGGTGCTTGCAGCCTTGCTCCTCAGCCCACAGGCTGCAGCTCTGGGGCAGTGAGGTTGTTCCTAGCCAACACCACTACCTGCACAAGCGTCATTGCTAGACATACCTCCAGCCAAACACACTCCCATCCCAACAGCGCTGCCTTAAGGGACCCGATTCATGCTCATCCTCTCTTACACCACAGAGCAGTTTGGCCCCAGCAAGGCAATGGAGTGCCGCACGGCCCCTCTGGACAGGGTCTCTGCCTTCAAGCAGAGCCTGGCAGGCAGGCGGCTGGGAAAGGGGATCAGGATGATCAGGAGCAAGGGATGGCCAGGGATGCAAATGACTCTGGCCAGGGCAAACGCTGTGGGTGCTTGCCCAGTGGATGCCGCAGGCCGGTGGATTTTTTTTTGGCTTGGATGAGCAATGTACGAAGGTCTGGGTTTCACTCCTTGGGGGAATTAAAACATAGCCCAAGCTTTAGTGTTTTTTCAAAAAGGGGAATCACTGCTTCCCACCAGCATGACTAACCTCACTAATTGTGGCCTTTGTGGTCAAGCAGCAGCTGGGTAGAAAGGCAGCCACACTGCAAGGCTGGTCTGGAAGCGGTGCTGGGGCTGCAGCTTTGGCTCCCTGTGAGCACAGCGGCATGGATGCAAAGCAAGGCAAGAGGGGAGACAGAGGAGGCCAGACTCTGCCCAAGTGACCGTCGTTTCCCAGAGCTGCCTCTCACCCTGCCATCACCTCCTAAAGCATCTTCCCAAGGCTCCTGCTGGCTTCCCCAGGGGAAATCACAGCCTTTCAATCCCACCAGACCTCTACAACCCAGATAACGGCGTGCCACACTGCCCACCATGCCACTCTGCCTGTAGTGCCAGCCTGCAGCATTTGCTGGCAGGTTCCCTGTTACCATGGCAATGCTGTCAAGGTTCAGATAACATTTTCTTCCATCCTGATTTCTGCTGCCGCTTTATTTTCCCCCCCTCTCGGTGCTTTGCTGGCCACGCCGGTGCAGTCTGCCTTGCTCTTCTGTTGGGGCTGTGGTCACATTGCATGAAGCCCTTGCTCAGGAATAACAGCATCACATCTTCTGTCACAACAGAGGTAAAGCTGAAATCAGCAAGCAGATACTAATAAATCCTCTGCTATCTCTTCTCATTAGACCTAATCACAGGGAAGAACCCAAAAGGCCTGAAACATTTTTGTTAAGTGACAGAGATTTTTCAATTATTTTTTTTTTTTAAAGAAAAGCTCACCGTGTGGAAGGCACAGCTATGGGTACAGCTACTTGTCAGTGCTGGTCTTGCTATGGGTACTGCTCCCATGCTCAGGCCTGCTGGCAGCTCCTCTGTCTGCTCGTCCGCTCTTCTCAGTGCCCCCATCTGCAACCCTCCTCTCCAGAGGGGCAGCAGGGCAGGTGACACCTGCCTGTGTCATACCTGTATGGACAGCCCACCCCAACGTCCAGCACAAACCACCTGGGCAAGCAGGAAGCCCCACAGGAACGTCTCCCTGGGGCCACGATCCCTTTTCACTGAGGTGCTATTTCCTGGTGGCCTCCATCCAGCTTCTCCATAGCAACATCTAGACATTAAATATAGATGCATCCCCAAACCGCCTTTGCAAAAATGCCACCTCTCCCTACCACAAACAGGCATTTTCAGGGAATACTACATTTCTCCCTTACCCGTGTCCAAACAAAGAAGATGGGAAAGCAACTAATTAGGAGTGGTCTAGCATCATCTGCATCACAAGCTGTTAGCTAGCTGATGAGCTACTAAATTATTTTTTCTCCCTGCTGAACTCTGGCTTCAGATGCAGAGGGACAATGCCTGCTCCCCAGGACAGCCAGGCAGTGCCAGAGACTCCACTACCAGAGGCTGCTCACACCCAGGGAGGAAAGCCAGAGGCAAGGAGCTGCTGGCACTGGGTGCAAGCAGGCAGTGGTACCTACCTCACTGCCCCTGGAGGATGAACAAGGTGCATGGAAATGGCTCTTGCAGCAAACCTCAGCATGGAGGATGCTGCTCAAATACTTTCCTGGGGATCGTTAATGCTTGTAGAGAGGGGAAGAGGAAAGACAAGAAGAGAAGGACAGCTGGGACCATCAAGGAGGGCCAAGGAGAGCCCGGCACCCAGCTCTCATTTCCAGGCAGCGGAAAAAATGGGGCCAGAAAATTAAGAGGCAGGTTGCAGCCGCTGCACTGGGCAGGATGCTAACAGAGCATGGCTTGGCACTGTGCGAAAGAGAAGGTGCTGCTCTGTGCCTCCCAGAGCTGCAGCCCCCACTGTGTCCTAGGACTTTCACACAAGAATACTGGGGCTCTTTACTCACCTTTTCTGCTCCAGCCTGGGCATTTCTGAGAAAACACGGTACGCAGCCACGCTCTGCTCACCTGCTTTGTGACTCCCCATGACATCCTCAGCGATGCATCTCTATTAAGTTCAGTAGCAGGGTACAGCTCCTGATTCCTACCGGTTTTGTGAAAAGCAGACAGTGAGGGTGAGAGAAGCCAGGCTGACTCCCTGGCTGAGGAAAGAGCTGAATCTTTATTGGACACTATTGGCAGATGGGAGACATTATAGGAAAAGCTGCAATCACACCCATGAGGCACCTAGTGAAATGTCCCAAGCCTCCATGACCCCAGCCCAGGGAGGCTGTTCATGCAATGACAGCAGGGTCTCCTTTAGCTGGGCTTTCTCATCTCTTTCCTACAAAGACATTGCTACCCGATCCTTGTGCATCTCAGTCCTTTAAGCCTGGGGTGCGATAGGACGGGGGTGAGGGACCTTCTGCAGTAAGGATGGAGCAGCTGAAGGCACTACATACACAAACAGGCTCAGTGGGCACCTAAGCACCGCAGTGATGCTTCAACTGCAGCAAACCCTCTTTCAGAAAGCCCAGACCTGCTCACTGGCAGCATAAGGTGGAAAACCTCCAAAATGGTAATGTGTTCCCCTCCTGCAACCTGCCTTGTGGCTGAGCCCAGCCTGTGCTCCCAGCACCAGGGATTCAGGAGGCCAGGGACTTCTCAGACCAGAGCCTATGCTTTAGTTTCTCACAGCCCCTGTGGGACTTTCCTACCATGCATCAGTCAACACGGTTTTTGAAGCTGTGTAGCTGTTTAGCACCCATGATGTCCTACAGCAAGCAAGACTGCTGCTTAATGGCACTTTTTCTGTTTCCAAAGACAGGGAATCACCTTTTCTGCATGCAATGGCCAGCTGCAGCCAGGTATTGGTATTCATTTGCACAAAGCCCTGCCCAGCTCCTCTGGCAGGTCTCTGATCCATGCCAACAGGCAATGCTACTGCTCAGTACAAATAAAGTAGAGGAGGTAGAGCAGCACTGTGCGCAATTACAACTGAGAGAGCCCTGAATTAAATGGAGAGCTCAGACAATTGGGGTGATCTCTTATCCAAATACTGAACCCAATGGAGATGAGGAGATCAGTGTTTGGGTTACTGTCATGCCTCTGAACAAGCCCTGCATTGCTGGTGCTCAGGATTTTTCTCCTTGACATCCTTGATTTAAAAGAGTAGTACTTTGGCAACCACCCTGAGGATACTGATTAGCTGATGTTGGGACATCATTCCAGGAAAAGCAATCCATTTATCAAAGTGCTTGCAGCTCCCAGTTCAAGGCAGGTGAAGTACTAATAAATATCGAGCAAAGCAAGTGAATGAGACTCCGAAGTAGCTTAATAAATAAAAGGCTATTAAAAAAAATAAATATCTGCAGATGCTTGTGCCAACATTTCTTCTCCAGCAGCAGCTCTGGGCACTGGTACTTTGCATTCCCATTTCACAGGGACAACTCACTGGAAGAAACTCCTTGTCTTTACATTGCGAAATCCAAGCTGCGGAAACATCCAACTGAGATGAAATTGCAGATCGTTGTTTTACTGAGCAAAAACCAGCGCAGAGTCATATCCAGGTCTGAATCACAGCTAAACACATGCAGGTCCATCCTCCCAAGCTGACATCCCAAGGGCAAAACGTCCAATGCACATCGCAGGCTGCACAGATATGGGCCAATTGAAAAGTAAGTGCTGTCTGGCAAAGCAATGAGCTGCTAATTTATTGAAACACTCTGCAAAATAATTGCATTTGGAATCCTTCAGCTGTCCTGGGTTTGTGCCTTCATGCAGGAGTGTGACTTCAAGAGATGGGACATAAAAGGGAGCGGAAAACTAAAGAGATCTTTGAAGCTGGTGCAACAGAGCACACAATCAAACAGAGCAAAACTCCCAGCTCCCACCCCACACACGCAAAGCCTCGCAGCTCCCATGGACAAGCAATTAAGAAACAAATCAGCCCTGTTTGTTTACACAGAGGTGAGAAACACGTCCAAACCTAGGAGCAATTTCTGTTCCTTTAGACAACTTGCTCACAGCAAGCAGCGCACGGGGATGGGATGCAGGGAGGGAAGAGCAACCACTCTATCCACTCTCCTCCTGGTACATGGGGTGGATCGCACACCACAGCAAGACCCTGCCCCACATGTTTCTTTTGTTTCAGGGCTGACCGGTTCTCACCAAGAGACTCCTTGGTGGGTGCCTGCTCTCCTCCATCCAGCATGGGAATAGGGGGCTGGTCTGGGCAGGGTTGTGGAGATGCTGAAGTCAACTACAACAGAGATCTGGTCTCTGAAGTACATTGGTGAAACCTATTTTGGCAGGATACTTGTGACACAAACTATAGATGAACAGGTCGTTTTCAGCTTTCCTCTACAGCTGTGACAAGGAAGATGTGATTCCTACTGTGATTACAAGTGTTAGGGAGCTGCAAAATAAAAAAAAAGAAAAATCAAGGAAACAAAATAAATCCCCAGACATCAAAAGTATTGAAGCATTTTACCTGGCTGCTTTTAAGGGGGGGAAAAAAAAAAAACAAACCCAGAACCACCAAAAAAACTCCAACCCAAACAACCAAAAGAACTTCACAAGCAGATAACTACATGAACACAAACTGCACCTTCCTGAGCAAACTGGGACCCACACAGGCTACCAACACTTGGAGCACAACACTATTTGCCAGGGTTTACCCAGAAAGATAAACTAGAGCCTGCCTTCTTCCCAGCCCTTGCTTTTAGGAGGACACTTGGCGGTTTCTTTGCCCCAGCTCCTTCAGTAAGAAGGGGAGACTGGCCATGCGGCAGCCACCAAGTCATTTGCTTCTGATGCTGATAGAGGATCAGCGCAGCGCATTGCCTGCTCCCTGCCGTCTGTGCTTTCTGTTCAGGGCCATGAGTTTCAACAAGTCTGGGTCCTGGAGCTCCAATCAGAGGACAACAGGGCTGGGACACAGCCCAGAGGCAACAAACGCATCCAGCAGCATCACCTCCCTGCTCAGCATCTCCAGTGCACAAGTCCTCTCCCAAGCTAAATCTCTGCCAGCATCTGCTCCTGCAAAAGCTGCAGCCAGGCTGTGCAGCATGGCCCCAGTTCCCTGGGGCTCTCTCTTTTGCTTCTCCTCAGCTTGGCTGACTGTCGAGGTGCGGAGCAGGCTCTGAAGCCCAGCCAGTGTGGCAGTGACCTCTAGTGACACTTAGGGGACACTTTTCAGTCCCCACATCTAGGGGGTGACATAGACGTGGTCACAGACTACCATGAAGGATGCTGTCCCTGTGAAGCAAGTTGCAGCTGAGTTGGTGGGGCCATTGCTGCTCCTGGGTGGCACTACCACGCCGTGGATGGGGAAGGGATTCCCCATCATGGTGCCCTGGCTTGTTACTCAGCCTCCCTGCTACTAACCTGTTCCTCACAGCTGGGCTGGAGCATTTCTTCTCCTGATGCACAGGTGCCTGTTAAAGTCCAAGGGATGGAAAATTTATCAGCCATATGTTGCTTCTCCAATTAATCGCCCTTTGGTCCTGTTTTACAGGAAAGCAGGTTTCCCTTCCTGCTCAGGTGAGTAAGCAATGGCTCTGGAAGGGATTTCCTCCTGGAAACCCTCTACTGAGCTGCTGTTGCCTCCCCAGCACATCCTGATCTGTGCAGGCATCCTCTAGACAGGAGCACAGAGGGACAGAGAGTCCACAGATGCTTAGCCTCTTGGGTAATTGCCACAGCCCAGGAATGGTGTCAAGGGACATGGTGTACGTTAAGCTGTAGGAAATAAGTACATCCAAGAGCTGCACTTGAGTAAGATGGAACATCTCAGCTGGGGCAGCTGTCTCTGCAGCAGGGAACAGCTGAGGGGACGCTGTGATCTCCAGGGAGGTACCACAGCATGAGCTGATCAAAGAATGGGGTCAGGACGTGTGTGGAGCAGGCTGTGTGCCCCAGGAAGCATCCACATTGCAGGGCTCTGCTGGGGTGCTGCTCAGGGACTGGTGTCTTGGTACACCCAGGGAGCACAGCTAGACCTTGGGGCTGGGAGTGTAAAACGGGGAGTGCTCAGGCTTCCAACTGGATGAACAGATACAGCACGATGAAAGGCAAAGCAAAGAAAGCAGCCTGGACTGCAGAGGAAAGGACTGAGAAGGGAATGAGCATAATACCAGCCCCGTCATCCCCAGTCCCTGCTCTGCCCCTGGTTTCCAGGCTCTTTCACAGCACTTAAACTCACGCAAGGGCAGAGGAAGGATGGGGTCACTGCTACACGAGTCCAGCAACACAAAGAAGGGTTCAGAACTCTTGTCGCTAGAGCTGGCTAGTTTCCCTCCCCCCACCAAGTGGGTCTTCTCTGTGCCTCTGTCTCCATCTTCCTCTTGGACCATCTTCTGGATCGAGGTTGTTGCACAAAGTCAGAGTAATTTCCCTGCCTTGGAGGGCTCTTCTGAAAAATCAGCACATTCAAGAAAAAGCATCTTTGAGGTCCTCCGGTGCCCAGCAGTTGGGGCCATCCCAGTTCCAGGGACAGAGCTTGTATTCACACTGCAAACAACAGGGCATTCAGCAGAAATGAAGAGACAGTAAATTCAGAAGTGATGAAAAAAAAGCATCTTTTCACACAATTTGCCTTGGGGAACTCAATGTCATATGATGTGGCCAAGGGCAGGGACTTGTGGGATCAAACAACTGCTGAGCCGACCCTGGATATTTCTGTTATTCATACCCAAAAAATAAACTACATACAAATGAGGAAAGCCCAATGAGTGAACCACACAGAAGCACTAAAAATCACTCTGGCTGTTTTGCCCATGAAGCACCACGCTGAAGACTTCCCAAGGAGAGACCACCTTTTCTGGGAACAGGTTCTGGGAACAACCTGAATGCGGGCTGCATGACTTCTTGCAGCTTTCCCTGAGGTTCCTGATACCAGCTGATGCCACCCCGGATGAGTCAGAAGAAGCCTTTACTAGTGACAGTGGTAACCAGCACTACCACCACAAGGATGGGTATCAGGAATTGCTCCTTCCAACCACTCCTGGAAGATTCTACTTATACTCAGCTTGACCCCCCCGAATCACCACACCATTACTGGGAAGATCTTGGCTCCTCACCTCTGCACCTGTCCTGCAAGGAGCTGCAGCCAGTATTCAATCCAGGTGCTGGGCTTGGGTGTAAGGGCACCTGCAGCTCCAGCCCCTGTGCCAGCCTCTCTGGATGGCACCATCAGGTGTGGCTTGAGACTGTGGCCTGGTTTGGTCCTTTACTGCAGTTGATGCAACAAGTGGGTCTACAGCAGTAGCATGGTTGATTATCAAAAACAGCACTGGAGGAGGTGTGAATAGAAGATACATACACTGAGTCAGTCAGGATAAAACTTGGGCTTGGAAAGACCAACCCTTCTTCCCAGCACCATTTTGTGCTTGAGGTACAATGATTTCTGAGATCCTAAGACATGCCTAGATTTTTTTAATAAAAGTACAGTTGGTGAGAGGGACAGAGACTTGCACTGGGAACTTGTAATAAAACATGTTTCCCTTTTAAACTGCAGGGGGAGAATGCAGGGAAAGGTTTAGAACAGAGGTTTGGCCCTGAAGAGCTGGTGCAGTAAAATGTTACCTGCAAAGAAATAATGTGACAGTAAAAGCCCCCAAATACCTCCAACTATTGCAGCTTCCCTATTAATACTTAGGGTATGTTAAAACTTTCCTTGGGTGCCAGTGCTGCAGAGTCTGGGTACTCAAGAGCAGAGCCTGGACAGGACGCGGGATGATGCCAGAGCTTTCCTCGCTGAGTCGAGTGTCCTGCAGAGAGCACCACCGTGCAGTCCCAGGCCAAGGGGCAGGTGGAGGTTTTCCGAGCTGTATTACCCTGGCTCCACTGCACTGCAGAGGAGCTGGGGAAGCAAGTGAGAGGGAAGGTCATGTAACCAGCTCGGAATCACTGCAGGTTTGTGGGGTTTTTTTTAAAGCTAGTCAGATAAATGTTTTGAAAAGACATATTAAAGCCATGGCTGCTTTCTCCAGGGAACTATCAGGATGATTTTATTTGGCCAGAGCACGGTAACGGGGTCAGGCTGTTAGCTTCTATTAAGATTTGGATGTGCGTCACTGAATGGAAAGTGCTTGGCTATATTGCTTCTCATTAGATTGCTTTATGATAAATCTAATCATTTACTTACTACATTTGGCCTATCTGAAGGTTATAAGGCTGCCTCTGCAGCCGCCCCAGCAGGCTGCAAACCAAATGCCTTCCCCTGGGAAGGGCAGCTCCACCACAGCAGTGCCTGGTTCACAACAGTTAATGTCTCGGCAAAGCTGCCACCAGCTCACAGCATTGACATGGCCTCTCCAGCCAGTAAAGCACTGCCCTCACCGTTGCCTTCTCCCAGGGGGAGGCATCCGCTCCACATTTTCACCCAAGCAAATGTTTTTGGGTGACTAAGGGGTACTCAGGTGCTTGACAGCTTGGCCACATGTTGCTGCTTCACACCTCCATGCAGGCCCTCGTGCATGGGGCAAAAGCCTTGCCTTGGCTCCTGCATCACCAGAGATGAAAGCTTCCCTCTTTTTTTAAGTCAGGCTCAGCAGATTGCTCTTGCCCAGGCTTAAAACCAAGACCTGGCTTTTGGGGAAGCACAAGGCATTAAGTCAGTCCCATTAGACAGACCTGGTTATTCAGCACTTCCAAGCACAGCCTGGTTATTTCATGTCCCCACCAGCAAGGAGGCTGTGGTACATCCCAAGCTCCTCTGTGGCTGGAGGAGCAGCACAGCATGATGCAGCCCTGGAAATGCAATGGCAGAGTTGTTGGCCTGAATTCCCCCAGCTTGTGGATTTGACTTCTCCCCTCCATCTCTGCAGATCAAGCTCTTTGTGACCCCTCCTACACTGAATCCAGGCATTGAAACCCCACTGCAGCTGGTACCCACAGGTGTAAACAGGGCTGCTGCTGGGGACCCACACCAGGACTGACCCATCCCAGCATCCCAGGCACAGCAAGCACTTGTTGCTGCATGAAAAAAAGGAGAGACCAGGGTGCCACAATCAGATCTGGGATGGTGGCTTTCTCCCTGGTAATTTGGGCAGGTCTGCCTTTCATGATTTAACACATCCAGATCAGGGACTCGCATTCCATATCTTCATTTAAAGTAACAGAACAGCTCTTAAAACTCCACTCACCACCTCCTTGGTGGCCATATGGACGGGCAGAGAGGTCCAGACGGGCCACAATTCCTCCCTCCTCCTCTCCTGAGGGCGCCTGAGAGGGACAGGCAACCTTTCTCAGAGGACACAGGAGCATGCTGCAAACCTCTGATCAGAGAAAAGGGTGACTCAGCTCCCCCACATACTGGTCAAGGACCACGCCATGAGGCCACCAGAGGGACCATGCCAATGCCATGTGACAAACTGATTGCCTTTTTTTTTTTTTTTGCCAAGGCCGGGGCCCTCCCTGCTTCTGCAGTTCCTCTGGATGCTGAGCTTAATCTGCTCAGGCCAGTTCCAAGTGTGTCTGCCTCACATCCCATGGGCAACGAGGGCTTAGTATGAGCACTTTTCTATCTTCATTTGTTTTTATGATCTCATGAATTTATCAAAGACAATTAAGCCGCCCCTGGTTGAGGCATCCCAGACAAGCCACTGGAGTCCTCCTGCTCTTCCAGAGCAGCTTCTCCAGGAGGGGCAGGGTTCCTCCACGCAGGGCTCCGCACCGTCAGCCCAGGCAGACCCTCTGCCTGGAAACCCAGCAGCGGCTCAGCTGGGAGCCATCTGGTATGTTACTGGACTCTGTGCCACATTCCCCGGCCTGGGCTGCACAGGACACCAGGCTGTACCATCGCCATGGTCCCTGCTGGCAAGAGATAAAAGATACAAATGCAAAGTAAATGCAAACAAGTGCTAAGTGTATTCTGCAAGGTATTTAGGGAGCTGCAGCGGGCAGGGTCCTGCTGGGAAGACAGAGCTGTGTTTTGAGCCATTGTTATCCCCATCTCTAAAGGGCATCAGTAGATCCTGCACACGATCAGATCACCAGGTCTTTGCTGAATCCCAGCACCAGCAAGCCATCTTCTAACACACATGGCTGCAAGATTAAGACAGCTTAGCTGAATTTTCTCTCCCAAAAAGCTGGGTAGATTAACACTTGCGCACAGTAACTTGGGAAGACCTGGCGACAGCAGCACGTGTGTGAAGCCTGGGAGGCGATCACAGGGGCCCAGATGCAACACACAGCATGAGGCACACACCCCTCTGGCTACAGTAGACCGAGGAGCTAGTCCTTCCCACTCACAAGCCCAACATCTCAGAGGTGCATCAGGGGATATTTTGAGCAAAGACACCCAGGGTGGAACCAAAGTCTCTCCTGGGATGCTGTGGTAGTTTCCCATGCCTCGGGCTCTCCCTTTTAGGGGTTAATTACAGTCACAGCTAACAATCTCTGTCTTTGTTTACACTGGAGGCTGGGCACCCGCAGCTGGCACACCCACCATCAGTGGGAAGTGGGCTGGTTTGGGCCCCCCCCCCGCCCTGCTATCTGTCATCTAAAACCACACACAGAGCTGCAGCCACAGACACAAGGAGCAGCCTCCCTGCTCCAGCTGGGCTGCTCCCCTCCCAGACAACAAAAGGGCTGGTAACACGGTTCAAAGTTCTTCCCAGTACAAAAATGATCTTTGTGGGTAATTTGTTTCAGCTCAAAGGCAGCTGAAGTTAATTACACAGCAATGAAATATCACACTTTAACTCCCCTTGGCCAGGCTACCCTGAAATACTGTTCTGTTTGAGATCCGGACCTAAGTGCTTTTTGATCTCCAGATACCATCCTAGTTAAACAAGGGAGAGGCAGGTAATGGCATGCATGACCCACCAAGAACCTGGGAGAAGAAATGACTGGAGCATGGGGCTGTACATGGGGGCACCTGCCATGCACAGCCTTCGAGCTGGATGGTGGCTGGGGTATTCAGTGCACCACCAACCCATGACAGGTCTCCCAGTCCCTCATGCTCTCCCTGTGAGGACCTATGCGGCCTCTAGCCCCATGCTTTGATGTCAACTCCTGTTTGAAATTCAGGCATCTCCTTGCCACCAATGCACAGGCACTTACAGGTGATGCTCTACGTGGTCCGTGAGTAATGCTGCCGTCTGGCCCAGCAGTCATCCTGGGAAGTCCCCTGGCCACAGTCTGGCATGCCCGTCAGCGCTTGGCCAGATAAGCTCTTTACTCATCCACTTCTTGACCAAGAACTTGTGCGTCCTGGCCAAGGACTTTGCAGGTGTCTCCCTCCACCCTCTGCAGGCCCAGGAAAGTCTGTTGAGAAGAATGGAGAGTAGAAGTCTTGTCCTGTCTGAAACTCGAGCTGGGGCAGGGTCTGTAAGGCAGGAAAGTGCCTGCAGGCTGGCAGCCAGATAAACAAAGGTTGCTCCACTCACTGGTCACCCCAGAGAAGATGCTCTGTGCCTCTTGCCCTGATGCCACTTGGGCACTTTCTCCTGTTGTCTTGCTTGGGGATGACATGGAATCAGGCAACAGGGAACACCAGGCTTATGGACACAAAGGTCAAAGCACTTGCAGACAGAACCTGTGTAGGCCACATACGGGACAGGGCTGGCCCAAGGATCACCACAGCCACCAAATACAGGGCAGCTCAAAGCCAGGAGGATGGGAAATCCTTGTTGTTCTTAGTGTCGGTAACCAAAGCTGAATTAAAAGCACATAGTTAAAGTGCCCTTCCAATGTGCCCCAGCCTACCTCACAGCAGTCTGCAGGCCCGGGTCTAAAGCTCAGTAACCCCCAGGCACGCTGAAGCCCCAAGCTCATTGCCATCATCCACCAAGGAACAGGCTGCATCGCCACCTAATGGGATGTGCTGGGAAAGCCCTGTGTATCCTACTGGAAACCAGCAAGACAGGTATACAGGAGGCTCTGCAAGAGGTGGAGATGCTTACCTAGTTCCCCTGCACTGGCAGACATCTTCTGGTTGGGACATCCCCAGCACTGTAAGATAAAACAGTGCAGGGGGCACAAATCAAAGGGAAGGATGTGGAGGATGTGAGCAGGTTTGTGTACTCAGAGCTGTGCCAGGAAACACCAGTGTGAGGCAACCGTTTGTGACCCAGCGGTATCACAACCCAGATTTGAGCACACAGGGAAAAGGTTTATTGAGTATCGAAGTAATTCACTCTTCACTGCCTCCATGGCTTGTAAAAGCTCCTGCCAGTGGAGCATGCTTAATATTATGCTCGTTGAGGGAGCAGATACGTTGTCCAGTTAAACATGCCTCCTTGCAAAAACGTTCCGTGCAGACAGACACCAAGGGGAAAACCAGACCTGCAGGGATTCCAGCAATGGACATTGAGTCCATGGGGCGGCAATAAGGATGGCTAGGAAGAGAAGAAGAGGCAGTTGTGCCACAAAAGCATGAGACCAGTCAGGCAGAAACTGACGCTCTATGTCTGCGCAATCCCAGATTTGCTGTGTGGCTCCAGTCAAGTCACTTTGTCCACCTCTGTCCCCCCATGCCCAAGAAAGCCAGTCCTGCAGGAGGCTGGAAAGCAGCCCTCCCGCCGAGCTCCTCTCTGGGAGATGCAGCAAGCCAGCCATGTCTCAAAGCAAAGAGCCACCAAAATGTTTCCTGGGAAGAGCCCACACCACTCACCTTCAACAGCCTTGCTGCATGAACACCTTGTGAGAGGGAGCCTCTGGGTGCAGAGCCTGCCACCCCTGCCTGCAAACCACTGTCTGCCCCCTTTGCCTCCCACTAGAGAGCTGCACTGAAAGTGGCAGGGCTGTGCTTCACTTGATCTCACTGGCCCAAAGGGACCCAGAACGTTACAGGGGAGCAGCCCTCAGACTTACCAACCTGGCCTTATTTTGCATGGGGAAAATTCAGGGCTATCCATGGAACTGGCAGCAGGGTCTGAAGCTGCCAACAGGATTTGGGAGCTTCTCTTCTCAAAGATGCATAGTGGTACATGCAGGTCACTTGAGAGCTGTCTGACATGCTGGTCCACCTTGAGGAAGCTATCCCCACAAAACTGAACAGTCTTCCACCCTGCTGCTCTTCACCACCACCACCTGGAGAGCAACATGGCACTGATCTGTCCTAACACAGCAATGACCCTTCACAGTCCTTCATGGGGAACTGCCGGAAGCAGCAAGGATCCTGTCTCTTGAATACTGAACAAAGTCACCTGAAAGCGATGCTTGAGTTGAATGCCCTGCCAGAAGGGTCTGCTCATCTCCCTAGTCCTGCCTGGGGACTGGTCGTTGGTCTGCATTACCAACTTACAATGTAGCACAACCCAGACCATGATCAGGAAGCAGCAATTAGAGCTTTGATGCCTCATGCAAGTTTGGTCCCTCACCTCCCTCCTGCTCTCTCAAGCTGCAGTATCTCCTTCACTCGTGCTCAGAGCAAGCATCCTAAGGAGAAGTCAGCAGCAATTTGTGAGACCTCTCAGAGACCATGGTGGCTTTGGTTTCTCATTCGCATTGAAGGTACAGCCCCTGCCCACACGAGCTGGCAGGACAAGCCTGGCTCATCCACCTCACCTCCCAGAGAGCACTGCATAACAGAGGGAGCAGGCAGAGTGAAACAGGGCTGAAGCAAAGATTAAAGCTGTGCCACAGTTTTGGCCATGGTCCTACCACACACACAACATGGGCCAGAAGTCCAAAACCCAGCACCTCACTTCCCCCCTGTCCTGCCATGGGTAAGTCAGGCCTCAGCCAACCCTCCAAAAGATGCCATAACCACTGATAAGCTTTCAAGATCTCTCTCCCTCCCAGTTCCCAGCAGCGACCCCAGCAGCAGGCAGCTTTTTCAGAACAGAAGATCAAAGCCATGCCTAGGTATGGTATCAACATTAATTCTCAAAGGAAAACAGACCAGTTGAATAGCTGCTGCTTCAAGTGTTGCAACCAGGACTTTATTCTCGGAGTAGGAAACAGCTTTTGCAGCAGCCAGGGCTGCTTCTTCTAATGCAAAGCCAGGACAGACAGACTCCACACTCCTGTCTTGGCTGCTGAGGACAACAGGAGCCTGAGTTTTACCCACATCCAAAGATGAAAGTGGCAAAGGATTACATCAAGTTCCTTCCTTCTTCTTCCTTCAGAAGCTCGGGTCTCACCTGAAAGCAGGCAGAAACCAGAACCCGAAAGCAGCATCTTGTCACAATGGCAAATCCCACCCTGCCCAGCGGTGGCTCCCACCAGTTTCTGAACACCCTCATCTCTCATAGGATGATAGAAATCAACCTTGTCTCCCAAAACACCCAGAGACAGTGGCAGGCACCAGCAAATGGGCACAGCCTGGGGGCCGACATGGGCCATGCCAGGAGTGGACAGGTCACGCCTACTTTATCTTAGCACTGTTTTGATCAATTTTTTGCATGCATCAACTCCCTTTATATAACAGAAACTCTGCTGTGAACTTTGTATGTAAAAATTTGATTCCCAAAAGGGAAATAAGCTTCCACACAAAGTCGCAATCTGTTTGGACCAGCCCTCTTGTAAGCAAGAAGAGGAACCAGAAAAAAGCAAACTTGTACATCAGTGTCTTGCTAAATCACACTTACATCCCATTTTGTGAAATGCAGAGTTGCACCATAATGCAGCACAACCCCCGAAGAGCTGATTCTCCCCTTTCTGCCAGAGCCCCATAAGAGCTGAAAGGAGGACGCCTGCAGCAGTGAGATAAGGAACCCAGAGAAAGCAAAACCCTTGCTCTGCCACAACTTTTAGCCCACAGCTGGGAGAAACACATTTCCATTCGGCATGCCTGTGACCCCACACCCAGCCGGATCCTTCTGCGATGCTTCCTTGGTTGCACACTCACGTTTCTCTGCCTCACATCTCTGTGCAGAGACACAGCTGAGGGCTGGGAACACTCTCCTGTAGGTGCAGCAGCCCACACGCCAACCAGCAGACGCAGCCTTTATCCCCCATGCAGCACTGCTGTCTGGGATTGTGACTTCAGGCCATGCTCTGTGAACTGCTGATCCACAAGCAGGTGGAGGAATGAGGTGTGGCATTTGCCTCTCCTGGAGGGAGCCGCAGCAGCTGCCACAGATTTCAATGCCTGGCTATCTTTGAAGATACTCGGTACCCGCTAAGTTAATTGAGACAAAGTTTTCTCAGGCATGTAAAGTTTAGGTATCATTTGTGCCTGTAGTTTTCATTTGGGAGGGTGGAGAACACCAGCAGGAATCAAACAGTCAGGAGTGGTCCCATCAGACAGAAGCATCTAGGCTGGGCTCCAGCACCTGCAGAGGAATTACACAGTACCAGCAGACAACATGCTTGTTTTGATCTTGCTGTGAATATGTATCTGGCAAATAAAGCTGGGAACTGGAGCAGAACCTGCAAGTTTCATGCCATCCTGCCGCCTGCGATGCTCACACAATGATGCTATCTGAGTAGCAGCTATGTAAAGAATGCTGCCCTCTTATCAGGGTTAAAAGGGTCAGAGCAAATTAAGCACTTCTCACTGAGTGACTATGAGGGGAAATAGTTTCCCTTTCTCAGGAAAGCTCTCGCATGACAGATGTCTCCAATCCATGACACCAAAACTGGAGCAAAGCAGTCTCCTGGGTGGCCAAGGCTTTGGTCATCACTTCAGCAAGACTGAGACATGGCACCTTCTCACCAGTGCAGCAGAAAGACAAGCTGGGATAGCAGAGCTGCACCTTTCTGGCAGGGAAACCTAGACCCTACCTCCCTTCAGCCCCAAGGAGAACACAATTTTGAATGCCTATCCTATCTTTCAACCAGTGCTTTACAAAACACTCATTTCGCATACAAGCTAAGCAGGTTCATGGGAAGCAACATTGTCAGATGGACTCAGTTTTAACCAACACAGATGGGAGCTCCCAGGGCCACGTACCTCCAAGAAGGTGCATGCAAGTCAACAAAAGGCCAGGAACATATGGAAGAGTCAATCCTTTTCATCAACCTTTGGACCTCCCTTTCCTCCAAGACCTCCTTGAATGCAGATGGCTTTTGATATTCTCCATAAGTGCTCATCTTACGCTAAACCTGAGCAGGCACATTTCTGGAGAGCAGTGTGCCAGGTTGCAGTGTGCCAGGTTACACTGTGCTATCCACCTCCCCTCTGCGCTGGTTGCTTCCATTAACTTTTGCACAAATGATTAATTTTGCCCAGTCTTTTGTAAACAGCATTTGAAGCCAGATGGAATGCGTTGTGCACCTAAATTATACTTGCTCAGCAAGCTCTTCCACAGAAGGCATTCATTTTGCCTGTGGTGGGGGCACAGCAGTGCACATCCTCTCTTTCACTGCAGCAGCATAGACTCTTTCCTTTCACAGAACTGAAGCAGCATGGTTAATATCCAAACCTCACTGCCATTAAAACATGAAAGTTACATCTTGAAGGAGGAAGGGGAACAAGAAACTCACTGGATCTCTTAATTGTAGCCCTGGGCTAAATGTCACTGCTGAAGAGCACAAGGGGTAGGGGCAGGTGAGGAGTCAATACCTCAAGGTGAAGTGCAAAGCACAAGGAGGCTGACACAAATGCAGCTATCTTCAGCAGAGAGGCTGACCTTGTCACACCCTGGACCATTTCAGCTGTCCCCCAGCTGACAAGGAAGTTATTAATGGACATACTGGAAAAGCACAAACATGCACCAGTCAACCACAGCATAGGCCAGAGTGGGAAGGTTAAGAGAGCAAATCTGAAATGCGGTAAGCCGAGTTTTTAGAGCGGGACAGGTGTTGGCATGAAATCACAGGTTCCTGAGGCTGAGAGGCAATCTTCACAACCTCATCTGAGGCTGCAGCATGTCAAGCCTTCCCTTTGGTGGCAGGACCCATTTCCAGCCACCTCCTCTGTCCTTTCACCCCTCCTGTGCAATCCAAAAGTGAACCCAATGGGGCATTAGTCACTGGACTACTGGACTGACCAACTGCAGCCATCAGGAAAGCCAATGATTCTGCCCATAACATGTGGCCAATGGCTATAAGTGAAACACCACCACTCCCAGGGAATCTGCCTTTGCAAAGCAGGCAGAATCAAGCACAGGACATGACAGGCAAGAGGCAAGCTTCCCCACACATTAACATAGGCAATGGGAACTCAGGATAAGAGGACAGACTGCAGATGGTATCACATGTGCACCTAACACAGAAGTGTGGAAAGGGCTTGAGCCATTTTATCTTTTCCAATCTAATGAAGAACTGGAGATAAATTCATCCAACTGGCATAGCATAGTCTTCAAAATCTAAAAACTTTACAGCTGGTTTGCTGAGAGATTTTTTTTGAGGCTTTGGGAGTGGGAAGGAGGGAAGAGAAAAAAACCACAGCTAATGCTCCTTCCTACAGCAATGGGAAAGAAAGTTATTTCCTTCACAGATCTAGCTTATAAACAGTTTTACTTTTAAAGCAGAGTTAAAAGCAGGACAAAAGCATGCTCAACATAAATTTTGTCATACCACACTGCTTGCCATACAAGCCAACACTGCTTTTCCTGACTGGAATTAAACTCCTTTACATACAAAAGCTCAGCTCTCAGTGTGCTGCTGGAGCAGGCAGGGAAATGAAATGCTCTGCACCCCACTACAGGAAAGTTGAACACAACAGATTCACCAGCACTACACAGAGCACAAACTGCCTTTCTCAGAGATCCGACATCAGGTTGCATGCACATTGCCTAGTGAATCGCAGCACCTGGAGAACAACAATACTAAGATGGAGGACACCTGTAAAAGCAGATCTAGACTACCCCAAAGGGAACCTAAAGCCACAGCAGATGTTCTTTTCATCTCCACACGCATTACTGACTGCAAGATGACACTCTGGACAGGTAAAGAAAAGCTAACACTAATTGTTCAGGATCCCATTGCATAGGAGAAGACAACAGTGGCTCAGGCTGGCAGGTCCTCAGGCATGAGAGCACTAAGATACACCTTCCCAGGGTAGACATGGGATAAGAAAGCACACTGCTGAGCTGCGACACGCATAGGTCCAGGGCCCCAATAACCAGTCTCTGGAAGGTGAGAACGCACACAGATCTTGCAAAGTTTAAAAAAAAAAAAAGGCACGACCTCGCAGGATTGACTACACCAGTTCTGCTGCATTTTCACAGAAGTCCAAGGCACAGTTCTGGCCTTAGACCCCAGCACTTGCTTATCACTGTGAAGCCACCAGCTGCATTAGCACAGGGTGGCACAGTGGCACCAAAGCAGAGTCAGTCCTTTCGTGACCAGAGATGAAACTCTAAAGCCACAAAACATGGAAACAAAGAGCTAAAAGATCAGTGAGAACTATATTTCTATCCCACTGGCTCATTTAGTTCAGTATCTAACCAGGCCTCCAAGGCTCTTGTTAAAGGAGTTTTTCATACTAGTTTTGATACGGGAAGGGGCATGGGCAAGACTTGGCTGTTTATTCAAAGGCATTGTCCTGAATGCCTGGCAGCACCTTTACTCAGTGACAGAAGTAGTTAGCCCCTTGCTAGAAATGCAGAATTACTGCAGACTAAATCTGGACAGCGTTGCTTGAACCAATGCCAAGGTGCCTCATTTCTGTGACTAATACCAAATGAATAATTTTTTTTAAAAAGAACTCCAACTTGGACTTTCAGGGATGTGCAAAAATAATAATTACGTTTCTCTTTTATACTCAACAAACATTTTGATCTATAGCACCCATTCAAAGCAAGAAACTGTGAGTACAACCGCTAGCAATTATTTTGAATATCTTTTATATACTTTTAAGCACAGAAATTTTGCTGTTTAAATTGAGATCAACACTTATTTCCTTCTCTCAATGAACTTTTTTATGCTTGTCTGCTTTGATGGTGATGTCCAGTAACAGGCTTTCAGAATATGATGCAAGCATGGTTTTGTAGCATGTGCACTCTTCTAATGAAACTAGTAAAACACCACGCATGACAGAGCAAGAAGTTAAGTTTGAGAGAGCCAGAAGGATACAGGTTTAATTTCTCTTGATTCAGCAAAACAACAATAATCCTGTATAATACGCCACAGTCTTGATGAAGAGAAAATTCAGCATTGATCTTAAGTCTGCCCCTGTAACACCAGATCACTTCACTATCGCTTTGACTATCAAACATCCAAAGACAAAGCACCCCGAATTCACCAGGGAAGAACAAACCAGAATAAAGTGATTTCCCTTCTAGGAGTCTATTCTCTTATGTTGTAGCCGGAAGATGATTTAACCAGCATTCCTTTGCACTACACAATTGATGTGGAGCAGGCACGCTGAATTCAGGTTCTTCTTCACTCAAGTTCCATGGTCCATCACAGGGCTGCAAGGGGAGGCAGATCTCATTTCAGCCAGATCCACTTGTCACCAACATCAGCATTGTAGCCTTGCCTAAAATTGCGACCAGGAAGCTAGAGAAAGCAGAAAGTTCAGTCAGAAATATTTCTCTTTTCACTCTTTATGGAAATTTTTAGATTCTTTATGAAGTGCCCTGTGTTATCTGCAGAAGTGCAACATGAAACACTTCTATACAACATAATGATTAGCACTTGTAGAAAAATCAGTCCCTATGAAAAATTTGAGGTGTGCAGCTGGACCACTATGTCATAGTATATATAAAAACTAGGTCAATACGTCAACAGTACAACAGCATATTCCACCTGGGTTCATCCAATTCTTTTCCCCTACATAGCCTGGTTCCCAGTTTTAGTAAGAAATGACCCCTCTAATCATAGCATGTAGTACAGAAATTGATTAAGTCAGTAGAATCTCATGCCAAAATAGGATTACATCATTAAATACATGAAATATTTCATGCATGAAATAGAGTTAATTACTACATGAAATTAAACCATTTAAATGAAATTGCATACTTTATGCACTGATCTGTCTTCACAAGCTGAACTTAACTTTATTAAAGCAAAAGCAGTATCTGCCTGTCTTCATAAGCAAAGCCGGAAACCACTGCTTCCTGGAAAAACTGAAGTTTGTCAAACCCCATACCCACATTTCACCGGTACCCTGGGACCTAAGCAACAGCCTTCACTTGCTGCCTCTGAACCTCACTGACCTTTCAGTCTGCAACTCTTCTCCGCAGACCTTTAACACTGCTGGGAGTAGCCTCCGCCTAGGCAGCTTGGACATGTACGTCAGCCTGACCAACCTTTCTGTACCCGTGGTTCCCAAATCAGGGTTCAGGGAACCACGGTGCCGCTGCACAAAGTCACCACCCCGTACAGTTCGTTGCACATCGCTGTATGCGAAACAGCAGAGGGCTGGGGACCACAGCAGGAAGCCTTTCCTTCTAACAGCATCTCAAGAGCTTGGGTTGGTTGTACAGGTCACAAGAGGATGACGCAAGGAGCTGTTTGAGCCTAGCAAACCAAGAAACACATTGCAGAAGGAAAGGCTGGATGAACTGGAGCGCTAGGAGGAAGACATCCGATGTACTAGGAAAGCTAGAGGGTCTGCATCCTCACCAGGAAAGCAAGTTGTCACTGAGACAAGAGGAAATGGAGGTGAGCAGCAGTAGCCTAAACAGTCTTGGTTGGCATTTGGGAGTTCAAGGAGTTGCATCTAGACCTAGAGACGAGGATCTGTTACCTACAAGTCTGTGAAAAGACATGGGAGACTGAAGCACACAACCCCCTTCCTGGTAGTCCATCTAACTAGCCAAACAGATGTCCTACAACCAAAGCCTTCCACAGGGTTCAGGAGGAAGAAGACATGCAGAGCTGTGCAGATTGTGCATCAGGATGGAAAGCCAAGCCTGGCCCTCTCAGCCTGCTGCCATGTGCAGCCACATTGCAAGAGCACTCAGGCAACATTACAGACACAAAACTTCAGCAGCCAACCTGCTCTGCCTTCAGCTTTAAAGATTTGGGAAAGAGGACTGTTTAAGTAGCACCCATTTTAAGGGATCACAGACACAGCACACGGGACTACAAGAGAAAGCCTGTCAGAACAGTTAAAATAGCAAACTTTCCCTTACACAGCATATGTGCTCTGTCTGCAGGTGAGGAAAGTGCTCCTCCAGGTGAAGCAGGCTGCATCAGGTCTGCAAAAGCATGCTTAGGTGACAGAAGACTCACCACATACACGCCAACAATGCTGTCATCAAAATAGTCTCCTACCAACTTGCTTTGCAAAAGCAACACAAATTTTTCGTGCAGTTTCAGCCTGAATAAATATAAAACAAGCTCTGTACCTGCTAGATAACTAAGCTATACAAACAAAAGCTGCCAGCGAGAGATCAGTGCATAAAATACCTGCTTTGGCAATTATTCTGAACTGAGTGATCCTACGGAGGAAACCAATGTAGATACATTTCAACCTCTGAGTCTCAGATATTAAAGCAGTCCCCTTCGGAAAGTTCCAACCATGACCTGAAGTGCCAGATATGGTTAGGTCCTAGCTCCAAAAGCAGAGTCTATCTCCAGAACTTCTCTTCCTGTCTCCAGGAATGAAAAAGAGACAGAACACAACGTTCATCTTTGAATTACAATACTGGAATCAAGAAGCAAAGCACCATGAAAAGTTTTATGAGAAAGTCTGAAGCAAGCAGAGATGCTATAATAAAACCCTTCTTTTAAAAATAAGCTATCCGCTAGCAGCCTTTACAAATACTTAAGCACAGATCAAACATTGGTTTCTCACAGTACCCCTGACTTGTTCTGATGTTTTTTCCTTTCAAAAAACCGTAAGAGTATCATTTTTGAGAGCTGCCCCTGCACAGAGTAACAAGACCCAGTCTTGATGAAATCTATACTGGGGCCACGAAAACAGCTAATTAACCCAGGATGAAGCCTGTTGTTTTGAGGAAGGTGTGGGGGGGGTCTTTTTCCTTTTTTTTAAATTTTTTTATTTGAAGGTCAGAAAATAAGACACTTCCTTCCCTAAAAGATCAAGCTAACTTCTACCTCCTTCATGAGACATTCCCAACCCTGTCTTGTCACAAGCCATTAGAAGCCATTCTTGATCAGTTTTTCATTTAAAGTTGTCTTTAATGTCTTGTCTAAATATCTGAAGAAACCATGCAGTCCCATTAAGAGTTACTCCTGCTGAGCAGAGGAGATACAAGATGAAAATAAATGATTACTATCTCTGCCCTGAAAGTTTGCAGTGGTGAGCTAGGGAGGACATTACACCTGCTGTGACCAGCCTGTATCTACTAATTCTAGCACAAAACCAGCTCTCCCTGGTCCACTCCAAGCAGCACCTAACTGGCTCTTTGATACTCAAGAGATTCCCAGATAACTAGATTATTAAAGCAACAGGAGCTCTCTGGGAAAACAAAGTTTACAGTATAATTTCTGGGTAAATCTGCCCTCTTTAAAAGATACAATATCAATCCCAACAGAATTCAAATTCATTGTCCAAAACAAATTCCCCATGTGTCTTTGGTTAAAGACATGCAATACATCAAAGTGAATTTTATAATAAGTATTCATCCATACTCCATCGTTCACAGTGGGCCTTGGCAAAAGCAGTCAAGTGTTGTGAGTATGTTACAGACAGGCTTTCAAAATAGCCAAAAAAATGGGAAGAGGAAGGCACAGTAAACAAATCCCATATTACAATATACAGCAAGCAGAATTATTTGAATTTATGTTCTGTGCACTATCTGCACCAGGCACAGATAACACAGACAACTTCCCAAGAACAGACTCTTCAAAGCTCATTTTTTACAGCTGCATCCATAGCAAAAAAAGGTACACAACTACAAACAAACTAGGTCTGTCCCAGAGGGGAGGAAGCTGGTGATCTTTTAGCACTTATTGAGCATCTGGAAAAATACTGGAACAGGAGTCATTCCTATTTTTGCGGTTTTCTGCTTCCTCTCCAGCTCCTTGCATGCCTATCTCCTGCCAGAACAAGCGTTTGTTCAACGTCACAAAGAGCCTGGATTAAAACAGCCAAATAAAAAGTGTTGCAGTGATGTTGCACAGCATGGCTGAATGGACTGAACAGCATGATGCCAACAAGAAGAGGTCCCGCAGTACCCATCCTCTCATCTCTCTGCTGCACAGTCCAAGCCAGCTCTGCAGCTTTGCTGGATCATTCCACAAGCTCCACCAACACCCTCGCTTAGCAAGCGGCTATTCACTCCTTCTGGCCAAGTTAGTTTTTGGTGACTCTGCAGGCTCAGTCAGCACCAGACCACTGCATACCAGACCACTGCAAAGAAGCGGTGGGAGCACCAGGGAACATCTGGGGATGAAGGGCAGACAGTGAGACGTGCTCATTTTGGAGATAACAAATGGTGAAGTTGGTGCTCCAACCTGCACCCTGCTGAAGTTTCCAGCCTGTTCTGCCCACAGCTGCTTAGCCAGCACAAGGGCAGGGATGCGAACAAGTGGCCAGCCCTGAGGCTGCTGGTATCACTGCCAGAACAGGTAAACTGTCCAGCCTAGAAAAGAGATGATGGAAGAGAGACAGGACAGAGCTCTCTATAACTTGCCAGTAGCTGGGAGCACAGAAAGGGACTGAATATTCACTGTCCCTTCCAGTACAAGATGGTGCCATCAAACAAAGCCGATGGTGCCATCAAACAAAGCCGATGGCTTGAAGGACTCCTTGCTGAAGGATACTGCTGACACAAAAAATTCAGTGGGTCTCAATGGGAAACAGGCAAGTACTTGGAAGAGACGTGCATTTTCCATGAGACTTGTGCATTACGAGTAAGTTTCCCAGTCAGAACTGTAATGAAAAATCAGCAAGGCCACATCACTTGCAAGTGGCTGGCACATTCACGGGAACATTCTACACGTCTTACCTTCAAATCACACTTGAGTAAGACCAAAGAAAAGGTGTGATTTAACGGCCACATTAAAAATAATAGTAGTGCATCCTATTACATGTGATCAATTACTAACAACACATTTCAACAGGCAAGTAAAAGGAGTAGCATACAGGGTCAAATAAATCCCTTCAAACCCTCTTAGGTCCATTCAGCCCAAAGAGATGTATGGAGCCACAAACAGATCTGTCCAGCACCATGCGGCAGAGAAAGCAGTTGACCATCGCACCAAAGCTGAACCTCTTTCCCAGGAAAAGTAAGAAAAGCCATATTGTTATCAGCAGCTATCTAGACATAAGCTTTGCAACACAAGAATTAAGTCTCTGCCCTCAAGAGCTTACAACTGAAGCAGCACTGGCCAAACAAACAGGAATAGAGAACCCACTAGACAAGCTCAACAGCTCACATGCACCCCTGCAGCATGACGTAAACGCCAAGCTCCTGCAAGGTTACTGCCAAGTAACAGATTTTTCCACTCCATGGAAATGGATAAGACAGAATCAAATCTTAGTCTGCTGCACGACACTGTGCAGAACTTAAAAGTTGACAGCTAGGATTATTTCAAGAAGTATGTGATAAAATCCACCACTCAGAGCATGGAACTAATGAAATGAGCTGTACCCAAAGACAGAGCCAGCTCAAAAGAATGAAACTGCTCAACTTTAAAAGAGCATCAGTAAAAAGATGAAAACAAGATCATCTCATCAGTTAAATTAAGAGCTCTGCCACAGAAGCATCTGTCAAAACTATAAACATGATGAAAAGTCCTATAAAGTGGTATAGGCTGCAGAGTAGCAACAAACAGCTTTCAGCCAGCTGTTCGCTATACATGGCGGCTGCCATTTCATAGCTCCTCACAATAATTTCAAGCCAGACATGTATAGGTAGAGCTCTGGAGAGTTTTAACAATCTGAAGAGGTCTACATCCATCAGTTTAGAGTCTGTCTTGTTTTCCAAGCTTTCAGGAGCAAAAAGAATTACTATTTTTTCCCTTCTATTTCTGTGCTGCTTTCTACTAATGGCTGGGCTTCACAGTTAAAATATATCTATAAATAGCATGTTTTGAGCAGCGCTGATCAAAGAGCACTTAAAACCAGAGTCATTACTCTGCAAGCATGGGCTTATTCATCAATATCCAAACCTTTTCATTTAGTGATGTTTATAACAAGCATAATAATAGCAACTTCATAATAATAGCACCTTCCATCACTGCTGTTAGTGCAGACTCCCGCTTTTTCAGTAGAAATCCTGACTTCCAGAAGTTTATTGTCAATGTTTGTTGTTGGCTCACAGCTAAAATCTGAGAGAATCTAGGAACATGTAGCTTCATATACCGGCTATATTCTGGAAGGGTTTGGTTCCTATGTTCCAGATGAACAAATAGAAGAGGGGAGGGAGGTGTAATACCCCCAAACACACATCAAGGTGTATATGGTTTGGTTTCCAAAGGATTGGCATAGATAGATATTTGTTTACAGCTCGATTCCTGACATTCTTTACTCAAACAAAATTCTTAATGCTATTAACATTCATTATAGCCCAAATAACAAAAGTACTCAAAGGCTTTACTGAATTACAGAATCACAAGGGTTGG
>VYXH01014034.1:0-14108 GCA_013397275.1 Burhinus bistriatus | reverse complement strand
AAGTGCCCTGAACAGGTTGAAGTTTGCTTTCTGGAAGTCCACGGTAGTGGTTTTGCTGACCCCCTTCCTTACTTCACCAAGAATCGAGAACTCTATCATTTCATGGTTGCTAAGCCCAAGACGGCCTCCGACCACCACATCACCCACCAGATCTTCTCTGTTTGTGAGCAGCAGGTCTAGCAAGGTACCTTCCCTGGTAGGCTCACTTACCAGTTGTGTCAGGAAGTTATCTTCCACACACTCCAGGAATTGCCTAGATTGTTTCCTCTCTGCTGTGCTGTATTTCCAATACTTTCAATACTGCTGGCATAAAAGGTTAAAAAGTAAGTCATGAAATCATAGAACTTTGCAGAGGTTTAGTGAGTCACTGCATTATTGATGGTAACATTCTAAATTGGATAATAAATTGGCTTAGTTGTGTTGCTGATGGCCAGAGGAAAGTGGTAAATGGATACAGATGGAGAGGGAGGGTGACAAGTGGATTGTCAGTGGGATCTGTGCTATGCCTAATCTTGTTCATACAGTTCTGTATATCACTAACCTTCAAAGCAATATTTCATCAGCTTAGCCATTACCAGATAGTTTGAATCCATTTTGCTTTTTTCATAACTCAGGTGAAGTATCTATTAAAATATGAAAGTTGAACTGTTTAATAAACCTATTTTTTTGTTTTCTGTCACTCTACAGCTACAAAAAGATTACAGAAATAAATAGTCAAGAGAACTGCTGGATTAAAAGTTGGTAATTTATGTGAAATTATTTAATAATTTCAAAAGTCTGTGATAACACGATTACAAAAACACTTTCTCTACATACTTTCTCAAATATAAAAATCATTGGAAAGCATGAGGCTAAATTTGGCATCTATACCACAGTTCTCATCTGATGATATTGTTGAAATAAAGTGGTATATTAGGTCATTCCTTGTGATCTGTTGTCTTCATCAAAACTGGTATGAAGGTAATGCCAAGACAAGCCTACAGCTGCATTGAAAACTGCATTATTTGAACAGAAGGCAGCATCTTTCCCTGCCTAACATAAAACCTTTTCCGTGTGCTTAATCTAAGACATTCAGGTTTGTTATGCTTCAGTTCACTATTTGAATCAGATCCTGAGATAAGTATTAAGTAGGTAGCTCAATGATTGGAGCTTTGCCAATTATACCAGATGAGAATCAACCAGAATTGAGTTATACCATCACCAAAGTACACTAAAAAGAGAGTAATATGTTCAGGTTACAGGATCAAGCCTGGGAGAACGTTAGTAAGTACACTGAAGCATGGATAGTAGTCCAGGAACTGCATTAGAGAGTTACAGGAGGACACCTAGTAATGAGCAGTCAGGAAGGCTACAGGAAGTCCACCTATGACCAGAGGAGGCGGGACAGATGTCTGAGGGAACAAGTACTGCAATAAAGCTTTTGTCATGCAATCCTTGTACCAAACTTATTTGGACAGATAGGGGCAATCTGGAGAGTATGAGGCTGATGTCTGATAGGATCACTTAATCCATGTCTTTTATAGCTGAACATTCCGGAATAGTAGGCTGTTGAAAATGCATGACTGATTTATGGAGAGTCAATACATCTAGAGTCTGTAGTCTCCAGCAGTCAGAGTACCTATGTCATTTGTGTTTGAATAATTGTTCATTTTTTACAAACTAATACTATCTTGGTCATTCTGTCCTGTACCTAATAACACAGCAGATGATTCTGTTTGCTCAGTCATTTGCCTTATACAAGAACCACAGCTATTACAGTGGTGTCAAGAAGACAAAAACAGGGCAGCAAAAGACAGTGGGTAGGTTAGATGTTCCCAAAGATTAGAGATTCCTACCCCAGCAGAAATAACCAAAAATTTTAAGGCAACCACACGGGCAGATCAGTGAGACTTACATTAGTCCATAGTTCTCAGTGATGGAAGAAAGAAAATTCTTCCTCTCCAGGATCTCTTCTCCTCTTAGTTATCCGCTTATGGAGTGGGGCTTAATCTCTTCTCTAATAGTAGCAGGTATCACAGTGAAGCCAGCCACATTCCTGCATTTTGTCTTTTCTCCATATGTTCAAAACAGTAGTAACAATGTATGTGTAAGGAGAGTCACAAAGGCCTTGTTCTAGCCAAACACAGCTTTCATTGCCTTCTTGGTTATCATTACTGTGCAAACGACAATCCATTCCAAGTATATAGTATGTTCCTTTGCAGTTCTTGAGACCACTGCAATCTCTTCCAACATCTGTCAAAGTTTAGCTTCATATGTACAGTATGGAAGCATATATTTGAAAGCTATACATATTACAGGAAAACTCTAGATACATTTGTAAAATCCAATCTTATTACCCATTTAGAATGAAAATGTGTTCTTGTCTGTAAACTAGTGCTAGTTCTGCATCTACAAATTGTCTGATGGTAAATACATTTTTAATGATTACAGCCGTCCCTCAGAACAGATGTTTCCTCAACAGTTTTGTACTTGTTTTTCTGGTGCTAGATCTCTTAAATAAGTTGGCAACAATTTGTTCAGTTTTAAAAGAGAATCATCCACTGGTGCCAATTTTGTATTGACATAAAACTTTAGTATACTTGGCCCTCAGTTTCTCCCATATGGGGGAAAAGTTGCCTTTCTTATGGCTTTTATTGTTTCATTTATCCATAATTTATGTGCAGATGGAAGATTCATTCCTTGACTTACTCATTCTATATTAATAAATAACTAATGCTTGTACACCCCTAGACTTGTATAGCCCTTCAGGGTTAAAATCAGAGGCAAAAAAGTTCAGCTCCCAAGCAATTCTGTGGGAAAGATAACTGCTGTGGATCATTTATGTGGTTATAAAAGCAGATCACAGATGGATCATTTGCACAGTTATTGCTTCTGTGACTCTTAGTTACAACAAAGTTGCAGAAATGAGAGTAGTAACTGCTTTTGTGTAATTCTATAAATACAGAATAAAAATGGTAAATGAGAAACACAGAAACATCTGCTTGATGAGCAGGTCCTGTCACAGACTCTGAAAATTGATTTATCTTAACAGAAATCATAAGTAAAATCTAGGTTCTGATTAAAAATAAAATATTTCTAGTCTTCAAGACTATGCCTGTAACTTAGTAAGACTAATATTGTTTAACATTGTTTTCTGCAATCTAAAAGCAACCAAAATTTGTCATTATGCTAGAGGAGATTCTGAAAGCCACAGATAAACTTAATCCCATCATTAACTTATGAGAAAACTAGCAGAAATTTTGCAAAATATATCTCCCTCCAAATTCCATCCTACCTCCCAAAGCCTGTTGGGACCTACGTCTCAGACAAAAAAACCTAACATTTCATATTCTGTCAGTAATAAGTGTAATCACATGCTAAAACCAGGACACATGAGCACCACTTTAAAGAATTTGTATTTAAATTGAAAAGAAAATCAAAGAAGAGGTTTCTACAACTGTGTACGTTTTTTACATTTTCAGGTTATATTACCTTTCTTTTCAAACTGAAGGGTTGATATAATCTGGAATATTGTAGAGTTTAGAGCTTCCGATAGACTATTTAAGTTTATTTTACTATTAAATGTGTAACTTGTTATTGATTTCTTTGGTCAACATCTCAAAACTATTAATTTTTTTTCTCTCCTTTTCTTTCTGGAGTTTCCCTATGATGTTTTTTTTGAGGGAAGGAGAGAAGGGAGGTGGTTTCCGTATCTGTCTGGACAGGTCTCTGAAAATTGTTTAAACAAAAAAACCTGAAAAAAATAACTGCATACCTTAAGTATATTCAGACAAATTGGGAAAGTATAATATCTGCTTTAAATAATAGTTAAAAATCATTGTATCTTAGAGATGTAGAACTAGAAGGAACTTCAACGGGTCACCTAAAACATTGGCTGAAACTGACTTGGAATCATGTGTGCAAGGTCCAGCCCTGGCAGTTTTTTGCCTAATCTGCTCTTTAAAGACCCTAGAGAAGAGGATTCCATAATCTAATCTACAAGGGCAGCCTGTTCCAAGGATTTACCACAACAAGTGTTTTTTGTGGGTTTGTGGTTTTTTTTTTTCTAATACCTAAGGTAAATCTCCTTTGGTGTAAATTAAGCCTGTTTGTTCTTATCCTTCTGCAAGCAAAGCTGATGTACATTTTCATCAGCATGTCAGAACACAGTTATGTCCTTCTTTAGTCTTGGGGGATTTTTTGACTTCTAAAACCCAGTTCTTTCAGTCTTTCCTTGTAAATCGTATTTTCAAAATCTCTGACTATTTTTTTCTTTCCTCTGGCTTGATGCCAGGTATTTCTAGCTAGCCAGAGTACAGAAAGCAAAAGTCTCACAAAAGCTCACACAAAAGGAATAATCATCTCCAGGCCTTTCATGTGACTTTGCTATTAATGCATTCTAGAATCACATTTGTGTTATTTTAAAAATCATTGTTAGAGTTCAGGGTTCCTCAGACCTTTTTTCTGAAGTTCTGCTGCACTCACTCATTTTTTCCCCATTTTGAAATATGTTTTTCTGTACTATTTTCCATTTATATCTGCTGAATTTCTTGTTGATTTTAGATGGCTTCTTCAAATTACAAAGATCATTTTAATTTTAATCTTATCCTCTGAGCTTGACATCACAGTTAGGTTTTATAAACATGCCCTACACTCCATCAAGAAAATTGTTAATGAAAATAATGATTTTCATTATCTATTGAGTAAATATTTTCTTCCCACCTGAAGCTTTGTGACGTGATCATTCCACAGCAACCAGTTTTGGTGTCAGAAACAAAGTTATGGCCTCATAGAGGTACAGCTGGAATAAATGAGTTCATAGGAGACAGATTTCATGCATATGTACATAGTTAAGTAGCATAGCGTCAGGGATAAATATAGCATTTATACAATATATAAACAGCAGCCAATAACTTTTACTCATACAGAATTCCTGCTTGAGCAACAGCAGCATAATTAGCCTATACAGTTTAAAAGTCTGTTTCAGAAAGACTTTTAAAAATGAATCTTCTTCTCTATGTGTTAAAACTCACAGTAATTAGGAGTTGTAAAAGTTTACCATATGGGATCAAAAGCAAAAATATTAAATTAACACCAATGTGAAAGTACTGCAGTGCATTTTATGCACCACTGACATTTCACTAAAATTTCATCTGAAGGTGTGGAACACACATGCTAATCTCTTGGTACAACATTTAGCTCTAGAAGATAGGAAGCAGTAGGATATCCAATCAAACAAAGAAAACCCTCATGAGCAAAGGTGGGAGAAGCTTTCCTTACATAGCTCCAACATAACATAGTGCACAGAGCCAAAGTAATTAACACTGACTATAAATACTCCAGTGAAACCCTGTTCTACAGAAAAACACAGATTTAAGAGAATTTAAATATTGCACATGTAAACTAGACACAGAAAGGAAGAAAGGCTATGCAGCTCCTGGAACTGAAGCTACGTCCTTGAGCAGATCTCTAACCACGCTGCCCAAATCTCCAGCACACCATCTGCTTGGGAAAGCAGGCTTCCTGAGAAATCAGACAATCAGGAACCAACATCCCAACATCAAAAACACAAACAAAACCAAAACAAAACAAAAAAAAAATCAAAGAATTACAGATCTTTGTTTCAACACCCCTGTTTGAGGTACTTTCTTCCCACTAAAAACGTTAAATTTCCTTAACAAGGTGAATTCCTTTTTTAGCCACACATACTAAAATGCACTAGCATTTAACAGAGCTGCTCTGTACATTGCCTTGTGGTATATCAGATCATAAAAAATACACTTCTTCCAGGAGCCTGTTCCCTTCACTCCTCTCAGACACAGCTACTCTTATGAAGCACTATTATTTGTCTGTAACATCCATGTTATGTAATTCTCTCAGAGGTCTTACACAGAAAGTAAATATTAGAATGGAAGGTAGTTTTATGGACGTATCAAAATGCCTGGTTCAGTGTTGGTCTGTTTTGCTGACTGTGTAGACTTGATTTCAGGTATGCAGCCGCTTATTTATCTGTGCTTTTCTGCCAAAACTGGTGCTTGGATTATGCCCCATTTTACCTACACAGTACTGCTACAGGAGCAAAAAGCAGACAGTGACCTTAAACAGGTCAGCTGGTGTTCCCCAGGAACTCCCCTGACTTGTAAGGTTGTTACAATCTGCACTTCTCTGTTGAACAGAGTATTAGCTAAAGATTAAGGAAGAAAAGATTCATGATAATCTACAATTTCATGTAATAGTATCTCTCTCTTGACTAAAGACTCATTATCCTTCATAATTTTAGTGTTCTTATCCAACATTGCAAAGTTTGTGGTATAATTGCTTTCATCATTGTGACCATTTATTAAACCTTTCAATGCATGTGACAAATGATGTATTTGCTAACTGAGAGCTATTTTAATGAAGTTCTGTGGAGCTGACACTTAGCAGTGCTTTGAATGTTCTTGCAGTTCTTTGTTTAATCTTTCTTCTGTGCTTGCTTTTTCTTACCTGTCTTTAAAGTTTTAATAAATAGACTTAGGGTCATCTGTTACCATGGCTTTTCTTTCCTTGCTGAATAAAAACAATGGTTGACAACTCCTTAAAGGGGCTGCTCCTGCCCTGTCTGCATCTCCTTTTGGAACTATGAGAAAGTAAATACATTTTATGGGACAAACCAGTGTGACTTTATATGACCTCTTGTTATTAAGTACCCTATTTCCTGACAAAATAAACAGAATTCTGTGTTGTTTTTCTGTTTTCCTTTCTTGCCCTTTAACTAATTTTTGCTATAAATATCTCACTAATATGAAGCAAGGATTCTATTATGAACCTTAAACTTTGTACAACTATCTGTTTATAAACAAAATTCTTATGCATGGGTACTGCAGAAACCTTTGTCACGCTTAAAGTTTTGTCTGTAAATCAGCAATAGAAATAAATCAGGAATATCTCAAAATGAAGTGACTAGGGTTATAAAAAGGAGAAAATCTGGAAGCTGACCAAGCTTCACTGGAAAATCCAGCAAATATCAATCCATTAAATACTTAGCATAAGTATTTCCCTTTACACATGTAAGCAGTTCCATGGAAATGAAAAATATTGCTTACCAATGTCATGGCTTAACCTGTTTTGTGATATCAAAATTATTATTTATTTTACTTTCTTTAAAATATTGCAATTAATATCCATCAAGGATTATCTTTTTAAGGAATTTTAGTGTTAGGAACAGAATTTCATTAGCATCTTCAAATAGATACCTACAAATTCTAATTACATGTCCTAATTATTTAATAAAGTTAGTACTGTACATGAAATCACATAATTAGAACATGAAGTAAGTAAAAGTTATGATTTGTAATTAGCTAACAGAATGTGCAGTGTGTGTTTAATTTACAAGATATATGAAAGTTGATTAACTATGTATTGTACTGCCACTGTGGATCAGCTTTAAAATGATGCTTGCCTATTTCAAAAGTTTTTTTGTCAAACTCTCAAATCATTAGTTTCTTGGATTTTTTGTCTTAAAGATCTCAGGTGTTTTCCTTAGATATTTTCAACTCAGAAAAGAGCTGTTTCTCCAGATTTTTAGGTGTAGATCAGAACAAAACAGATGAGTAACCTTTTAGGTTACCTATAAGGTAAAAAACTCCTAGGTAGGAGAAAGTTTACTAAATCCTGTTGAGCATATATTTTAGCTACTACATTAGACATCCGTCTAACAAAGCTATCATTTCACACTTCGAGGTTAGCCTATACGTAGGCTGCCTTACCAGAATTGTAATTGAAATTGAAAAATTTACTGCTGGCTAATTCTCCATCAAACATCTAATTCTATACAAATTTCTTAATCTCAAAGATAATATGACCACATTATTTATGGATGTCATCTCTGTTCACTTCAATAACAGAAGTTTACTATCTTGATGCTCCCTGACTCAAGAAAACCTCCAAAAAAGAATATTTGAGGGGTTTCTTCTATCACTCAACATGAGTCAGATAATTAATAAAAAACTTAAAAATTTAAGAAAAGTTAACAAACAATATATTTGATGACATGAAGGAAGTTTTCATTCTTTCCCAAAACATAATTTAAACTCCAGCTTGTATTTTACCATATTTCTAATCTCCTTCTAATGAACTAATTAGCTCATTTTCTGCAGGTCTTATGATGCATTTATTAGAATTTAAGAGTTTTGAATATTTGAAAATTAGAAAAACACATAGGAAGCTACATTCATCTTGGACTACAGAATCTGGAAAGTATTCATATGAAAAGAGAAATAGATTGGATTTTTTTGGTCAGCAGTAGCAGGTTTTGTTACTTTTTCTCCATTTGCAGTTATTAACTAACATTATTGCTAACTTGAAGCTCATTTTTATTCTTATAACCATTCCATAAGGAAGTGTGTAAATTACCAACGCAAAGAGTTCTCTGTAGAAACTGAGATTCAGATTTTCTATGTTAAAATGTTGAAGTTTTATTTCTAACTATTAACATTTAAGTCTTAGAGAATACAGTTACTTCATGGCATTTAATCTTAGCTTACATTTTCATTTGTCCTTAAGAGACTGTGGTTTCTATAAATTTATTCAGAGATTAACCTTTTTCTGTTGTCCATTTGCAGTTACCTCCTTTTAACCGTAGCTCAGTCACGGTTTTTACTTACATTGTCATAGAAGTACCATACAAATCAGTCCAAACTATGATAGTTTTAATTGTTGTAACATACAACAATCACTGTTTCTCTTATGTGTAAAATTGAAGGTAAATTAACCCTGACCTCAGCTTTGAAACTCAGAAAACACTGTTGTATATACCACATACCATGGAGGTATTGTCTAAACCTAACTACCTAAAGAAACGCAACTATGTAAGCAAATGACAATGAGAAAGTTTAGAAGTTCCGGGGGGGTGAGGGGGAATAAAAGAGTGAAGAAGAAAGAAAAGACCAACACCAAAAACAAACAAACAAAAAACCCTCCTTGCCATATTATGAAAAATACAGAAGTATTTATTTTTTACCTGTTAGTAAAAGATTAGTTCAAGATATGTTCTAGCTCTGCAAAATGGAAATTATCCCACATTTTTAAAAATTGCAAGGAAATAGTTATAGCAGCAAGGTTTTAACAGCAACATTGTTTTCTGTAAATTAGTTGAGTCCTTATCTTGAGTAGGTCTTCTGTTTATGCTGCTCTGTTGTTCTACAGCCTACCGGATAAGGTCCTCCAAAAATCTAATTTTGTGGTGCTAAAGAGAGTCTATATCCATCTAGTTGTATTAAGCTAATTGCTTCCTACAAGAACACATCAGACTAACAGATCATGCCTGAGTAATGCTTTTTAACCCTTGCTAGCATTTAGTTAAACTTAACCCCACTAAGAAGTTTCATGATCATTGCAATACACATTCTGCACTCAGAATATAAAAAAATCGAAGATAAGAGATGGCCAGCCACACTTCAGGCAGCTTTTTTCAGCTGAGGAACAACCACATGAAGGGTATGAATTCTATAAAATGGCCCACCTTCCTGGTTCCCAGGACTTGCAAGAAAACTAACCTCCTCTTGGTCTTTCTGGCAATGGGCTTGGCAAGCCCACGGAGGGATCCTCTGATTCCATTACCTGAAACTGAGAACATGTAAACCACCCTTACGGTTTAAACTATTTCACAATTCCTTGCAAACCTCAAAGAGAAGTTTACCGAGACAATGTTAAAACATGGTACTTCTATATCAAAAAATTTAAAATTCTTCCACTTCGAGTGTCTCTCAAACAGCTTGCCTGGTGTTCCTTGAAAATGTCTATTCTAACATCCTGTATATACCAATTCGAGACTAGTTTTGTCTGATAAAGTTCAAAATCAAACTTGTTCTAAGGAATAATAAATTTGTATTGTGTTGCACGTAATACCTATAGTACATTTAATAAAAATTATAATTAACAGTATTGTGATGCAGCCCATCCCAGCTAAAATTTCTATTGTATATGTAAAACATTAATACATTTAGTACATGACAGTTGAAAATATCCCAGCTGCTTCAAAAACTGCAGTGACATCTTCCTATATTGCTAGTCATCTGAAGAGCACTCCTTAATACAAAAGAAAATCACTGTCCTGTTACATGTTTCCATGTAGTTCTGCTGATTTAAGCATAGATATGAGTGTGTCAGCAGTGAATTAAATATTTAAGTATTCTGAAAACCACAATTTGTAGATATCATTAGCCTGTAACACAGAACCACAGCTAACTCAAACATGTTAGAACAACTCAGTTTTATAAGGACCATTTTTATGCATAACTTTACCTAAGCTTACAGTTGAGCTACCCAAATTCTATAGGCAGCAGTATCTCTTTCACATATTACTGTCTTCCACATTTACCATAAGGTTTTTTTGGAAGCACAGTTCACCTCCATTGTTTCATTTTTTTACACAAAAAATTGTGCAAAATTGAGAAGTCATCAATAAAGTAACTCTAAACATGGTGAAAACTCCACCTCTCTTTTTTCTCTTCTGTGTATTGTTGATCTTCAAGTGACTGTGAATTTAATACATCCCTTATTCATTTATTCATTCGTTCATTTCTTAATTACTAATCAACTGAACACTGCAATTGTTAAAAAACTGTTCAGGTTACTTCAGTGTAATCATTTTCAATCACACGTATCTGTACGCAAATCCTTTTACAGTGAATGATAAAACATGTGTTGGCTTCAGTGGGATGAGTAGTTGTCCAGCAAGTGCAAAGAGGATACTGTAAATATTTGTAGTTAATTCCCCTGAAGAAGTCTAGCCTAGGCTTCTGTTCAGGCTGTAGGAGATGACGATTGCCAGCATCATCTCTGCAGAGACCATAGTGCCAGTGGAGAACTTCTCCCACCTCAGGCAGCTGTTGCAATATTTAAGCATCTCTCTGTACTGTGGAGATTACCAAACTGTTTAAAAGCAAAGCACTGAAATAATATTCCCAAATATTTTCCTAAGAATACTTCTTTCCAATGTGTTGGAACAGGGCTAGAATGGCAGACATTACAGAAAAAACAGATTTTTGTCTCATCATAACTGCACTTAGCAGTAAACAAAGGAAATAAGAAATAATGTAAATTGATTTTGCTCATATCAGAAACATCTCCTAAAGTAAGTGCTCGGAATATCTGAAAACCACTCTTTAAACATATTTAGTTTTTCTTATTTTATTCAGATCTCATGTTTTACCCTGTAAACTTTATTTTTGATACTTTAAGTATTAGCTATTGGTGTTTGTAATAAAAACAAACCACCCTCCCTAATACATACAAAAAAACCCCAACTTCAGTACACATGATCACTCTGCATCCCCTCAGAAAGATACTGCAATGAGAATCTACTAATCCTAACTGCTAGATATTCGCACTGGACCATTTTTTTCCAAATCCATAAACTGGCTGAATCACAATATCTAAGCAGGATGCAACATTTTTTCTGTATATGTAAATTGAGTGAGCAGTAGTCTCAACATTGACTGAGGATTAAGTAGATGGTGAGAAAATGGGAACCCCTTGTACCCAGCAGTCCTTATAACTGCTAATTTACTAGATGATGCTAATTAAATGAGGCTGGCTTCATAATGGAAATATATGGTGCCTGAGTAGAAAAGCTGTTAACATAATTATATCTGTTACACAGGGGGTGTAGCAGATTGCAATTATTAGGAGACTGAGTTTAAGGCTACCTTGTGTACTCTGATGTTAGGAGTGGCTTTTATACTCCTTCACTTCCCAAATAATACTCAAACTCGGCGTTAAAACTTCTTCATTCTTGTTACAGTTTCAAACACGTGTTTTGTGAAAATTAACTTACTCCCCTAAGTACTCAGTTTCCAAATGCAATTCATTTATAACAGTTAAGGCAATTGTGGATGTCCCTGGGCATCTTGTCAAAACATTACCACATCCCTCCCTTGAATGACTGGTTATGTAAAAGCCCCATCTCAAGCCATGCACAGAAAGCTGTCCTGTGAGAACAAAAAACCTGACTCTGCCCTGTACCAGTAACTGCCTTGCCTGTCATCCCCTTGCTGCTTCCTCAGGGGTTCATGGAAAAGTGTCTATAGAGTTCTCTTAAAGCGAAAGATTTTCTAAAGCAAGTCTCCATTACCTAACTTTATTAGGGGGTTACGCTTCCCAGAATCCCCATTTTCACAAGCTATAAAATATTCCATATTCCATGATCAGGGGACTCTCAAAAACACATTTCTAAATAGCAACAGATGATGTTAAAATCAGGCATATCAGCATTTCAAATTCAATTCGGCACTTCAAGAAAAAATAATTAAGGGATAGTGTTCACTGTGGAGGAATATTCAGGTTTTAAAAAGCTTTTGCACATGATTTAAAAAAGTGAAAGGATGCCAAGGCATTTAATAACCATAAAAGCTGTTTATTGTGTTTTCTAGTACCATGAACTCTATGTCTGTCTGTTAGACAAAGAAAAAAAAAAACAAAACCACAACCCTCAAAGTCAATAGACATAAAAATGGCTAATATTGTTTTTCCTCAACTTATGAATATTTAAAACTTCTCTGCTATATGCTGCTACAAGTGCATTTTGAAGACTAATGACTCCTAACCTTCCCTTAGGAGACATGAATTTAAAAACTTCTATTTCAGTCATTGATATTCAAAGCATATTTACTTTAAGCCAACCATCCTTTCACTCCCAGAAGTGGAGATCCAGGGAAGCCCCAGAGATCCCACAAAACACTGGGGAAGGAAGGTGTGAATGAACACTAACTAGCTCCACAGCAGTGTACTTTCCTGCTTCTTTTTCTCTTAAAGCACAAACACAATACCTGAATGCCTAATGAAATCTTCAGCACAATATAAAGACTTCTTTCTTCAATACATTTTTATTCTTATTTTCTTCCCATTTGTTTGCTATTCTTTCATGTCTTTTTCTTCTTCTGTATTTCAGACTCTTGCTTGTACTTTTTACACTCATCTCCTTTCCCCTCTTGTCCATGCTCTTAGTCGTTCTGCAGTCTGTTCTTTTGTCAAAGCTTTTGCCACTCATTTTCCTTGCTCAGATCATTGCTTCAGTCTCCTGAACTCCCACATGGATCTTGCATGCAGAAAGTGTTTTGCCCCAGGTTTGAAAAGCAAAGTGGTGTCTGCCACCTACCCATACATTACATGTCCCCCCATTATACATTCATCTTTTCCTAACTCTCAGAATGAGAGAGGGTAAGATATAAGAGGAGAGGAATGAAAGTATCAGCAGCTTAGAAGGAGTAAGGAGGAACCAGGAGCCTGTGACTTCTCTTAACTTGGAGAAAATCATTGCTTGATTAAGAACAATTTGCCAAGACGAGTTCTGAGTTGTTCTTTCCTAAGTTCTCAAATGCTGTCAGTCTGATGTTATTTAGGAGCTCTAGCTGACAAAAATAAACACTTCAGGGAAGGTCTTAAAATTTTATAAGAATCAACATTACATTTGCAAAGAAATGGTATGTGTGCAACTTTATGCAATCAAAGTATCAGATACATTTTGCAGCCAGTCCACTTTGTTGAAGTGCTTAATTTGCTTAACTATAGTACATTGCTGGTGCGTCATTCAGATTAAGTGAGAAAAAGCATTTCTCCTCGGACTGATGATGCCTAGTTCAATGCCTAAGCTTTAAATAAAGTTCTCTACCACATCTCAATTTCCATTCCTAAACCAGTTTTGGACTACATCTCTAATTTTGCTATAATGAAGTGATAAAGAAGATTTATGAGAACTCTTTCTCTACCAGAAAATGCAAAAGGATATTTCACTGTTTCACCATGAGCTAGAGAAGTTTGAAGTGTGAAGGTTGATGGAAGACAATGCTGCAGAAAGCAAATCCCCAGATGGCGAGGTGCTGAGAAATGTGTAAGCATTAAAAAAAAAGGTTTCTGAATCACAGGGGTTGGAAGGGACCTCTGGAGATCATCTAGTCCAACCCACCTGCCAGAGCAGGGTCACCTACAGCAGGTTGCACAGGATGGCATCCAGGCGGGTTTTGAATGTCTCCAGAGTCGCAGACTCCACCACCTCTCTGGGCAGCCTGTTCCAGTGCTCTACGCCCTCAATGTAAACAGGTTCCTCCTCATGCTTAGATGAACTTTCTATGTTCAAGATTGTGCCCATT
>VYXH01013762.1:0-14020 GCA_013397275.1 Burhinus bistriatus | reverse complement strand
TCTGTGATTCTGTGATTCTTCCTAACTAGACACAGATCCCTATCAAATCCTAGGAAGGGACCCCATTACCTGAACTGGTCAGTTCTGGGATGTGTCTGGTATCAGCACCAGTGTTAGCACAAAAGACAGTCCAGGTCAGGGTGAATAAAAGGATAAGACTTAGTGGAAGGAAATGGGTTCACAGGAAGAAGGGACTTGACTGAAGTATTTTCATATCCTAATGGTTCTGAAGTGTTATCAAGTCTACCACAAGTCTTCACAACACCTAAATAGCTACAGATTGTGTCCCTTGAGCAGATAGATATTTAGACTAATACCAGGTCATACTTTTAGGTCAGCTCCAAGGAAATGCCAAGTCTCAATTCCTATTTAATACTTCTCAGTGGATGAAGCTCTTCACGAAGTATTGATTTTCCCTTTCCATGCACTGGGTCTGTGCTGAATTCACAGGGAACAAACAGATTTTACTGTTATTCTCTCACCCCCAGATCACTAGTGGTAGTTGTTGTGAATATGAACATTGTGCTGGTGAAATCAACTGGAAATAACCTCAGAACTGTATTTTATATATTCTCATTTAGGCCATGCTCTCTATAAAAGTGACAGTCTACTTTTTCAGACTGTCCTGTCCCTATGTCCATATGTAAGCCAATTAACTCCTGCAATGAATTGCTCTCAGTGCTGTTCCTTTCTCGCTTTGCTGCCTTTTGTTTTTGCTACATCTCATCACAAAACTTTTGAAGTTAGACCCACATCCTGCAGGCAGGTCCACAGGAGAAGAGCACTGGGCTAGTCAATGATTTTCCCAGCTTCTTTAATCATAGAAATCATAGAAATCATAGAATCGTTTAGGTTGGAAAAGACCTTTAAGATCATTGAGTCCAACTGCAAACCCACCACTGCCAAGTCCACCACTAAACCATGTCCCTAAGCACCATGATTACATGTCTATGTTCTTTTAAATACCTTCAGGGATGGTAACTCAAGCACTTCCCTGGACAGCCTGTTCCAGTGTTTGATAACTCTTTTGGTGAAGAAATTTCTCCTAATATCCAGTCTAAACCTCCCCTGGTGCAACTTGAAGCCATTTCCTCTTGTTCTATCGCCTGTTACTTGGGAGAAGAGACCGACCCCCATCTCTCCACAACCTCCTTTCAGGTAGCTGTAGAGAGCGATAAGGTCTCCCCTTGGCCTCCTTTTCTCCAGGCTAAACAACCCCAGTTCCCTCAGCCGCTCCTCATAAGACTTGTGCTCTAGGCCCTTCATCAGCTTTGTTGCTAAGTTGCACTGGAGCCAAATGCCTAAAGAAGGTTGTGATCATATCCAATGATATATAAAAAAATTTAGAGAAAAAATAATGTAAATCTTAAGAAAAAGTGGACGTAAGCCATAAATTTAGCTTCTGTAAGATACCTTCAGCTCTTTCTCTTTGTTTCCTCCAACCAGGGAGTGCAGGGTTGTCCTACCTCACAGAAAAGTCATAGCAATAAATGCATTAGAGTAAGATGCGGACAAAGTAACACAACAGAAACCACTTCATACTCACATACATGAATGTATATATACCTACAGTTTGCAGACACACAGAAAGTAGTAACTCCAAAATGCTTATGCTTAAAAATAACTCCTTGCTTTTTTATAGCGATTTCATAGTTTTCTGAAGCCTAGTTCATGAGATTTGGAAGTGACTGCTCCATGGCTTGAAACAGTCTCCAGACATCTCCCACCCCGTCTTTAGACTAAAACCTCTAGTGGAATCTCGCCACTGAACTTTCAAAGCATATTAAAATCTGCCTTTGTGTTCTTTTTAATAAAGTTAATCTACCATTTGCCATGTCCACATTTGTGATACTGAAAATGACTCTTTGTTGCTTTCCCTTTAGAAGCTGTGCCTTTTTTCCTCCATAGATACTGTTTCCAAAGCTCATATTTGTCACTCCAGCAAAGCACACGAATGAGCAATTTAGCCATATAGTAAAGTAACAATGAATGAAGCAAGAGGACCAATTGAGTTGGTGCTATTATTTCAACGAAATCCTTTCAGCAATTGCCTCTCTCTTCACTGCCTTATTTCACTAAATGACACCATGAATGTAATTACTTTGATTCAGAGTGTTGGAATCACACAGGTAACAAATTACACTGCCCCCTGATGAGTAATAATTCAATTATTCAGTGGCCTTATAACAGTTTGAAACAGCGTATTCTCATTTCACAAACATCATATTTACTGCTGGAAATAAACCATTTCTGCAAAGTGAAATATTAGATCTATATATCTTAGCACATGTAAGCTTCCAAATGGATCACCACATAACTGCATACCTTTGGTATTTTTAATATTAAAGGGACTGCAGAGATGCTGAGCCTCTTGGGTTACTCCACCTCGGTAGACGTGTACATATGTTTTGCCTATTTACTACCTGGTGAATCAAGACTTTATTATACATACCAAGCAGCAGTTGTGCACAGAGTGAGGTTTGATCCCAGCGGCACCAGCGCTATTGGAATTCATCCTGAACTGGAAGCAGAATCTAGATGTGTGTCCAAAGAGACATTCCTCGGACATGACTCTTCCCTTCTGTGCTTCAGAATAAATGAAGCATATAGCGCTGCTAAAGCCAAGACAGTAAAAAACAGGGGTGAAGAGGGGAAGAAACAACCGTGCTTGCTGAAAGGTCAATTCAAAGTTAGTCTTTTGGGGTAAAATGTGTAAAACCCAGAGAGATTTTAAAATGCCTTAAGTGCCAAACACCCAATTAAGCAATCTCCAAATTATATTTAGACAGCTAGGAACTTGTGAAAATCCCACAGATGGATGTCTATCTTCACCTTTAAGAGCCTAAATATTTTTAAAAACTTCAGGTGTCTTAATCTACTGTGATGTGGTTTATATAAGCTGTATTCAGCTCAGAAGTGCAGCATTCCTCCAGGCTGACTGCAGGAGGCATCAGTGAGGAATTGCCAGACCATAATTGCTGGGTTTGGTCCGAAATAAAAGCAGCAGCAGCCGCTGCAACCCCTCTTTTATCTAATACTTGGCAGCTTGGGGTTTTTCTCCAAGATGGGGCAGATATAGATTCCATTTCTGAATTTGACTAAAGATGTCCAAACTTCTACTTCCTTGGGGACTGCCTTGACACTCTTCTTATCAGCAATTTGATTGACTAGCTTTCAGTCTTCCCTGTGGAAGTTGTGCCATTATACATGAAGTATTTGAAGATGTGTTAATCTCATAAAAGCAAGACGTGCTCCACAAGTTCTCGGTTGAGAGGCAGCGAGCACTGCGGAGAGCAGAGGGGGCAGAGGGCTGTCTGCCAGTCACTTCTCTTAAAGTATCATTACAACAAGGAGGTGATTTTCCTCTCAGGTGAGGAGTGAGTCCCTAGACAGGGGAATCATTCTGTCTCTGTCAAAGAATTTCCTCAACCAGAACTAAAGTCTGGTATTGTAGTATATTTTCCCCAGCTTCATTTAAAAGCAATGGTCATTTAGATGGTTTTGTAAAAGTCAGTGTCACAAGGTGGATGTAAAAATATCACTTTATGACTTGCAATAACTGAATTCCACTAAGGAAATGTACCAAAACTTTGCAATAAATGGCCACAGAGTTGTAATAAGATGAGGGATGAATCCCTCAAGGGAAAATGAGAAAAATGAAAACAGATGAAGAAAATTAAGCTTATTATCTACCAAGTCTCAATGCTGCTTACCAGTATTCAGACACACATCTCCGTAAGTCTAAAAAAAATCTGTAAGATTGTGAGCATGCATAAGCACTATGGATTACTGTGCACATATAGAAATGCAAACCCACATGCAAGGACGGGTAATCAAAGACCAAAACTTTCTCGTGTGTTTTTGAGAGGAAGAAAGTTTCTGATGACTCTGAAAATCTGGCCATGTACTTTTATACTTACAAGTCTGACAACACCTTCTTATGTGATAACTTCCAGACAAAGTTCTCAGTACAAGTTTAGCCTCAAACAAAATTTATTTACTCTGATAATACAGGTATGAAGTTCACAAGTTCAGTTCATACTTTAAAGTGAGAAAACTGAATAATGAAGACTTCAAGAGACCAGTTCATTGCAATTAGCAGCATGGAAAAGAACGGAAAACTCAATCCAAACTGAGCAGCACTTCTCTAGCACTTCAAGTTCTTAAAGCTAAGTGTGTTGTATGTCTTTGCAGGGTTAGGAACAAAACTTTTACTATGATCTACCCTGCTGAGACCTCTGTCTGGCGTAGAGATGTTTAAGTAGCAGTCCTCTGTTTAGAGAGGAAGAAACTCAGTCATTCCTGTAAAAATAAGTCCAAGTTTTAGTCACTTCATTAAAACCAATAGCAAAACCTCACTGAGTTAGTGAGGCTGTGAATTCACCCACCTATGCCACAAGCCAAAACAGTGTTGACTTTTCCCCACCATGTGACATCTGTGACAGTTATTTCAGCTCTGAGAAGCATAAAATGACTCTTATGGATAAAGATTTCACCTGATCAGAAGCCAGAAAAGTCAAGATTAGCTTGCTTGCTGTTGTCTGTCCTGTTTTGATTGCAGTTTATGGATCTAAGTGTCCAGTCCTGAAGTGGGTTTGAAGTAGAAATCCATCCCAAAACCTCCTGCTATGTTGCCACCCAATTCTGAAGGTGAGTAACCCCAGCAGCTGTCTCAATTTTTTAACTTTGATGTACCCCAGACGGTTACGGAGCGGCTTGGCCTCTCTGTCATGCTTAAGCTTGACTGTGATCCCGAGAGCAAACAATCCTGCGCCTGCCTCCCTTGAGGGATTTTCGCAGGAGCAGAATGAGTCTGACACACTTCTGTAAAACTAGTCTCCATTCAAAGAGGAATGATGTTTGCTGCTGCCCTCTAAAACTCAGATGAAAAAGTTTTTGATTCCTCTTAAACAATAGTATTTGGAAGCAGAAGACCCTTGTCCTTTCGACAGACATCAGCTCCCCACTTGCTGTCTCTCAGGGAAATTCTTTGCCTACTCAAGTGCACATAGGAGTTCGGGGGAAACTGGGAGGAGGAATTCAATCCCTCTTCTCAGTGCTTTTCAGAGAACAATTCAAGATTCATTGCCTTGGTGAAGCAAAGGAGCATGAACGTGGCTGTGTAGTTTATTGAGTAGGGTAGTTGTTCAGGGTAGCAGTGATGGGAGATCTCTCCCATGATTATTCTAATGCTTTCTCAAATGATTGTCTAATATTAAATTCCACTCCAGAGCCAAGTACATAAAATTTAGGTGTCAGAACAGTCATTGACTAAGTTCATTTTTGGAGCTACTGCTAAATATAATGTGTTTGAAACCTTCTTATGGATAGATGGAGACATTTATGTACAATAATACACTTGAAAATGCACAGTTTTGTGGGAAGGAATTGCCACACTGAATACTGGTTTCTGCTAGGTGAGAATGCCTGCTACAAATTCTGCAAGGCTTGCCAGGATGCATTTGACGGTCATCCTTATCAGCTTTTCCTCCCGATCAAATAAAATCAGCCTCTGACTGGTATGACGTTGATGACCTACATTCCAGTTCTAGGGAGAGTTGTTGAAACTGAGGGAAATGAATTGAGAACCGAGAACTAGGTATTTACAAAAAGACATCGCCTGGCAGCACACTGTGCATTTTAAGTATTTCTTTTTACTATGAAAACTGGGCATTCGATAGTGGGGCCCAGACAGCTTTCTGTTTTACGGGAAATCAGTTGAGGGTTGCTCATCCATATTCCAAGTGAAAAATAAAATGTCAATAAACAAGAGTGTTGTATAACAAAATAAAAATAAATTCTGCTAGACCTTTTCAAAACAGAAATCTCAGCTTTTCTCTCCCATTATGCAGGTTTAGTATGTTTAAGATCAATATTTTATATGTGGTATAATAGCCCTTCTTTTTCTTTAAACAGGGTTGATTTGAGAAGGGAAGGCAGAAAGATTTTATTGCCGTCTAACTGGTATTGATTTCATAACTGCTGAATTTACAGCAAAAGGGACTCCAGTGAAGGAATGCATTTTTATTTCATGTGACATATTCCCTAAGGAGAATACAGCAAAAAGAGGGCAAAGAAGGATTTGGGGAAGATCATAAAAATTGAAGATATCATAGGGAAAGAATTCAGGAAGGCTGGCATGGCCACTCCGGAGGAAGGATCAGCCATATCTATGTCTTCCCGGACAGATGATTCTCTGAGCTCCTGTTAAAAATCTCCACCGACAGAGAGACTAAAATCTCCCCAGATGATCTGTCCTCATGCTTTAATAGCCTTATAGTCAGAAAGCTTTCACTGATGTCCAGCTTAAATTTCTGTGGCTTTGATTCTACAGCTGTCTTTTCCCTTTGATTTATTTCCCATAGAGTTATGAATTCTCCGAGTTTGCTATTTTCTTGAAGGCTATTGTTTGTATTCTCCTTCTTTCCTTTCCTTAGACAAGAATGCCACTGTTCAATGGTCAGTGCCATCTTACCCTCCCTCTACTTTCACATTGTCAATTCCCTGTTGTTGCAATAAGCTGCAATAATTCTCTCACTTTCCTTTCTCCAGTTTATTTCAAGAACTAGATAGTCTATGTTCTGCTGTATTAGCTGGCATCTCCATCACTCTCAGCTTCTGATGATTCTTCTGGTTGCTCAGACTAAACCTTTCTTCTTGACCTTTCTGGCTTGGTAGTCTAAGGTAGATTGAAAGAGAAACTGTGGGATACATTCATGTCATTAAACTTCTCGTGTCATCATTATTCAGACACTTTCAGTCAGTCTAGTCTCTTTACCTCCTCAATCTGGAACAAGTATATAAGTCTCTTATAAAGAAAAACTCTGCAGATTTTCCTGCTCTGTTCCTCTTGAGCTGTAATTTTCCATATTAATATACTAGCTGTGCCAGTTATCTCACTATTTGTAGCAGTTAAGTAGTAGTTTTTATTATGCATTATGCTTTTAGTCCATGCTATTTATTCCCAATACCTCTTGCGTTGGAACATGTATGAAAATACAGATATCAAAGATGTAATTTTGAGCCATTATTCTGCTGTTGACAGTGGGCTTGGACATATACTCTGTTCTCTGATCAAATGTGTATTGGTGTCTCCTTGTACCACGCAGGAGCTCAGGAGGATAGCAAAAGGTAGGCAGATGGACATCACCTGTTTCAGTGCCCATAAAAAAAAGGCCTGTTTGAAATACAAATAATGCTATTAGACCATACTCAAATATTATAATGGAAATAGTAATTATAATAATTTATAATTTCATAAAGTTTATAATTTGTGATTTAAAACTATCAATCAAAATGTAGTTTTACTTGTTTATAGCTTGGGCTTGCTTACAAATTTTTCATTTGAAAGTATGGCTATTCAGCTCCAAGCCAATTTCCCATAAAGCTGCAAGTGATCTAAGGTCTTTTGTCAATGATTCTTAAGCACCTAAGTTAGGAGGCCTACTGATACAGCAGATCAATTGAATACAAGAAATATAATTACTTCTTAGAATGGGTGAAGTTAGATGGACTGGATTCCTCCCTAATGTACATACAAGTATTTGAAAATATGTACTAGGAAACTACAGGCCCTTTGGATTTCAATGGAATTTGGGCAAATAAGTTACCTTGAATATCCCATTCATAGGATATCAATAGTACCATTGCTAATTTTCAGTACAAGATACTTTACAAAAAGCTGACAACGTGGTCACGATATGTGCAAGATCCAGAATCACCTTCTTTCCCTCAGCATTCAGTATAACAGAAAGTTTTTCTTGTTTGAAGATCAAGCTTTTAATCTTAAAACTGTGTATAAAAATTTCCTTTTGTTTTCAAATACTCAGTTTTGGGCAAGGAAGAGACATCATCAGACAAAGCTATGTCCCACAGAATATTGGACTCTCTACAGTACTTCTGTGGCCATCAGCAAAGAGAAGAAGAGCCTTATGCAAAGACAGCTGCCTTTCTCAAGCAAGGGAGATGTTTTGGAGTAATTCACTGCTTCCATAGTTGTGCATTACTAGATAATTTCAGAGTCTGATACAAAGCTTGCTAAAACGGAGTCCTGTGCACCGCAGGTTGCTTTGGATCAAAGTAAAACCAAAGTTCAAGCTTAAACTGTATCAGTAACTCTCTTAGATATAAACATTATGTGAAAAACTAATATAACAGTTAGTACTGGCTTGAAAATTATCCCACTGTAATCTGTGTGGTTTTGCAATTTTATTTCTTCTCAAATGAAGAGAGTTTTTTTGCAGATCACATTCTAAAATATTTCATTTATACTTATCTACATTGTTATAACTTTCATAAGATGTTCTATAATAAATCTTCGATGTCAGAATGATACAATGATAAGCTCAAACATTTTAATTATATCAAAGTGTGAAAATTAAGAAAATTACTATATGATTGCTAAATGTTTTTATTGCATGGAATCAGAATTCTCAGATAGAAAATTGTGCCTTTGCAAGATGTTTTGATCGTATTTTATTATTTTGACATGTTATTATGGGGAAACTTTTTCTCTTATACTGGTATAAAAACATTTCTGTAATTAGAATGCTAACTAATTATGAATCCTGGTATACATACCAATATTCTAAAACTTTCTGTTCTCATTCTGAAGATATATACATTGTCTATTCTTTAAGCCAAATTCACAGAGAATAGGAATCTGTAAATAAAAAAATAATTATCTGTTTCATTTCTGGTTTTGTGGGAGCTTTTAAAGATCAGCATTGGTCCTAAAATTAGGGTTCTTCCAGTGGGGAGCCAATCACAAAGGACAAAATCTAGCCATGATCTTATTAATAAATCATATTTTATTTTTGATATCTTTTATCGGTTGATCTCAGAGCATGCTGCTATCACTTGTCTAATTTTGGAAACAAGGAAACTAAGGCACATCTGAAGACAGTGACTTGGCTGTGTCAGCTCTTCTTGAGCCTTTCAATCCACCTGCATTCTGAAGGACATTGGTGTGTGTTTAACAGTGTGTTTTTCCTTTTTTTCACCCATATATATACATAAAATGAAAAATGTTCTTTTCTTCTCTGTGGTGAAGGTGGAATTAAGCCACAAGACATAATGCCACTGAGCAGACAAGTACTATTGCTATCGTGCACTCTGACATAACCACACAATCAAATTTTGCACTGTCACAAGAGGATATTTGTATCTTCCTCCTGTATCTATTAAAAGCCATCCAATCTTAATGAAAAAACACCTGAAGATGGAGTTTTTTACCTTTTGTTATTCTATTACAAGTACATTTGAATCAAGAGAGATTTAGACCAAAGACCCGGCAGATGCAGTGTGTTATTTCTCAGAGTGCATAATGGCACCATAGCGTGATCTGTATAGAGGGCGCAAGTGTGAATGGACATTTTTTAGGACTGTGTTTCAAACCTGTATGTAAGTATGACATTTAGGGGTATCAGAACTGAAATGTCAGATGCCTCCATTACTAGCACCTCGGGGAAGATAAAGAAGAACTTGCCCTAGCATGTACTCCAAAGAGGACCTACTACAGCTCTGAACCTGACGTGCTTTCACCTCAGAAGCACAATCATCCCCTCCAAAGTGTACCTCTGTAGCTCTGTAATATACCATTGCTAGTCACAGCCACAGGGTTTCTACAGAGTTTGCAAGTTCTCGGGAGGGAGGCTGGTCTGGCTTCCTCGGCATGAACTTTGTTTGATCTACCTGTAGCTTTGTTTCACTTCATTTAGCTCTGACATCTCTTATTGACCAGGTGTCAATGGCTGAATTGCGTAACTTTATCTTTCTGTGGTGCCAATGTAGTTTTATGTAGGTAGCAGTAACGAAAATGCAAATAATGACTCTAATACGATGATGTTTTGTAGAGAAATACAGGTGAAGGCATTAAGAAGTGGAGACACTGTATGTGGTGCAGAAGAGTACAGGCATGGGACGATCAGAGATGAGACACAGGCTGACACTATAAACAACTCAGTAACAGTTGGTTAAAGAAATGCAGACCTACAGGTGGACAAAGCAGACTTTAGGGGTAACAAAAGGTAAAAGGCACCAAATACAGTCAGTTCAGATGTAACATGGAGCTGGAAACCAATGATGAAAAAGCAAGGTGTAAAAGCATGTTAGCAAACAGATAAAAATGACCCCAAGTGGATCCTAGAGAGAGGAAGAAGAAACCATCAACATGAACATCATATTCCTCCTGGCAAAGGACTCCAGAGGCTGGTGGCTCACTGCCTGCACTCCCTAGCGTTCTGAGGCTACTGATTTTAAGACTGGAGGATCAATGGAAGGGTACACATAACCTCAGAAAAAAGGGCATAAAAACTAGATGTGTTTGTTACAATTTAAATAGTAATATTGCTATTATTGAGATTTCTAACTGTATTATTATGTGTTCTTTATTTTTCTGTGTTAATTATACCTAGACTAAAAATGATTCTTGAATTAGACTGTTAAGATTTCATTTATACTAAGAATGAAATTTCAGCTTTATATATAAGGTGTGTTTCTCTTTGCCTATATACAAGATTTTGAGCATAACAGAAGGAAACTTCTCTGGGGTCAGCATGTGTATTAGATTATTATTTGTGCTATAGATTTCCAGGCTGTTTGCTCCTGATAGTATATAAATCTCAGTTTACTGACACCCTGCAGCTCTGACTTGGTTTTTAGCTGTGATTTATCCCACTAATATACCAGCAGAAATATTCCTTTATTTTAGCTTATTTTTATAGACATTTTTATAACCAATCCCTTTAATAATTCAGATCAATTGCTTATCCTCTTTCTAGGATGTTGCCAAAATAAGAAAAGATATTTTTACTGTAAGCATGATTGAAGACAGGAACAGGCTGCCTGCAGGTGTTATAGAGTCCCCATCCATGGAGATACTCAAAACCCAGCTGGACACAGCCCTGAGCAACCTGCTCTACTTGACCTTACTCTAGACAGGGGATGTTGGACTAGGTGATCTCCAGAGGTGTCTTCTTACCTCAGTTCTTCTGTGATTCTCTGATTTTGACTGGTGCTACAAGAAATGCCACAATGATCTGTCATGATTCTGCTTCTTTGCTGGCTATTTCTAGACAATGTAAACTCAGTCCTGGGTTCAGACATGCCAAAAGATTTTATTTTATTTCTCTGGGAGACAAGTTTTGCAAAGAACAAGGCTCCTTCTAACAGCCTCTGGCTTCACAGTACGGATTACTCATCACCTTGAGTGTACCCCACAGGATCAAATTAACTGGCAGATGACTACTTATTCCATTTGGCGTGTGACCCTAGTCATGTAAGAAGTCTTTGTTCCTTTATATAGGTCCGTTAAGACTGATGGCATGAATCTTGTAGATAAGAGCTTGTAAGAGTGGCACATGGAACATACTGTTTAGGGAAGCTGGAATTTTTATCAACAGAAGTCATTAGGAACAGGTTAGACAGCTGTAAGTAGTTCTGGTGGAACTTGGGACTAGACTAGGTAACCTCTCTAGACCCTTTCCTGCCTTTTCTGTAATTTTGCCACACAGGGAAAGTGAAGTATAGCACCTGAGGCCAAAACGTGTCACTCCTGTTCAAATAGAGTTTTATTTTCCTGCAGGACTAGCCTCAGCTAGAATCAGTAACATAAGTGACAGACACTTGATTACTTCTGCTCAGTTATGCCATCAGTGATTACAGACCCAGTCCTACCCTCACTGACAGTGCTAGAAAAGAGTAGCAGATCCAGTGTGTATGTGACTTTTCTTGTATAGGAGAACAATTTACAAATTTATTTTGATCAGTTTTGCACCTGTGCAGCTACTAGTAGCTTCAGAAGGTGTTGTCCATAGATTTCTGATGGCAGGTTTTATTCCTGCAAACTTACACGAAGACATCCTGGGAAGTCTGAATTATAAAGAGGCAGGTCTAGGCTTGACAATAGTGGGAAAGTGTCTTGATCTCAAAGGAGCTGAGAAATGTCAGTCTCACATGCGGTTAGTAGAAGGAAGCCTGGATGGCCCCCTCCATGCTGAGCTGCCAGCAATAGTTATCAGCAGAAAAGGTAGTGTTGAACTTCTGTTGATGTGCATTGGATTGGGATGGTGGAAACAAAACTTAGCAGCTCTTAATTTCTGTTTTTCACTCTGTATAACAGGTGCAAGGAATCATGGCAGCAATGATGACAGGATAAGCACTGTGGGATATTGGTGATCAGGAACTTGGGTGTAGCCTAAAGCTTCATTTCTTACAACCAATGGCCATGTCTTTTTGCTGGAGAGTATGAAGACATGTGCTAACATGTGGCTTGTCAAAATGTTAGAGTTGTTTGGTCTTCAGTGAATATATCAATGGTCAACTGTTAAAAGGAAAACAGTGAAAGCACACAGTTTGCTTATGGAATACTCTATGCCAGGAGCTCAGTGAACCAAAACCTAGAGCTGGCTGTTGGGAGGAAGGGAGTGAATTTAAGGCTGGTTGTAATATGTGTGTCCATGCTAAATACCGTGGGGCAGGCACATTAAAAGGTGGAGTATCGAAACCCAGCTTGCCTGAGTCTTAAAAACTTACTAAGGGAGGACACACAAGGATGAATTAGGGAGGCTGTTCTTTCCCATGGTCTTCAGCAGCTCTGCCAACTTCTCCAAGGTAAAGTTCATAGCATCTTGAATTGCCATCTAACTTTCATGTGGTCTATGAAGAGACAGAAATCCACCTGAAGGGTTTCGCATTAGTATTCTCTCTGGAGAGGACAAGAATGCTCTTTAACAACAGCAGGGTATAAAACTCAGCAAGACTAAACTGTTAAGTTAGAAGCCCTAGGTGGACAGTGTGAAAGCTGATTCTGGAAATACATCATTACCTTTTGATTGCCATTTCTGTTGATTGCCGTTGTGATATATAAACCTTCTATAATGTTAACAATAAAAGAGCAGTGGCAGAAACAAACTGTATACTTCACAAAGACACATCTCTGGCTCCTGGAATCTGTCATCTTCTGCTCTGTTAGGGCTTGACCCAAACCATTTTGGGGCCAATGGACACACTCGCATTGTCTTCAACAGGCTTCAGTCAGTCTTGTGAAATCCAGCACACCTTAATATTTGTAAAAATAGGTACCTATTAAAAAGGGAGGTAAAAAAAGAAGCAGTTCTGGCAGAATCAGAGCTAATGAGGCTTGATTGCCCTTGAATTTACTGTTTGTGATTTCTGTCTGAAGCAACCCATGATTGGGATATTTGCTAGCATTCTTCCCCGTGTGCATCTTCTTGGAGTTTGCTAAGATGTGAAACTCATGTTTCAGCCTTTCCCTTCATCTGAGCACTTAAAAGGCAAAAATGTACATGAATTATTTTAGACAGTTCTAACCCTTTGCAACATTTGAACAACACATTGAAATGTGACTACAGAAGGACACAGACAAAGAAAATAATAACATGACCACATGATCCTCTTTTCTTAAAGAAACTGAGCTAAAAACTTCTCTCTCCCTTCCCTTGCCATGCCACACACAATGGACTGGGTATGGGCTGGGATAGGAGAAGCTATCCAAATCAGCATGGATATTTTTAATAGCATGCAAATGTCAGGGGAGAAACATGCTCTTTGAAATCCCACAAGACAGGTTTGATTAATCACAGACTCACAGAATGGTAGGGGTTGGAAGGGACCTCTGGAGATCATCTAGTCTAATCCCACTGCCAAAGCAGCTTCACCTAGAGCAGGTTGGACAGGAACACATCCAGGCAGGTTTTGAATACCTCCAAAAAAGGAGACTCCACCACCTCTCTGGGCAGCCTAGCACCCTCAAAGTAAAGATTTTCCTCATTTTGAGATAGAATTTCCAACACCCACCCTTTAGATATTTATAAGCACTGATGAGCTCCCCTCTCAGTCTTCTCTTCTCCAGGCTAAACAGACCCAGGTGTCTCTGCCTTTCCTCATGAGAGATGCTCCATTCACTTGATCATGTTTGTAGCCCTCTGCTGGACTCTGTCCAGTAGTTCCTTGTCTTTCTTGAACTGCACACAGTGCGCCAGATGTGGCCTCACCAGGG
>VYXH01013719.1:0-15394 GCA_013397275.1 Burhinus bistriatus | reverse complement strand
AGTGTTTTTCTTACAAAGTGCATATAATGGTATATGAAAGCTGAATCATAGCTCAAATTCATTTTCCTGTGCTTTTCAATGTTTAGAAACAGTTAGATGTCTTTGCTTCTCTGCTATCTTATTTGGGCAAACAGCTTTATCCAATAGCCACACTGGACCAGATTTTATTAACAGCAGGAAAACAGAAAAGAGGCAAGTTCTGAAACAGGAAAGAGTCAATTCACCAAGAGAAGGGAAACTCTCTTATATATTCACAAATATCCAATTCACAAGGATGAAAAGTGGTGGGGTTTTTGATTTTGGTTTTGTTTTTTGTTGTTGTTTGGTTGGTTTTGGTTGGTTGGTTTTGGTTTGTTTGGGGTTTGGGGTGTTTTGAGGGTTTTTTTGGTTTTGTTTTTGGGGTTGGGTTTTTTTTGTTACATTTGTCTGAAACAAGTTAGCAAAGGTAGCTTGCACACCACCAGTGGTGAAACCATGGATGACCACAGAAAACATTCCTGAACAAAAGTGGTGACACAGCAGCTCTACCAGCACAATCAATACATTTAACAACAGGTTGTGAGAAGAGCCCAGGGTTTGATGGAAAAGCATGAGAATGAGAAGCAACGAATATGGGAGAAATTATATATTCTGCTCAGTGCAAGTGGCATTATGGTGACAATCAATACTGGGGGCAAGCTTAGATGGGATGTATAGAGCTCATCTTGGGAACCTTAAGCAAGAATTAAGAATATGGGCACCCAACTACCTGCAACCCAAGCCTCAACAGGTCCCAGGAACGCTGGGCTAGTCAGCTGGCCTGGAGGCATGCTAGGAGCAGCGCTCAGTGCAGGGAGCAGGGACAAAAAGAGTTAGCTGTTCCCTGAATTCAGAAGGTCAGCTATTAGTGTTTTAGACAGTTTCTTGCCACCAGGAGTTCCAGTAGTGCTCACAGTTTCCCTTTTGCCAATAAGTATTTTTAATGACATCAAGATCAGTAAAAAAGTCAGATCAAGATGAGCAAGACATGGTCTGTCCTCCTGCCAGTCTCCCATTCCTTCTCCTCATCCACTGCTGCTGGCATCTATCATCTAACCATTTGTGTCCATGCTAACAAAGGTATGGCACATTCTATTAAAGTAAAAAACTTAACAGGGAACTTTCTCAACCTGGTACTAAATGGCAGCAACTGCCACTTAAAGACAGCATTGAACACATGACTTCAGAGACTAATGAATCTGGCTTCCTAAAACAGTTACAGGGATTTTAGCAAAATGTCATATAAGTGTGAAATTAAGTTCTATTCTTCTGTTAGAGTACCTGACAAACACAAAAGGGAAAACAATCATATTTCTTTTTCATAGCTGCCTTAGCTTCTCCAGTAGCTCTTCACCATCTTCCCTTCAGAATAACATAAACTGTCTTCATTTGGCCAACGCACCATCCACTGAAGCTCACAAGGAGTATATATTGAGTGGTACTCTACATCCTCTGTCTGCCTTTCACTCATATTAAAAAATTGCCACTTTCTAATGTCATTTAGATGAATCCCTAACAACCATTCTGCATCAGAAACACCCTTCTATTTACCTCAAATAAGCTTGTATCTTCTACATATATTTTGAAACATACTTTTAAATTATAAATACATTTATATGTTATACAAATACAGAATAAGCATAAATGGTGTCCAGATGTAATTAAACAGAGAAACATAACACCCAGCAGGTTCCTGTGGAACCTCTGCTGCCCTGGGGATTCCAACCGGCAGTGAGAGCCCCTGTTGGAAAACCATCGGGTGACAGCCACTGCATCTTTACATCAAGCTTTAAAAGCTGAAACATACCCTATTTCTTCGAGCATTTTTCTGTAAAAGGGAAACAAACCTGTATAGAATGTGAAAACATGAAAGAAAAACCATTCTGTTACTTGGCTCTAAAACGAGAACTACTAAGCCTACACCTCTACTAGTTTGGTAATAACCAACATTTAGTCCCAGTTCGATGCATTCCTTGTCTTCTCTCCCTGTAAAGTCTTTTTAATCTAGCATCTGTCTTGAAGACTGGTATGTCAAAAGGTGCATTTGTCAAAGAGAGTATTTCACTGCTAACAGCACAATATTCACAACCAAAGCTCTAACTCCACAAACTAAGCCATCACCTTCAGTGGAACCTCACAGGTCCTAGTCAAGAAGGATCATCCCCTCAGTGATGAAGGCTCAAATCTCCAAAGATGGATGTCTAAAGTTAGAGAGGTAGATTACCTGCCTGGATTTTCTAGCTCCTATGAAGTCAAACCTACCTACTTTAAATATGTAAAACATTGGTTGGATTGGTTGCTCTGAAGCCACTTAGCCATACTTTGAGATTCTGGCACTATTCTATATTAGTTTGGACTAATATATCTTAAGTGTGATAATACAGCTTAAACAAAGATTCACAAGTTTATTCCTGCATGACAAACTTACAGTATCCCTACAGAGAACAGAATCTAGCCTGCCCAGTTCACCTTATGGCAACTGAAGAGAATACACAAGTCCTGTCCCCATCGCAGTCCAACGTACTACTGGGCCTCACTCCAAGAACAGCAGTAATGTCATTAAAAAGAAAAAGATTCCAGTCTCACTGACAGTCAACTATGAGATTAGTTCATCTGCACCAGGTGATAGGATCTCAAGCATAGGTGTCAGAAAGGGATTTCCCTTCCCCCCCACCCCAAGGTTAGCCCACCAGAACCCTCCTCTATCTCTTGCTGAAGTGTAAGACCAAGTTTTCACTTGGTCATATATCACGTAAGTCAACTCCCCGTTTAACAGAATCAAATTCTTCACTTCTAGGATGCCATTTAATCTCTTAGGCACCAAACTGACCTTTGGATTCAGATTGTTTAAGTCTGTTGTACCCCAAAACAGGAGTATTAGGTGAAATGCAATTGGCTAAGACATAGAAAGCATAAGGTCACAACAGATACAGTCCTTACTGATGTAAAAGTCTGAAGTTATTAACAGAAAGATGGGATTAAAAGCATGATAAAACCCAAAATAGAAGTCCTGAAACAAACTCCTCATTGGGTATTATTTTTATATGTCCATATATTTGGTATATGAGAACATTCATACTGTTTTGAGTTAAGTGTCTGTCCTACTTTAAGATGAAACTGCTTATTGTATATTGGATGACTGTCAGAGCAGAGTAGAATGTCTCCACACGTAATGCATGGGATAAAGAATTTCTTAGACAATTTAACTCCCAAAGCCCCAACAGAGAAGAACATCAGATATTTTATACAAAAAAAAAAAATACTCTGAATCAGGTTAAGATAATAGGGATGTGCAGATAAAACTGTGCATACCACATTCTCCACCTCCAATTAAATGGTAGAAATAAGATAGCGTACAAACAAGTAACTCGGATAGGATGAGCTACACAGAATTTCAAAAGCTATAACCTAAATCATTTCTGGAGGAGTTATAAATGAGAAAGGGAATTTAGACCATTCTGGCACAGTTCAAACCAGCAGAATTATGAACTGATACCAAATGTTCCAAGATTGGTGCTGGAAGGAGAATTTTAAAATTCTCTCAAAAGATGATCATAAAAATAAATGACATAAGACAGCAAATAAATTAAAGGCTTATAAACATGTTCTTTCAAGCAAAGAAACATAACATACTCTAAAATTTTTAAGTCTTAATGACTAGCTAGGCAGTAAATTGTATGTAAGCCAAGTGGAGAACCAACACACTCTTTTCAAACAAGTAAGTCTCTAAGTGATTTCAAGGTAAATTCAAAAAGTTATAAAACCTAACAATCTCTGGCCTTACAGAAAGCGAACAGAGACCCAGAAAGATGTTTAACAGGTTTGGTTCTTGTTCTTCTCTGAAGAATGATTTGACTGCCATGTTTCTATGATAAAAATAATTATTTCTCACCAGCAGGGTTATATTTGTTTCTTAGTTTACACTGCTGACAATTATAACAAATTGTTAAGTTTCTTCTACTAGTTGTACTGAAGTAGCACTTAAGAGTCATAAAGCAGGATCCTAGTATGCTAATCATCCCAATTTGTTTTTTTATTGATGTATCTTGTCTGTGTCCGATTTTGTTATTTGGTACTAATCTTCTTCTAGGTTTATGCACTACTTTGTTTTTTCTTCTCTTTTTGTACTTCTTGTCCATATATTTATCAACCTGAGTTACACTGGGGACTAATATAATAAAATTCAAAAAAATCATATTAACATGAATAATAAGCTGTACTAAGTAAGCACTAAACCTTGTTAAAGAGATATCTGTCTTGCTCGCTGACACTCAGAGACCCATTCAAAATGTCCTTGTCCTGTGAAGACTCATACATATGCTGAATTTTGCTCCAAAAGCCAAAGAGGACTAAACATTTCCATATATATTTCTGGCTCTGGCATAAAAAGCTTTCATGAGGTGCAGAAATAAAGTAAAAAACTCTTTGCATGCCTATTTTGAGTAACTGCTCAGTGAAGAAATACAACCCTATAGCAACATATTAGAGCCCTTCTCCCACTTAAAGTAGATCCATAGTGGACAGCGTATTTTTTATCAGCAGAAAGTCACAGATGAACTGGCTCTCACCATGAAGACCCAGACTTAGGCTCTTCATTTCCTTAACTCTCACACATATAACACCCTCGCACATATACAGAGTGCTCTGTGCAACAAGGAGACCTTTCGGTGATATCTGTCAACTAATCTAGCCACAGGCCAAGCAAAGAGTAACTACACCCACTTTAACAATGGCAGCTACTATTACAAATGTTTATTTTTGTAAGGTAACAACAAGCTATCATGACAAAAAAATGACAGGAAAAGGCATTCAAAACCTCTGCAAGCATATGGCTAAAAATGGTTACAGCTTCAGTAACTCCTATTTTGGCTTCTTTAAAATCCACAGTATAAAGAGAAAATAAGTGCAGGAATCTTAGCTGATGAGGGGGGAGTATTTAGTGGGGGAAATTAAGAAACATAAAAATAAAAAAAATCAATGTAGTTAGCAAGCAATAAACAAAAATATTCCATAATAACCAAACAGGTCTGTGATAACAAAGCAAGGAAGCCAATTACAGGACAGCAAGTATATGGACTACTTCTTAACAAAAATATACCATTTTTTCTTATCATCCTCGGTGTATTCCTGACTGAGATTTTATTTAAAAAAATACAAAGCTTTGCTGCATTCATATCTCACTTATAACATTGTACTTAAGTTTTTAATTTATAGTAATACATACTTCGGAAACACAATTCTTGATACAAATTACATACTGTGAAAGTAAAAATGCAGTGAGCTTACAGCCCTTTGATGTAAGCCTGGATAAAGGAAAAGGGGTATCTTCAGTATTTACTTAAAAAATGACATAAAAATTGCACACACATTCACACAGCAGTCTGAAAGCATAACACTAGAGAAGCATCACTTTAGAAGAGCTCCAGCTTGTCACCAGTGATTTGAGAAAGGACGCAGTGTTCCACGTGAACAGAACTTGATCAGAAAGGCTTTGCATTCAAGTTTCAGTTTAGTCATTGCCTCCCAGGCTCCTACACACAACATCTTCTCTTGTAAGCAAGCACCTGGGAAAAACAGTTTCACAAACCATGGGCACCCTGCCATAAAAAGATAAAAATAACATTACATATATCTAGAAAGATGCATGAGCATGAAATTATGTAGATAGATATTACATTTATACAAAATATGCTACTATATGAAAAGGAATAGCCTGATTTCATCAAGACATACTGTGCAACAGCAACTAGAAGCAGCATTAAGCATTCATACAGTATTTGAGGGAGGGTGTAAGAAGTAAGAGCTATTGGGTCAGCTGGATATATTTTTTCCTGTCTGTGAAACAATCTTACATGAGACAAGCAAAATGAATTTATTTTTACCTAGTGAGATGTATGTGGTCCTACTAAGTCCAGGGTCACAAAAAAGTAACAGTATTTAACAAAGTGCCAAGTCTTATTTTCGAGACACTGATAGTGAATAAAGATGCATTCGTTACCTTCAGATTTCAGTTAGGACACTGACTTCCAGTGGACTACTGCCAACCTTCAGCAGGTTTTGTGGGTGATCAAGCACTCTCATCTCTCTGCTTAGTAAAACAAATGCCCAATATGTACCGCTCTACACACCAGCTCCCTGCATCACACTTTGACCACACTTCTGAGTTCTGTAGACTAATGGCTTCAGTACTTATGACAGGGAAAGCAGTAAGAGAAAAAAATAAAATAAAATAAAAATAATCCAAACCTACACTTCCTGCAAAAAGTCATCAAATAACATTTTGAATCCAAATCAACTAAATGCTATGGGGGAGCTGGGGGTGGTGCCTTCACTTCTGCCTTTCAGCTGTCTACCAGAAAATGCTTTGGCTACTTCTCATTTCTTGCTTTTATTCTTGAAATTAAACAGCCACTTTTGATTCAAGGACAACACTTTTTAGGATTCCCATGCTTGCCAGCTGCAAGAAACCCTGTCCTTCCATCAAGACTGTGTAGAGTGATTATTTTGTAAAAATTTGTAAAATATCATCACTGCGCTGATTACGCCACCGCGCCACTTTCAACACTGAAAGCAATTCAGTATCTGAGGAAGTACAGAAAGATTAAAAGACAGAAGCAACAGGGCAAAATAAACCACACTGTGGAACAACCCCAAATCTACACTGATATTCACCCATCTCCCACTATTGCATTATTTAAACATTCTGGTATATATACTTATATGGTAGTTGGAACAAATTTGTCTCTAACCTTATGTGGGACTTTGAGGCCACAAAATACGTTGAAAATAAGTTATAATATTATTTTAAAATAAGTAATGAACTCTAGATCATGCCAACTCTATCTGTGTTTGGCGGAATGATGTCCAACTTCTTACTGCTGATAAAAAAAACCCTTTGAGGAGGAATGTTTTCTAGAACCGGAGAGTTAATCTTCATTGTGCTTTCTAATCAGCAGCACAACTAAATAAGAGAGTAATTCCAGTTCATAACTCCATTCTGAGATCTCCTCCGTAAGATAACTGTATGGGTTTTGGCTAAGAAGGAGTTACAACAGTGACTCAAACTTTCATATACTATTGTTAAACAAAATCAGAGTAGCTAAATTTACCAGTGTCATCTTTTTATTGATCCAGAAGAATCAGGGAGGAAGAAAAAAAGTTGTGAAAACTATTAAGCTTATAAATGGAAGTAAACACAGGCAATCATGGTTTGATTGCTAAGTTTTGTGGACACACAAGGGAGTTCAAAAAACTATAAAAAAGTCAGACAATTAAAACCATCAAAAATCTCAAACACACTTATTTCAAAGATATCAACAGCAGCGCTCAAGTAGTTTTCCTCATTTGCCATGGACAGGTATCACGTTAAAGTGACTTGTAAGAAAACTTCTTCATTTATCCTAACCCACAAGCACAAAAAAGAAACAACCATTGTCTTAGAAGTAAGTAGTCTTACATTGCTGAAGCTACAAAATAAGTACAATTACCAAAAAAAAGCATTTACTTGTTTATTGAGAGAACTGTAGTCAACAGCATTGGTTTTAAGATAAGCACCAAAGGCATTTTTGGTGGGATGCATGCCAAGTATGTCTGTAAGATAATTATCTGGAGCACAGAAACAGAGATATGTGTATACTTCAGGCAGAGGAAACGTTTTCAATGACAAAGATCGATCTCTCTCACACATTAATTAGATTCCCTTAAAAAGGAAACTTAAATGGAATTACAATGATGCACTTAAAATGTAAGTTTGGCTTTATTTGGGACTTGTTATAAATATTTAATACTGACAATCATCAGAGATGGAAAAAGTATTTCATACTTTACAAGTGCATGATGTCAGATGCTAATAAGCTCTGACTTCCTGTATGTTGTTGACCAGTTAAGATATCAGTTACCATTTAAGACCTGTGATAATTTTTCTTCAATCACACATGACCTTCAGCTACTCAGACCATTTCTCAGGTAGCTGATAAAATAAGCCTGGGGGGCCCACTCACCCTTTTCAATTAAGATAGTCAAAGCAGAACTGCAAGAAAGACTCAAAGCCATGAACCCGCAAGCAAGGAAAATTTGGTAAAGAATTGCCATGCAGTAGTTCATCCATGCTACAGGACCTTGAGAGGTATAGCTAGGAAGTGGTTATTAACCATTTGTGCAGTACCCTCAAGCATTGCTTCAGCTGAGATAGCAACACTCAGTGCAGTCCATGGCTTCAAAGAAAAAAAAACACAAAACCCCAAAAAACATTACCACACAAGTGTACTTCCAGATTTTTAAACTGCTCTCCCACATAGCCCAAAAGACAAAGATTGTTTGTTCTGCAATACTATACATTAGGTTTTCGCGCACTACTTGCGTAAGCTCATCAGTGCAATCCTCAGCCATCCACCTTCTGTCCACAATTGTGTTCACCCTCTACAAATCAAGTTTGAAATTTAATGGAGCAGTTCTCTGGAATTCTGATACTATCAATAAACTTACATTTTTAAAAAAAAGTAAAATAATAATAGCAGGGCCCTTTCATGAATATTCCCAACGCAACAAAGAGTGCTGGGATGTTCTCACATGAAGTTCACAATGCCTAAGTATCCATGTAGAACAATGACTAGGTTTCCTTGCTTCACCCCTCACTCCCCACCCGAAGAAACTAATTTAAAAAACTGCTATAAAACATGTGGTCAGGCTATCAGGAAGCATTAATGCTTACCTGAGCTTTACAGTGAAGTGAAAGTAGCATGCTGCTTCCCTGAGACCAGAAAAAGAGAATGTACTAATGCTTTTATAACAATAACTTAACTAAAAAAAAATTAAGGTATATATAACAGTCATTTTGGCACACTGGATAAAGTTTAAAATAATTTAAAACATTTTTTATAGGTTGAACAATCACTTAGTAACACGTACATGTAAAGAAGTTCCACAGTTTTCTCAAACTTCTCATGATACATGTTTGAGAGAGTTGTACAGACAAAAGAGAAACCTCCTATCACCCCTCTGGAAGATGACATTTCACTATTACACATGAGAAGCAACACCATATTGAAATTAAAATTAGAAGGAATTAAGTTTTCATCAGAAGGCTTTCTTACTAAGCCCAAATTTACAGCATGATTTTCAAACATCTTGATTTGCAGACTTGATTTTTCATTTTAACATTATACCTTTGTAAAGAAAAGCCTTGCTTTTCTTATTTTTACAGAATTTGTGAAATATAGCTAAGCTATAAACCCTGGAGAACTGTGTAAGTCCCTGGTGCAGGGGTGCCTGTTCTAGAACATAGAAACAATAGAATTAAATATCAAAATCCACTTTATTTTAAGGTGTCTTCCATCACAAGGCAGATTTGGATACTAGTAGTATAACTTAGGTGGCTGCATTTTATTCATTTATATTTGACCCTTGAAATCTTTAGCACAGAAGTCCACTGCCAACAACATACTCAACTGAAAGCATTTCCTTGTCCCAACTATTATTTTTTCTACATTTCTCAGCATGCCTCCCTAAAAAATAGCATGGCCAAGTGCTACCATCCTGAAGCCATTTGAAATACAGGAAAGCCAGGTTACAAATATTTTGCTTATATTCCTCTGCCTCCTAGTTTTCACTGCTACCACCACCTGATTAACAAGAACAATTAGGAATTAGTGATTATGATTCAGGCAGTAGTGGAATTGAAAATATTTTTGTATTTTATTTAAAACAGCTCAAGAGAAACTTCAGTCCTTAAGAGCAGGGATTTTATTCGAATGATCCCTGCATGCTTTTCTTTTGTAAAGTGAAGAAGTATCAGAGCTTTGATTTTCCATTTCACTGTCCTTGGAATTTTTGTGTTTTGTTGGGTTTTTTTTGTTGTTGTTGTTTGGTTTGGGTTTGGTTTTTTTGGGGGGGGGTGGTGGCAGGGGGGTTTTTTTTTTTTTTTTTAAAAGAAAGGTCTCGCAGGGCAAGTTAAAGCTATATGGGAAAAGCACATAAACTGTGTCAGTCCCTGGTGTGAGCATCTCATTTATGAAAGGATCACAAAATGAATGTATTTCGTCTTAAATTTTGTGGCTGCCAATACATTAAATATGTTAAAAATCTACACATTAAGTAGAGAGCCTGTGACACAAAGCCCCATGTACAGGACAGTATTTCCAAAACTCTGCCAAGTTTCAAAAGCAAGACAGAAGAACTTCGCATGCAGCTAGAAGCCTATCACATGTATCCTTTCCTACAAGTAAACTTTAACATGAATACTGTTTTACTGCACAGATGTGTTTTACCCATTACCTGTATCTGCCTATGTATTGAGCTTTAATGCTGCCCCCCAACAATGCTGGATTTCAGATAGTTTCAATACAATTAATTCACAATCAATACTAATGACAAAAGGTAGGAAAACGTGGTCTTGCTTACAGCCACAGTTACCTGATCTAGAGTGATACAACAAAACTGCAGCCCTTGTCTCCTAAAGCAGACCGGTTTTCAACTTACCACCTAATACTGTCAACTGCAACCGATGTAACACAAAATTCACCACGAGGTGGAATGTGCAAACACGCAGTTAGACTAGGTGTGCATGCTACTGTAAAATGCCATCCTTAAATTTAGTTCAAGTATTAACAAGAAAATGCAGTTACAGCAGTGTAACATGTGTTTAGCCTTACGAAGACTGCTGTGCTCCCCTTTTCAGGGAAGAGGCACAGTTTGAGATGATACATTGTTGGCACAAAGCTAGGGACTAAACGAAAGCAGCAGATTTCAAACCGAAGCCTCAATTGAAAGCTCTGTTTTCCATGCAGTTCAGTCCAAAATAACTACTTCCTGATGGCAATTTTTAAATTCAACTTCCTAAAGTTCAATCTATTAAGAAATACTAATGTTAGGCTATTAAGAAAAAACCCTGTGTAATTAATCTTTTAAGATCTGTCATGTATAAATACAAGACACAGTATTTTCCCTAGTTAGCTCATTAGGAAACACAAATTCAATTAACTAGAAATCTTGAATTTCAACTCAAAACAAGTAAAGCTGACAATTTTATTTTTAATATTCGAACTACAGGTTGTACTCATACAACAAAAGAGAAATTGGACATGTAAAGTCTACTCTGTGGGACAGAGTTGAACTAGATCGTAAAACAGAAAAATTAGAAGTACTGCATTTTTTGCAATATAAATCAGCTCATAGCAGGCTGCAAAGTTCTAAAACCTTCCAATCTACTAGCAGTATGTGACAGAGATATTAAGTTATTTTAGCATTATAATGCAATCTTTAAAAAAACTGAATTGAATCCCAGGGAATGCTATCAAACTGAAGGTCATATAGAACATTTGTAAAACTGTAGGTTCAGAGAGATTACTGAAAATTTATTCCATGGGACAATAGAGAAAAAGTAAAAATGTCAAGATTTTTGTTTCTTTACTAAGCAGCTTTCAAAAATTTATGAGGAATGAAAAGCAAAAGAGTTAACAGTTTTTCAAAGGATTAATCTGAAAGCAAACCCACTTAAGCAAGACATCCAAATTTCATTTCTTATCACTCCCCCATCTGCCATTCCATATCCATTAAAGAAAAGCCAACTGACTACTGCTGTGGATACTTAAGTTTTTTCAGTCTGGTTAGGGATCTAAATCTCAGCCATAAACACTTAAGTTTTATAGATTAAGATGCTTTTAAGCATGAAAAAATACACTGAGTATTTAAAAAATAATAATCCAACAGCAATGAGTCCATAAAACATTTATATGCAAGCAGGATCTTGAATTTGCTGCTACAATACTCTTAGCTCAAATACTAACATTAGAACTAGAGTGATAATAAGCCTAGAAATACATTAGGTAATTTAAATACCTAAGCGCTGAATAAACAGCTATGTATACCACTACATAGGAAGAAGGGGCCAGAAGCTATCCTAACTTGGATAGGTAACCTGTTGAAACAGTTCCGTATACCGTCTTCCCAGCAGCAATGTCAGTTTGAGGAGTTCCTACTCCCCACCTCAAATACTCATTTCTATTTCTCCTTACTGATGTGGATCTGACTTTTTAAAAAAAAAAAAAGAAAACAAAACAAAAAAACAACACAACAAAAAACAATACCACACATTTTGAAACTTGAAGTTGGAGAGGAGAAAATGGAAAACTGTTGAACTGGATTTGATCTCCAGTTCAGTTCATAAAATGGTCCTGCAACAATTTCCCAGGAAAACAGGATGGCATTTCTAATGAAGAAGCTTCAGCCAGTCTTTTAAGATATAATGGTAAGGTCTTCCATCTTCACAATGCACATGCACTGTGATACGTATTTATTCCAGTAGAGAAGATGTCCCACATGCAGCAATGGAATTTACCACACTGGAGACTACAGTTCACAGGATAAAGAAAGTTTTATTATTAAAATGCAGTTGCAGAAGTAGGAACTACAGCCCCCAAAATCTGGTTTGTTCTCCTTCAACCTGAATTTGCTTAGCATGACAGTAGGGGTTATGACCTGCAGCCATGGGATTAGATGTATTGGAAAGCTTAACACTCTGAAAGCAATTAATACCACTTTTTTTGGTTTTGTGTTCAAGAGGTTACTCCCAAAAAATAACTAATTCCTTTGTTTCCTATTTATGGTAGGAAGAAAACTACATTTTCAGGACAGAATGGAAGCATGACAGTATGATTCAAAGATGAACATAAGAACAGATCTTACAGGCAACTGTAGACCCTATGCATTCACAAGGCTCCCAGCTGCACAGTCTGTCGCTCCACAAGATCTCCCCATAACAGCATCTTTAGAAGACCAAACCAGAAGTCCACCCAGCCCAGTATCCTATGTCAAACAGCAACTACCTGTGCATGCTGTAAAACTACAGGAACAACCTCTGAGCAACTCATCCCTCTAGATTCTTCCCCACCTTCACTAGCAATGTGTGGCTTCAGGGAGGAATCAGAGGGAGATGCCACTGCATGAATTTGCCCAATTGATTTTTGATCTGCTGTAAGCTTTCATCTGCTGGTTTGTATGTAGACTGCACTCTAGAAACCAAAAGGCACGTCACATGAAGTGACCCAAGATGGTTAAAAGAAGTTGAGCTGACCTCAAGGAGAAAGGAAAAAAAACTGATGTTTACTGAGCACACAATACTAAAGAAGGCAAGATGACAGCTGACATTAACTGTAGTACAGAAAGTTGTTAGATACATGTTAGAGTTAAATTCACATTGTTTATTCCAATTTATATGCCACCTTTGTTTACAAATGTAGGTCAGGGAACAGAACCCACTGTTAGAAAAAAAAAAACAATTGAAGGCCTGGGAATACAGTAACTTAAAAAAAGAATTCCTACAAAGATACACACACACACCATGAGTTCGCTTCTTTTTTTTTTGAAATCCCAAGGTAAGTTTTAAAAAGTTGTAATCATCAAATCTGCTCCTGTAGGTGAGTCAAAAAGGAGAAGGGTACTCGGTATCCTCCCGTGTATTAAGAATACTAATTGGTCCACAAAGTACAGGCTTTGATTTCCTTATTTTTGCTTTGAATAAGTTTATCTTAAGAATGTCTTTGACTTCTCTAGGTAGAGGACATTGCATGTCCTTGATTACATGTCACACTATCAGCTTTAATACACAGGAACAATACAAGAAATCACAGTTTCAATGCTCAGAAAAATCTCACACCAGAAATGCCATTATATTAAACTACCAAAACCAAGTAATTCTCCCAACGTGAAGAACTAGACTCCAATATATATCACTGAGTTACACAGTTAGCATTTCCTAGTAATATATGTAATCTACTACCTCAGCTTTCCTTAAAATTTCTTTCCCCTTTAGGAAGAGAGATGGATGAGGAGGCAGAGAAATAATACCTAAGGTTAGGGCATCTGATATTGCCATAAAATGCTTTATGTATTGAATAAGCAAGTTTCACTCAAATCAAACTGGCAGATGGAAAATCCCAAATGACCTACTTGACCTTTTGGGGAGGGAAGGAGGAGAAACTGTACAACCATGCTTTATGTTAAAACTCTGAAAGAAGCTGTGCATGCGAGCAGACATTCAACAAACAGATCTGTCAGTAGCATCATCTACATACAGCCCAAAGAGAAGGCAGGCAAGCTTCATTTCAGGAAGGCTTTCCCTGGGGTCACTATCCTAGCAATGAATTCTTAGGAATAAGGTCTGATTGCACCATGGGTTGTTAAAAAATTACTTGTAAGTCATGCCTAAACAAGTCAGAAGACAATTATCAATGATTACAGAGTATCAAAAAAAAAAAAGTGCTCAGTTAAATCAGTTTCCTCACAAACAGTGAAGCTAAAACAGAAACACCATGTGTTTGTATCTTGGAACATGTTCCTAGGGATCTCAGCAGGTCTTCCTGCTCTAGGGACCAAAGTTTCTGACAATGCATAAGTCGTCTGTAATTTCCTGCTTTGCAAAACTATCAAAATGACTATCACTTTTTCAAGATTCAACAGGTAGACAGGAACAGATTACTGTACCTAGATGTTGACAGTGTTTCATTAGCATGCTGAAAATGGTATCTCAGCTATGAAGGAAAGCTGGGAGCAGAATTAAAGATAAACAAAACCAAAAAACACTCAAATTCCTGAAGGCATCAAAACCAAAAAGGCAATCCCTTCCCAAGGCCTAGACAGAACAAGATCAGGCATTAGTCAAGAAAGATGCATTCTCATGCTGTCTCTGAAACATAAATAGAAAAAAGGACAGAAATGTCAATACACACATTAAAGTTATATTTGCTGTAAAACACATGGCATGAAGACAAAGGTAATTACTAATGGAAGTTAAAGGCGGCTTCATAAGGGCTCCTTCCCTTGCAGAAGTGGGGAATGAAAAAACATTTTGTAGAAGTCAGCTGCATGCTTGCAGTTTCTCTTATCTGGCTAAGAAAAAACCCTTTCTCTTTACTGTTGTAGCATGCACAAATCTCTGTGAAACTCAGTTCACGAGAGGCAGAAATCTGGAAAACAAGTTATTTTCAAGTGCTGTTCTAACACCTGAGCACATTTTATGAAGCAATCCTTTTTCTATGGATCGTTGCATTCAAAAATGGTTGGACAACGTAGAAATACAGCTGTTTATTTCAACAATTGCAAAAAGGGAAATGTGTGTGTGACAAAGTCTTACATGACTTTTGCACTGAATTGTTATGGACAGCACAGTACACAGTTGACTCAATTTAAAGTACACAACAGTTAAATAAACTTAATAGATATGTCCAGCACAGAACTGAATTTTACTATACGATCTGTTGCAATTCAGCTTCTCCTTTGACAACTCATTTAAGTAATAAACAATTTATTACGACAGAGCTGTTAGGAACACAACAGGAAGCGTTTCAATGGAGATTGGGACTTTGTTTCCTTGCACTGCAGA
>VYXH01013409.1:0-14443 GCA_013397275.1 Burhinus bistriatus | reverse complement strand
GTCTTTTTCCAACCTAAACAATTGTATAATTCTATGATAAGTGTCTTTCTCTCTTTTCCTCCTCTCCTTTCTGGCATAGGTGGGGGGGAGCATTTGTCATTTATTTCACTGGCCAGTTCGGCCCAAACCATGACATACATGTAACCTTCCAGGTACCTCCAGTACCAGAAGAAGTTAAGCTGTGCAACTCAGAGCTCAGGCTGGTGACGCAAAAACGTGTTAATCTTCTGACCCTATGTTAAACCTTGGATTTTCATGTTTTTTCCCAATAACCAAGCTCAGTAGTTTGAAGGTGGCTTTGACAGATCTACATTACATAACCATATTTATATATGTAAAAGGAAAAGTCTTCCATGGAAAATTTGAGATATAAGAATTTAAATCTGCAAATATTTCTCTATCAAAGTATCATTTTCCCCACCTGAAAATATCTTACATAATAAAATATTTTACATGAATATAATTAGGCTTATTTTTATTACAGTGCCACAATATAAAAGCTTGTCAAAGTAGTGCTCTCTTGTAACAAATACAGCAGACCACATTAATAATTTCTAGGAAATCAGTAACAGCTAAATGAATAAACTCAAGCACTAATAGAAATTAAAGGTGAGAACATACAGTTCGTACCACGATAACTTACAGGCCTTGCAGGGTCCAAGTGGACAGCCTTATTAGCATCACCTATTGCTTCCTTCAAATTTTCTATTACCAATGCAAAGTAAGTAAGAGAAAGCAACAAATAAAACTGTGGATGCTTTTTTGTGATTAGATGCTTTTCACAATGAAATCAGAGCATTTAATACATACAGTATGAGTATGCCATATTGGCATTTTTTACAACATTTCCTTGATAGTATCTAAAAGTCCTCTTCTAAAAATCTCAAGTTTGCTTTACCCTAATGAAAACTACTTCTACTCTTTTTCCTGTGCAGCCATTATATTTAAACATCTGTCTACTCCAAGTGCATCCTCTAAGACAATCCCAGCCAACACAATCCTTTCAGATGGCATTTCCTCACTGAAACATGAAGTTGTACACCATATTCCAAATGACTTAACAACATGCTGCTGCTGAGAAGCAAGGTCCCACTCCCATCTCATTCTCCCACTACCATGCCTGGTCTCCAGTTAACTCATGCCTTGTAACTGGTTGACTTTTTAATGGAAGCATACGAAGTCTGCTAAGTGAGTTTAATCCTTATAAGACAATATGAAGTCCCAGACTGACAAGTGATATTATAAATGCAGAAAATATTGCAACCATAGCTTGTGGCATGTTAGACAGCAGAAAGTTTTGGCTGAAAGACAGATTTTATGGTGTGCAAGACCCAAACTCTGGGTGCAAGTTCTGTTGAAGCTGGGTACTCCTGTCTTTCTCTCATGCCAGTTCTTTCATGTCTAATAAAGGTTATACTTACATTGCCACCTTAGGGTGCCTTTAATTCCACCAGCCTATTTTCATGAAATTTGTGGGAACTGAGTATCTCTGAGTTTCTGACACTTTGACGGTTGGCTGAAACAGGCCAACAGCATCAGATTCCTAGATTAGGAATCTGGAGTGTAACTGCATGAGCCATTTTTCCTTTTGGGAACAAGCTGCAGGTACTCTTGGAAGAAGATAGAAAATGAATGAAGCACAAGTGACAGACATTAGTCACACTGCCTTCTGCAATACTGGTACCAGCTTATGTACAACGCTGGCAGGACAGCCCACAGCAGAACTTGTACATGCTAGAATAGAAGATGCCCAGTTCTCACTGGCACCCCTGCCAAGGCATACTGTGGCTTCAACAAGACGGCATTATATACACTTACAGCAATTTTTTACTGAATTCAAATTTCAAAAAATAATTCCGAGACAATACTCATGGTGTTTTTGCCCACTGCAAAGTAAAATCAAGAAGTAAAAAATCAGGCGTGTTTGAGCCAAATTTATAACTGGCGCTTTTTTAATGTGTTGTGACCTCTAGCCACCAACGTGGCTAAATAAATACTTGGTCTGCTGCATCAGAGATATGGGAAAACACACAGTGAAAATGCACATTCTTACCACTAAAGCTTACAGTTCAAATACAAAAAGCAGAGAGCTGGAAATAAAACAAGAGACCCAGAAAAATGCAGCTACACCTTCATGGTCACAAAATAAATTGAAACAGAACTGAGTGCAGAACTTAAAAGCCTCAAGTTCCAAGTCTTTGGAAAGAACAGCTGATGTTGCAATGGATTTTTTTTACTGATGTGTGGTTGCCCCAGACCACCTATCTAGGTACTGATACCTTTCTGAAAAGGTGAGTACTCCTTGCTCTCTCCCCATTGCACCCTTTGCATACCTGCAACAACTTATAAAGTCAAACTATATAACAAATCTCATCTTTCATCTTTTCCTTTACCTAGTTTTACCAGGTATTATTGTCATTATTACTCTCTTTAGATTTCAAAAATACAGGTAGATTTATAAGGTATTTTAATTTAATTAAAAACACCAGAATGGCATGCTGAATATAGTCAACAAACATAAAATAATGAAAAAATGAAGAGAATAGAATCTAAGAACTAGTATATAAATACATGTTATCATACATAGCAAATACACCTATAACATATATATTTGATCATGAAACAATATGGAAGAAATACCTAAAATGCAAATACTTTTAAGAAATTATTTGCACAATTTAGTCAAATAGTTACATAATGCCTTTCTGAAATGGACTACCATCTGCAGGAAACACAGATGTATGAATACCCATAGACTCTTCACCACTGTAACATCAAAGGCTTTGTGAATGGCACAAAATATATCAACCCTCTGACCTAAATAATTCTGCAAATTCATATCTGGAGCCAGCCAAATAAACATGCTTAGTAAGATTAACCATGACTGCAAATGTTAGTTTTGGTTTGATACCTGTAGTTTTGAGTCCTGAGAGCACAAGTAGAAATTAAAATCACATGCATGCACTACTGTATTGCCTGAGTATATGAGTATTTAAAGCTGAGACTTTTTAAATCCATTGGAGCTCATTGGAAAAGACTGAAAACTGTGTCTCAAAATCAAATCTATAGCATTGTCAATACCCTGAAGGACGACAATCTTTACTTCAACATTTCAGAACCAAACTGCATTGTTATACACATATTCAGTGAGAAGAGAGCAGGACTTACTCAAAATCCAAAGCAGACACTAAGAAAAAAATTTTGGCACTTGTAACGAATTTTGATAAATGCAATGACTGTGTTTACAAATGAGAAAAAGCTGCACGCAGACAGTCAAGATTTCCACAAGATATTCCATAAAAGAGCTGCTATGCTTACATACAGTAACAAAAGTAGATACCTGTAAGGGTATCCCTAATATAATCTATTATTAACATTTTAAAACATAACCTATAAAAAGATCTGTTCAACAAGCTTCTCATATAAATTATTTTGAAGTTTTATTGCTGTTTAAAAAGAAAAAGCAAAACTAAGCAGAAGTGACTTTTACTTTCAAAAGGAACCCACGCCAATTGGACTTGTCCAAGCTGCACTCAAGTCCCTGATGTCAGAAGCATTTCTCCCAGAAACTTTTACACCTTGTACTGATAGCACTCATATCACTGAAAAGTAGACTTATCTACACTTGAAGCATATAAATCTATGTAACAGACTGCACAAAGTCTAATCTTGCTCCAAGATTCGTTCAGAAATTATTAAAATGTGTTCTAAAAGTTTGGCTGTGTTTATGCAATGAACATTTTGCACTCATTTTTGCATAAACACAGCATGCTTTCACTTACACAAGTTTCTTTACATGCATGTTCCCCAGCATCTGAAAAAAAATCTCATTGAAGGTCAATTTCTACTTTAAAAATGTATTTTAGTTTTTAAAAATAAATTTTGTTATACTTCTATTCATATGATATTGCTGAATTTATTCTGGGGGAAATTTTCTATTAAAAGATCATATTTTTAAAGTATTTTCCACTATGTAATTTGTACACATTAAAAACATAAAGATTGACAAAAATCCCTGGAGTAGTTCCTTTTCAGATTAACTGTTTTTATTTCGCATCTTAAACTCATACTTTAATTCCCCTGCAGGTCAAGGAAGAAACAGTAGCTTGGAGTATCAATGTCAATTAAGCACTGGTGAAGAAGCTACTCCAAGAGAGGAAGCCCACTAGGCTGCCCAGCTGCCAAATTCACACTGTGCTCAAGTGCAAAGTGGTCTAAGATCCCTTTCAGACCCAAACAACAAGACTGCTGTACGTGGGTGAATGTCAAGTGAAAGTATTTTTATTACCCAACTTCCCTACTCTTTCTAACACTCTGATCATGTTAAGAAACAGGAAACAAACTAAAAAGCCATCTCCATAAACATATTTTTGTACCTGGAATTTCAATATTTGTTGACTAAATTTAACCAAAGTTCTAGAGAATCTTACCACATTTCACATGTGCATATGCTCTTCGACAAAGTGCTGGTGTTTGGAGGATAGATGTGGTAACACAGCCAACCTGACATACTCTCTGAGGAAAAAGAGACGAGATCATGAATTATAAAGTTATGATTTAAGCAGCAACATTACACTACATCCACTGTCATTACACCAAGTAAACACTGTCATTACAAACTTAATGATATTCTTGAGACATCCACATTAGCACCATTGGTCTTTTATTTATTTCAAATTACTGTTCTTATTTACCTCAGCAGGGCTCTACACAATTACTCCCCAGACTGCTCAGACTCCTATGGGGATGATTTATGTTGTCATTCCAATATAATGTTTCCCATAATTGTACTGTGTTTAAAAAACATTAGAACCCAAGGGGCTAGACAAGGAGTTATAATATTAACAGCATGCCCATATAAATCAATTTACACCCTTGGAGGGAAAAAAAATGAAAAGTTAATAAGATTACAGAAGAACTGCAGAGCCAATGCAAACCTACCATTTTAAGTGTGTTTAATCAATAACTGGAAAAGCATCACAGATAAATTCTGGAAATGAAAACGTAAGCAGGAATCCATTTCCATATGTGTAGTATTATGTTATTGACATTAGTAGACTGATCACAAAAAGTAGGAAAAACATTATTTCACTGAAAAGATTCAATCCCAGAAAGTGTGAAGCACCCCAAATGCTGGAAATGCACAACATTTTTAAGAGTTCTCGACACTTGTAAGATCAGCCTAAAATTAGTGGCAGACATAATTTCATAATTGCATAATTTTAAAGATTCCAAGTATATTGCAGGGATCAAGAAGTAACACATGATTTCAGAAATACTGAGCATTAAGGACAAAATCTAATTATAAGGGTTATATGGGTAGAAAACCAGGGAACTTCAGCCTTTCCTTCCCACTATGTACTAAAATACCTCATTTTATTTTAAAAAATCTCACAAGTCAATTTTTAATATGCTTAATGCAATGTGCAAGCATAAGGTAACCTCATATGTTCAGAAGATGGATTATTTGTAGCTCAGTCTGATCTGAGCCTCTAAATGCAGTATTGTTTATTATAGCCACTGATCTAATTTTGCTGTACTGTAGCAATATTCTAAGATGCAACTGTCAATCACTTCAGGATAAATTTAGTGTAATAAAAAACTACAAGACTGAAACAGGACAACAAATATTAAAAAACACTATTCTGAAATACTCCCTTATCGAAAACGTAGCAGCTCACTAAATCTAGGATATTCTTCTCCACACAAGAGAGCGGGCTATTATGCAACTTATGTACCGTAACTCCCACCGCAGATGTACCTTAGGGATAGATGAAACTTCTATTGCTTTAGCGAGTTCATCCAAAGCCTCTTTATGGTGATTCCATTTTTGCGAGGCTACAGCTAAATGATCAGAATCACAAATTAGTTTTTGCAGTTTTAGTCTTGCTTAAGTTTGCTTTACCCTAGTGAAAACTACTTTTACTCTTTTTCCAGTGCAGCCATTATAGCCAAGCATCTGTCTACCTCAAACATCTCCTCTAAGGTACTCTCAGGTAGTGTCTATCTCAGGACAGACTCTTGGCTTCTGTAAAGAAGTCTGCTCTACAGGATTAAATGGAAATATGCTGCTTCAGAGCAGGTGAAGATCTAACCCTTCAGTCATTGACTAGAACAATGAAACTTGCTGCTGATGCGAGAAATATATCATTATTTCCTTCTAATAAGCAAAGAGATGTTTCGTAAATCTCAAAAATTAATTTTAAATGCTGCAAACTTATCACAATACTAAGCCACAAAAAATTATTTATTTCGGGCTTGCAAAACAAGAAAATCAGTATTTTGAAATCCAACATCAAATCACACATAAGTTGCAAATTGAACAGCTTAGCTAAACAGGGGTATTGTCGTGGTTAAATTTTGGCACCTGGGAAATAAGTAGGAGCGCAGCTGATTAGAAATTATATTAGCAAAAAAAGTTTAATCAGAAAATATCAGATTATTCAGAACAAAGTATTTCATTTAAGCAGCTACTCTGGAAGTAGAAAATTTGGAAAATCCAGGTAAAATGCTGCAGGACAGGTTACCTGAAGATTTGGTAAAAAAATCCCCCAAAAGCCAAAAAAATCCCTGCAAGCACAGACACTGTAGCAATTGCAAAATGTGCTGGTGGGAACTGCAGCAGAGATAGGAGCTCTGAATGTTCCACACTTTAAACTTACAGCAAAATAAAAAATAATAAATACAACTAAGTCCCTCATGAACAGGAAGAGCAGTAGCTTGAGCTTGGCTATTGACTGCGATGCAAACAGATGTTAACACCTTTTAAAAGATGTGGGAAGAAGAAAGGTGAAGACTTGGAGGGAAATCTGAGAAGTAACATGAAAATTAGTCCTCATGCTTTTTAAATTTATAGCCAGGCCTTTTGTACGAATTTTCTCTTCCACACAGGAGGGATGTCCTCCCCATTTATACCAACTTTGGGGAAAACAACATTGCCAGCTGTGCTGGCTGTATTGCCCTGAATTGACATTCATCAGTCAGACTGAAGTTCTCCTCCTTTTCTCCTGCTGACCCCACCACACGCCCTCCCGGATTTCCTAGCAGCTCTCCAGGACAGTGTATTTACAAAATATTGTTTGCTCAGTACTTTTCCATTCAGACTCCAGAATCACAAGCCAGCTTCCCTCCTCCGAGAACATGTGATTTAAGACTGCCAGACTTCACAAAGCAGTCAGGATTTTTTTCCACTTCATGGGTTTTGGAGTCCTTGGAGATCACTTTAAAGTTATTGGGCGGGGGTGGGGGGTGTTTGTTTCTGTGGAGGGGAGCATTTGGGGAACATCACACAGTGGAGCTTCCAGATTTTATACGGCAAAAGCTGCAGTTTTCATGCAAGCACACGGTACCAGGGGCTGAAGCAAGGAGCTCTGGCTTCCCGCTTGTCCTCTTGGAAACCACGTGTGGGTTACAACAGCGAGTAGCCACCATCCTGCTCACAGGTGTGGAGAAATGCCTCCCCTAGCCTCTGCAAGGAGCCACACAATCCCCAGCAGCCTGAAAGTCAGATATAAATGGACAAAGGGGAGGGGGCGGGAGGATGATCAATTATGTGCTTCAAATTGGAGCCAGAGGCAGCAAAACACGACAGCGGATGGCACAGGCCTGGGCTCCACCCACAGAAGGACATGGCAGTGGGTGGTGAAAGCCCACCCCGGGGCGCTGCCTCCCATCCCCAGAAGGAGCCCCTGGTGGCAGGAGGAGTTACTGCCCTCCAGCGCACCGGCTGAGGCCTGTGCTCCTGGCAGTGGCAGGGTGGCCATGGCAGGCGGGGTGACATGGACGGCGTCTCCATCGGCACCATGGCGGCAGTCTCCCTCGCCACTGCAGAGGGGTAGGAGCAGCCTGTGGGGCCTCCAGTGTGCTCTGGTATGTGAGAAATAGGTAGAAATTTTCTGTCTTAACTGCTTCATATATGCTTGTGTCTCATTATGTGAAGCAGAAATAGAAAATTTTAAACAATTTTCTTTACCTGTTACTGTTATCCCCTTTTTATGCTTTAAGACTTGTGTTTTAATAAATGTCATAAATGAATATGTTGTTACTACTGTAATACTGAAATAAAGTGTTAAAATAAAGTTAGTCCATTTTGGACATTAAGTCAACAAACATGTCAATGATTTACTTGTGTGACTGAAAATATCATAAATGTTCTAGGCTTTAAAAATTATCTACTGCCATTTAATAATTCTAAGAATGGTATTTTATGTAAAAAATACATTATTGTGACACTGCCTTTGTAAAATACTGTAGTTTTTTCAACATATCCAGTCCCATGGCCAATACATGTAGGTTTTTGTAAGACCTTCAGAGAACAGTGGTAGAAGTGACCACTGAGAGAACAACCCACGACCTAAGGTAGGAGATAAATGCAGGTGGCATGACAGCAGCATCGGACAGAAGATGGGAGCACATCAATTTCCCTGTGGCTGGTCCACTGGCTGTCGGTTGGTATCACCTGGTATTGGAGGAAATCAGAGTTCTTTCCTTCTGCATGGCTACCTTCTGAAGTTGGGTTAAAAATTTGGCTTGAATAAGGTTGTCCTTCTGAACAGCCATAAGCATCGCTGTGAACTGTGCCAGTTTCAGACTGGCACTGCCCTGTCTTATGAAAAATGAAAGAACAGTACAAGACTAATGATTGTCATACAAAGAATGTCATGCACATGTTGATCGGTTGGCCATGTTACCTTCTTCAGGAAGAAATTAGGTAAATCACGTGAATTAAACAGATATAACATTTATCCCAGTCTTTTCACAGCAGGATTTTAATTTCTTCCCAAACCAGTGGTAAAAGTTAAATCTATTTATGAGCACGGCCCTATTCCTTGGAAAATAGTTGTTCAGTATTAGCCATGCAGTTTTGTGATGCCTGGCATCTGGCTTTCACTAAAAAAAATAAAGAGCACATCTTAGCATGAAGACACATAACAGATAATTTAAATGACTGGATAATTTAAAGGATGTAGACTATACTTAAAAGTTAATTTTAGATTGTTACAGTGGATTACATTTGGTTAATCATAAATACATCAAAAATATTCTCTTTATTTTATTTTTAAAAGGAGCAAAAAGCTCAAAATTTCTCTACAGTGAGGATGCCAAGAGGTTAGAAGGATATAAAGAAATACCATTTTTCTGTTTTTTTGGTGTTTTTTTTTTTTTTTTCCTCACTTATTTTCTCCTGCTTCACGTAAGTCTATGCTTAAGCATCAGGCTGCCATGGGTTTCCCAAGCACAGCTGCACACTCCTAAGACAAAGAGCTGCCACATTAAAAAAACAACAAAACAAGTCATATCAGAGAAATGATTGCTATTCATTCACCGTTCACACATTCATTAGTTCTGGCGAGTCATGAATGCATTGGGTCTCTTGCCCTTGTACATATTTAATCGCTGTAAATGTCCTATATCATGGGCACATCAGAGCTACTGCAGAGACTATGCCACATCCAGGTGTGTTAGTGATTGTTCACAGCTAACTGTCCTGTTATCTGGATAATGCAAAAGGTTCTGTACTTTCTCATTAAATATATGGCTGGTGCAGTCATCTCTAGCAACTGGATAGTTAAAATTAAGAGTTTGGCACAGCAGAAACATAATTCAGAACCCCATATGCAGAAAAGGGAAGCTTGGGAATACATCTAAGGCATCTAATGTCTATCTGCTGCCAAAAGGGGCAGTCCCACTTCCTTTCCCACTCTGAGCAGTCAAGCCTCTCACTTGCCCCAAAGCCGGCATTTATCTGACACCATGGTTAAGGCAGTTCAAGGAGCTGGCTTGCCAGAAGATCTGAACCATTTCCCTGCAGGACTGGATACGCACCAGTGCCAACAGAAGAGAGACAACCGGAGCACATAGATTAAAGAACGACGCAGAGGTGGGAAAACAGAGCTGTCCAGGTTTTGCAGCATCTGATTCAGTTTAGCTGTACTGTAATACCACCCTGGAAGGAGCAGAGCATCTAACACTAACTGGAAAGACTAAATGCAGATTAGGAAATCCAAAATCCTATTACCTCTGCAGAGTTTATGTTCCTGAACTAGCTTTCATCCATATAGGAAGCAGAGGCTAAAGCATTCTCCTAAGAGCTGGCACTTACAAATGCTATTACCAAGAACAGAGCATGGCTTATTATTTTTTTTTTTAAATCACAGTGAGAGATATTTATTAGTGAAAGCAGGCCTGTAGCATGTGGGAGACCAATATGGAAATCCTTTTTGAGCATGAAAAGGTTCAGACCACATCTTCCATTTTCTAAAATAGTACCCTCTCCATCAGGCCCTATTCAGAGCAGAATAGGAGACCAGCATCTACAACTTACAAATCACAGTGCCTAACCTTGCAGTCCCTAATCATGAGCACATGAAAAATCACATTTTCTTCAGTTGGCCAGACTAGCAACTATAATACACAACAAGCCAGTTTGAGACTATTAGCCCATCTAGGTTCAGAATAATACCACCAAAATGGCAAAATACAAGTCCTTTCAAATTCATGCTATAGAATACATGAAAGTCTAACTCATAACAAAATGCCATTGTATGAAAAATAACCTTCATCTTAGCTGTAATTTTCCTTTTCATAGGTGCTAGAATTACCCACAAAAGAGGTAGTTCAAATAGAGTTAATAAAAAGTGAGCAGTTGTGTACAGCAGCAATCTTTAAAGATTAAAATCCTTTTGCCTATACCAAAGTATATCTGTCGGAGAGTCACCTTCTCCCAAATTGTAATGTAGATCCTGAGAGCACAGAAACAGGCTGCTGTAAAACATGGAAGCAATTTGCCTTGCAGCAAAAATGGTAGCCAGTAATGACAGTCCATTTTATGCCCCAGTGACTGAAGAGGTGATTAAGTTTAAAAAAAAAAAGTTATAGCAAGGTTAACAGAGGCTCTGGGACCTGAACTATACTTCAGGATACTGAAAAAAACTATTTCTACGTTCTTTGAATTATCCTTTCTGTACTCCATTTATGTTGTTCCCACAGAGAACAAAGGGAAACAGGCAAGTCCAAATGTTTTATGTTTTTTGCAGTATTCTGTGATCAGTGCTTCCAGTACCTAAGCAAAGACATGGCTTAAATGGAATGAGTATTCAAAAGTCTCATTTCCAAGTAAGGGGAAGGAACATTAGTTTTTTTTTTTCCCAAGAACAGAAGTTTAGGGGAAAAAACCAGTTACCTTATAAAAACGAGGAGAAAATTTTGACTGTTCCAATTCTAAATTGCTGACAGTTGATGAATCTGTAAGTATATTTTTAACTAAAATTCTCTGGTGAGATTTCAGGTAAATCCAGAAAGAGGATATGGGCACTAAAGCCTACGTATCCAGCAAGTTGGCAGTAAAGTGGTAGAGGTGCTCTTTTCACCATCCATTATTCCTCTTGAACCAGTGTAAATGGGCAGCAAATTCATGAAACCAGAACTGGAGAAGATGGCATGAGCTTGACTCTCTAACTGGTGGTTAGCAGGGCCATTTTGGAAGGAGAGCTCGTGTCGGTGCTCATTGCAGCTAAGGCTTTTATGTATTTTATATTACATAATAATTAGATATAAGCAAAGAACCCTAAGCGCAGAGACAAAGAATTTGGAATATCATCTGTCTGTAGAAGGTCTGGAGACGGTCCCTTAACTTGAGAGCCTTTCCTACAGTTACACTTGCTTGATGACTCAGGGAGTTTTGAATTCTTCTCTAGATGACAGCAGTGTTCCAATGAACAAATGGAAGAGTACCATGTGCAATAGCCTGCAGGTGGCTGCACTTTTTTTGGAGATGGGAGATAAAGTTTTAAAATATCATGCCTCATCTTGGAGGGAGACATGGAATGGGTCTCAGCTGCTAAACACACATCACCTGTGCTTCAAAATACAGTAATTCTCACCTTCATGTGCATTAAGTGCTTTATTACAAAGCCTTCTGGAATCAGCTCCTCTTGGGAACAGAGGCAGAGGAGAGCTTAATTTCTGGGTTCAGACTAGGCTGCAGTCAAGCACAGAGCTAAAATGCCTGGGCAGTTCTGATGACCTCTGCAGGCATGCAGCAGCTCCAGGTGCAGGCATCCTCTTCCAGAAACACAATCTTGTGCTTAGGTGCCTAAATTCTTCCTGATCCTCACTCCCAGCCCCTAAGTTCTCTATTTGATCTAGCAGTTTGTGCTACAAAGACATACAGTCATAAAAATTTTTACCACAAAAACCAAGCATAAGTTTATGAAACCAAGAGTTATTATGTAAGTTATTTTTTTAAATTACAAAATCATTCTAAAAATTATAGAATGCTTTTACTTCCAAAATCAAATAATTTAAGTCCTACAGGTGAACCTACAGTTCAGCTAAAATTTGAGCATCTCTGATTGGCTGTGTGCAGCATTCTCCCTCTTCCTTCCCCAGAAGAATTAAGATAATCAGGCCTTGGACACAGAATCCAGAGAACATAGAATCTACCAGGAAAAAAAAGCTAATTCATATTCTGCCTGAAAAACAGCATAATAGGGCCTTGTGTTCCTTTCGATGGATCAGCATGTTCTCCTATTAAATCTTAATCAATTGAATACTGGTTCTGTCATATAAAATGGACTAAAAAATTACAATTCATAGTAGGAAGAGTAGACAGTTAATTTAAAAAATTGGAAAATAGTACCTACTATGTAGTAGTACTGCACAATCCAATATTAGGCATTATATACTTTTGCTTTAAAAAACATAAACACCTTCCACCCCTACATGATGTGATTTGGTATGCTTCCTTGTCAGCTTTCAAAATAGATTTGCATAGCACGTACCACTGAGTTACAGAAGTCTGGTCTGGGGTGTGGTGAACATGATGCCTAGCCTATTTTCTATATGAATTATAACTGCAAGAGCAGGGAAAATGCTCTCACAGCTCTCATCCAACACTACACAATAAACTTTTAATTCCTTCACTTTCCTTGTAAAAAAATGGCAGAAGAGTTTTTAGATTTCCATTACCCACATAGACCTTGGGACTGCTGCCAGAGGCAAAAGCCATCTGTCCAGAGACCTTGTGTTTCCACACAGCTGCTCTGAACATACTTTCTTTACTCAGCATTAGAGGACATAAGAGGTACAGTTGCAGGTTCTAGGCTCCTTTGCCTTATAACAAAGGAATCACATAAAAGGATAGGGAAAACAGTCATCCCTCATCCCATTGCCAAGTAGGAAAAGCCTAGTGCTGAACCAATAGACCTTTCTCTCCACCATTAATTGTCACTGGATGTTGGTATTTCGCTCCCCTAAATGGACCCCTATTAATGAGGGAAAGAATCAGATTGCAAATTTGACAGCCCTTTGCAGAAAACTCTCAGTTGGCAGCTCTTTGTGTTTTTGAACTAGAGTTAACACTTGCGGTGCTCTCACTGTCCCAGCCATTCCAGCAGTTGCATAAGGACACACAGAAAAGTCCCAAGCTGACTCAGGAATTTTTTAGATGAAAGCCGATGTCTCAAATTGTGCATGGAAATAAATGGACATTATGCATCATGAAGTACTTTTGTTGTATGCTTTTGGAAAAAAGTAGGCTGCTCATTTCTCCACAGCATCACTTTCGTTTTCAAGACAACACAGTAAACAATGCATCACATACCACTATCTATTGTTAGAGTTCAGCACCAACGTCCTCCTCCAAAACAAATATTCATATCTTACTGGGCAGCAGAAACAGAAAAATCCTGCCGTGCTTAGCTAAGAGCAGCAAGTAATGTGCAATTCTCCATAAATTCAAACTTTAACTAGAGCTGGCAGTCACACATCGTTAGAGTGCAGATGGATTATTTTCCATGCCTTCCAGCAGGTGTCCTCAGCCTTGTACCGTTGCCTCAGTCTAGAGTACTGAACTGCATTCATCTGTTTCCCAGCTCTGTCCTGGTCAAAACCGGGTAACAGGTACAATGATGAACAGCAACATTAGTATAATATTATATAATGTCTTATGAAGAAAACATTAACCACCCACTTTCAGTACTGGATATCTTCTCTAATGAAAAATGGAAGAATAACCGTTTTCAGCCACACATACTGCAGAGTGTATTACTGGAGTCCAAAAATAGTTCAGCACAGTTAGCTGATAAAACTAGGAGAAAATGTAGAAAACTATTGATTAGACAGCTAGGAAAGCAAACATATGTGTTGGCATTGCATTCCAGTCAAAAAGTCTTTAAGAAACATCAGGATAGCAATTATCTCCCATTGCATTAATACTATGCCTCTTTCCTTTCAGGTCAATTTCTAGTATTAGAGATTTTTTTTTCTTCTTGAAGAGTGTAAGATGAGCAAACCATATGCCAAATTTAAAACTGACAGAATTTCATAACGTTAAATTGTAAAAAGCTCTCATCTTTCCAAAGCATTGGAAAGCGTTCTGCAATGATGCACAGCAATTTTCTTTTAGAACTCTGCCCCTTTTCCTCTCCTCTCCTCCTCTCCT
>VYXH01013291.1:0-13365 GCA_013397275.1 Burhinus bistriatus | reverse complement strand
ATGACCCTTTGATCCCTCAGCTTACCTTGAATTACCCTGAATTAATTTAGAACTAGCAAGTAATATTACATAGGGGAATACATTTGACAAAGCTTTTGTTAACCTCTTCACTTTAGACTAAGTCTAAACAGACATTCCGTCCTTTCAGCTATCCAGATATCAACAACCTAGAAGTTTATGGCTGGCGGCAACAGCTGTAGCACAGTTTAGGGGAGAAATTTCATACCTACCTGCAAACAGCAGCCAGCACAAGAGTTCTCATCACCTTCTGTTTGCCATAGGAATGAAAAAGTTTATGTTGGCAATTTAGATAAGAGTACAACAGATTTTAGTTCCTGTACCAGGGTAGAAAATGAGGGTAATGCCAGACAAGGAGAACAGGGTCAGAAGAATACCTGTATATTTTCTGCCCTACTGGAAAGAGTGGAATACCAACTACCCGGCAGCATCCCCCACCCAACACAGAGCAGGCAGCCTCACATGTTTAGATTAGGCAGCTGCAACAAAAAGCTCTCCAAGTAAACCTGAAGCTGCCATTTCCACAAAGGGTGCGGGACGCTGCAGAAAACCCACTAACCAATAACATAATATAAACTCATTCTACTAATAGAAGTAAAAAGATACAGTCAATTTAGCAGAGAAGGCTAACTACTTACAGACACAGCAAAAATTGTATTGTTGGTATGGTCTGTAAGGAACAACAGTTAACAAGTTATTGAGCAATTGTTTCAGAGGGGAAATCTCTGCTACTTCTTGCCTTCCAGAAGCCAGTACGGAGTAGACCAGGAATACCCCTGGGAACAGTCACAGAACATAAACACTCACCCGTTTTGCCAGGTAAGGAGGTCAGAAATTCCTAAAAGTCAGCCTAAGATCCCAGGAGACAACATAAGCAGGGATAAGATTGGCAAATGAATGAGCACCAGTTCAAAAACATCAAACCTATTGGATTATCTCCATGTCTCAGTAAAATGGGATGCAGACAGAGACTACAAATATTTTATACATAGTTGGCTCTCCATTTAACAGTGATTGCAGTAGGGAAGAGTAAATTCTGAATCTTGTCATCCTGAACAAGGACTCCCCCTGCAGACAGGCACTGACAACTGATACCATCTTCTGAAATCTGAGCCATAGAGTCCTTCCGACTTCAGGAACATTTTAAAGTGAATTTATGTGTCCTTCCCAGTTCACTGAACTCACTGTTCCATTGTGACACATTTACTTGCCGGAGAAGACTCTAGACTGTTACTGGCTGATATTTTTTGTTTTCTCATTGCACATTGACATAACATTTGAAAAAAGGTGTATTTTTGAGCAGGAAATTTTATAAGGCAGCAGTGGTCACTCATTGCATGTAAACAAAAATCTATACATACTGGAGAACTGTATGCTTTTGTCATTGCTGTTTACCCTTCTAAGCTATTTGCAGGCCACATTTTTGACCTGATCTCATGATCCGTGTGTCGCAGTGGTACTCTACTAATGCGACTAAAATGTATTCTCATCAAGAGGATAAGCGAGCCTTTGACTTCTTTTAGAGAGAGATTCTCACAGCTGGGGCATCTTCATTGTCTAGGAACATTTCTTAGCTGCTGAAGAATTCCTTCCACATCCTTGCTTACTTAACCAGATCCAAAGCGCAGATGACAGTGAGTCCTGGAATCTTGATCACTGCAAAAGGCCTTCGAGGCCTCTGCTATGGATGAGCATTGGAAATCGGGGTCTCTGACAAAGAGCCACAGATAATGCTCAAGCTGATGTCCAAGCTTACACTTTCTTTGTGGCAAGTAGATACGAGCAAGAGTATAATAACACCACTTGTCTAATCGCTGTTTTCACTTAAAAGAAAGGTTTTTCAGTTTTACTCTTTTTAGGCGTAATCCTTAAAAAGTAAAACTCCCAGGAAATCCACACACTTTTATGTCACCAGATCAAATCAATCTGTCTGGACTGTCTGCCCAGCCTCCAGGACAGGAGCAGGAAGAGGTATGATACTGCAAGCAGAAAATCTAGTGCCAGAGACATTTCTTCCCCTGGTGTGCAAGGGAAATAGTTGATAGAATCGTAGGATCCACTATGACCCAGAAAACACTAAGTTTCTGCTGAGCACACAGTAAAAAGACTTTATTGTTTAGACATTATCAGGTAGATATATCAGATTACAGCGGTTGTAGCTTCCCAGCACACTCTTATCTTGTATGGTAGTTCTGCCGCTGGAAAATCCCTTTCTCTGCTTCTAAAGACAAAGCTCTCCATCCTCATCCTGGATGCAGTCAGCCCTGACACTGTACACGTTTGGGAGCATGAGGAGCAATCCTCACAGATGAAATAGTTTTAGTTTTGTCTCCCTAGCTTGTGACAGCCTAAATGGATAAAAACACTTAAGACCTATCTACCAAGCACATCTGTGCAGGTTAGTGCAATATAACCGAATGACAAGTTAGGACCCTTGCCATGTACTACGGAGGTTGCAACCTCAAATCCACCATCTTTTAGAAGGATGATTTTAAAACCATTACCGGGGCCGGGGGAGGAGGCGGGAAGTGGTGAGGGAAGGAGAGTGGGCGGAAAGTGTGATACTGGGAAGAAAACAGGACTAAATCAAGTAGGTTTCATGCAGAAAGACCCAGTGGAGCAGAATCTGGTTTGCAACCTCCTGTTTGAGCTCTTGACACTAGATGTCGTTGCCACCGCGTCTCCCGGGGCAATAGCTGGCTTCTGCGGCAGGGCTGCTTTAGCGCCTTGCTGAGGCAGGCCTGTCATTTGCAATATTTAGGAATAGAAACCTTTTGTTCTTGCTGCTGCAAATAAACTTGCCCTTTTCTTCAGCCTGTTTCTAGTACTGTCACTTCAGACGCAGACTGATGCCTGAACAGAGAGGATCGGTCAGGAATAGCGGCTACGGAGAAGCCTTGATTTCTTGGGGAAAGCCCCCAACACCCAGCAGGGATATCACACGCCTACAACTCTGCCCCTGCATTGTGTCTGTATATATAGTAATAGACGTCGACATATGCCTCCGTCTGTACACATTGCTGGCAGAAAGGCTGGAAGGGCCTCCCGTTGTTCCAGTTTCACGCACGCTGTCGGTGGGCAGCCATGGGGCAGCACCCTCTTCACACTCAGCATGCCTCGCGTTTTTCTGTGAGCTCGATGAAGGACCTTCTTCAGTTATATCAGCATTGCATTGGTCCCTGCTTCATTCACATGCAGGGTTAAAGATTGATCGTCCTTCAGCGTGGTGCAAACAAAAGTCCCCTGTTCTTTCTCATACTGACCCAGATGAAGCCGGGGGTGTTGGAAATAGTGTATTAAGGTTGTGCCATGAAAAACGCTAGTGAATTAAAAATAGGAAACAATCCTACACAGTTGGGAGGTGGAGCATCATGTTTAGGAGAGGACAAAAATGCCATATTAAAGTAGTGGAGCATCCAGCTAGCCCAGTATCTGGTCACCAACAAAGTTTTTCTAAGAAGGTAAAAAAAAGGGATGCTGTTGATTAGAGAATTACTGATCTCCAGGAAATAATCCCATCGAATACTCAAGAATTAGAGGTTGGAGTTTGCTCCAATACTGAGAATTTGTGTCTTTAGAAACCCTGGTCTTACAAAACATAAAACTCATTTGAGGTATTTAATGATTCTCAAAAAAAAAATAACTCCAAGATGTGATTAACTAGATTTTTGCACCCTGCAAAGCATTGAAACTCACGGTTTCGTACTGCAGTTCTCCACCCACCTTTTGAAGAATACTTCAGTAGAAGGAACTTCTTTAACTAAAAGTGCTGCATTTCTGAATCCAAAGAATCTGAATGAGATTTTACTGTGCCCAATTTTGGGCCACTTACTACCAGGAAGATAGATGAGGCAGCCCAGAGGAGGGTCACCAAGGAGGGCTGGGGCTGGAGCACCTGCGGTAGGAGGAGGAGCTGAGGGAGCTGGGCTTGTTCAGCCTGAAGAAGGGATGGCTTCAAAGGGCGCCTTATAGCAGCTTTCAAATTCACAAGCTGGGCTGAGATTCAGCTCCATGTTAGTGCAGCTGCCTTGGCTTCTGGATAGCCTGGCACACGAGAGGGAGTAAGCTCCCTTCTGCTAGCACAGAAACAGAGTGCCACAACTCCCTACTTCCCCTGTGCTTTTATCCCTCTCTCTGCCATACAGGAGTAACAAAACTCATTTTTTCACCTTTGCCTCTGTCTATCTGGGCTGCAAATTCTTTGCCTCTCACTATCAATGTGTGCAGTCTCTGAAGCAGCTTATCTCAGTTAGGCCTTCCCATCACAATGATGACACAGATAGATAGGCAAAATCATTGGAATGCTCAGTTAAATCTCCAGGAGGGTTTTCAGAGGCTGAGGGCTGCCATCTGCAGTTTTTAGCTGTGTTTTCAAGGATTAGGATTTTTATAAATCAGATGTCACCAGAAGCTATTGTTCTCGGAGACTGCTGCACCACTTGTAAGAAAAATTCCAAACCATTTATCATCTGCGCAACAGGCATTATCTATCAGACATCTCCATTTTCAAAGAAAGTGTCTTGAGACATAGAGCAGTAATTCTTCGCTTTAACAGCGGATTTCTTAATTTCACCTTTGGATAGCTTTTCCTAAAACTGTGACAACCTCATTATGCTCTTGTTAATTTTTCAGAAGGGCTCTTTCTTTCATTAATTTATTAATGTTCCTTGATCTACAGACAGCACTAGCAGAACAGTATTTCGGCAGCATCTCAAACTGTATCTTTAGTTTCATGATGTTTATTTTTATTCTCAAAATAATCCTTATGCCATAGTGTACATCTTTGTGTAACATTAAATGGTTCCTAAAAAGGATTTTTTTCCTTTTAGTTCTATGATGGTACTGGGCTTGATGTTGATCCGTATAAGGATGTAGTACGTTAACTTTGCCAGATCTGAAGTACTGGCAGTCTTTGTCACTCATTTCTGCAGCTAAGGGAAGGGATTTAGTAAACATCTCCACTCCAGCCATGCACCCTGCAACTTTTAACTGTTTCCAGAAAGATGCAAGAGAAGTCATCATGGGGACTCCGTTCTTTGCAGGAATGAATCAGCTCAACCAACAGGATTTGTTTTGGTAAACTCTATCTAATTTGCTGTAGAGATTCTGGTTTGTCAGAACAAAATGTCATGGTAACACAGCTAAACACTCGTACTTCCCTCGTCCCTAAAGAAGAACCAGTGGCTGCCATTGTGGAGCTTTCTTCTGCTTCATTTGGAGACGTCAAAGAATCCATCTTGAATGCAATCCAAAAGGCTGCGTTTTCCTGTGCGGTTCCTGAGACCGTAACACGTCAGCCCATGCAATGCTGCAACATGACTGCAGGGAACGCGACTGACCTGACTTTAACACAGGGAAGAAATCCTGTGTTTTCAGCCTACCACGGTTTGGTGCCAGAAGTACACCAGCAAGATAGTTGTGTGCTTACTCAGGAGGGTCTACAGAAGCCACGGTTCCTGCAGAAGAGCCCTAGCCCAGTACATAGAGGGGAAACCAGTTCCCTCAGATTTACACTGACCTCGTGGCAGAGCTGCTGCTTCCCAAGCGCACTCACACAGTTCTGCATTCTTGGCACCTGCCTGGGTCAGACACACTTCGTGTTCTTGCATCATCTGCATTTCTCAGCCCCCTCACTCGCACACAGACAGTCCTGCTGGGCTGAAGTTAATACTGCATGACTGCTTTCTGAAGAAAAAAGAAAGGAAAAAAAAAAAAAGAAAGAAAAAAAAAGAAAAAAAACAAGAAAAGAAAACTCCTCCTTTTATTTTTAGACTATGGCACAGTTTCAGATGATCCTGGACTCATTTCTACGTCAACTGACACTTGCCATTAATCTCAGATCTGTAAAGAAAACAGTTCTAAAGAATTTTAAAAATCCTGTGTCTCTGGTAGAAAGGCCCTGGGAGTAAGCTGAAGCCCAAGTCAGAAGCAAGAGCTATTTCTCCCTGGTGCTTGCTCACCTGTCAGCATCGCCTCTGCCCACTTCCCCAGAGAAGTCAGACTTTCTGGAATGTGGGAGGCGTATCAGATGGTGTCTGTCTACATCAAAGACCAAATAATGCTGTTACACAGAACGTAGAGGTGTTGTGTTTTGGTCCTTTTCCATAATTCTTCCTAGAAAATACACCTTCACAGCCAGAATATAACTTTTATAAATGCGCCTTTAATAATGGCTAGTCTTTCTTTGGGAAACCATAATCGCCCTACTGTTTTTCTTCACTTAGGAAATTAATCATCTATCTAAATAGGGGTTGCTTATGCTTAGAAGTCTTTCAGAGTGCTAAGGCAGTGCTGCAACATATCCAGTCTTCAATATATTTCACTGGGTACAGACCAGCTCTATCATTTGAAAGTATTAGCGTCTGTAGGCTGAGTATCACTGTTAGAAGACGATATACCGTGCTGGATCTAACAGACCAAGAGAGGTGAGGCTGCAGCAGCTCCATGTTCCCAGGTCCAACTAGTAGTGTGGCTGAAGATGTATTCCTAGTAGGCACACGCGCACAGAGGACACATATATGACATATATACAAGTCCAGACGCACAGATCACAGATACACAGAGCACTCAAACAAACAATGAGAACCCACAGGAAATCTGCCTTTCTTCCCTCTTTCTCTTCAAGGCTCTCCCCTCTTCTCCCAAGGCTCTTTCTCCACTGGCAAACCACAGCACTGGTAACTTTCACACCCCAAGTGTCTGCACACATCTTGATCACCTATTTCTTTTCCCCAAACCAGAAAAGCTGTTCCCGCAAAATGTCAAAAGGAGTTGTTACATTTGACTACTTCTATTTTTGCTAAAATGATTAATGCTGCTTTAAAATTTAGTTTTATTAATGATACACTGGAGCAGACATTTTCTATCACTTAAATGTAAACAACCAATAAGTAAAGCATTTCCCTATTTTTAGGTTTTGGAAGAGACACGTCATGCTGCGTTTTTAGACTTTGAACATGTGTCCGAAGCAAGCCATCATTGCATTCTGGTTTCCTCAAAAATGGGGCTTTTGTGACAGTAGTGTCCATCCATCCATCCGCCCCTCTCATAATTTGTGAGCCATTGTCTAATATCGGTCAGGTTTGATGGAGAATTGTAGTCTCAAAGATAATTAGGGTCCTACTAGTCTCACCAGGTTTCATGAAACCTTTGAGGGTTTCCTCTCTTCTCTTTGAGGGAGAGGAAAGCAACCTAAATTAGTGTCCCTCGAGGACAGGCCCCAGTATAAACTCAACAGTCTTCTCTTCTGTTTGCCCTGTCAAAAGCCAAACAGCATCAACACAGCTCCATACCGGACACAGCTGTAGTTAGGTAATGTATAAGAGAGACTGTGTGGAAATGATGGTTAGCTATTGAGAGCCACTGGAGGCATCACAGGTGCAAAGAATATCACAGGGGACACAGCGGGAGAATCCTGATATAATAGAGTGAGAGGGGTGTAGAAAGAGCACACAAAGCCTTAGAAATCAGGCATTATCAATTCCATTATTAATGTAATAAGTTGTTCTGCCGAGACTTTAGTGTAGAAAGTCTCTTCTTTTTCCTCAGGACCTCAATCTTGCCATTTGAGGACACATCTACTGTCTGAATTTCCACTTCACTATGCAAAAAGGGCTCTGTGCTTGTGCCGTCTGAGCTGGGATGCTGCATGTAAAAGCAGGAAAAAAGAGCACTTTGGATGAACAAGCTTGTCTAAAGTGTGCCTTGCTTCATTGCTTGTCGTCTTCAAAGACTGAACTCTCTTACTGAAGTTAGTAACAAGCACAAGTGTGTTTTCGTAGAACTTCTGGCAAACAGAAGTCAACCCAAATTTCAAAGGTCTTATGGTACACATAAAAAAAAATGAGTAGTTTAATATTAGTTCACCTAGAGTGTTTCTTATGTGTGCACAAAAAGCATTCTGTACTAAAATCAAAATTGTGTGCTGTTTCATGATTACTTACAAGTTACTGCTTCTGCACTGCTGTGAATGAACAGCAGCAATCCTGTACGCAGAGTTTGGCTAAGAACCATGAGGATGCTCTTTGAAATTACTAAGATGTCAGTTATGAAACAACATTTATGCAAAAAAAAAAAAAGAAAAAAAAAAAGAAACCAAGGAGACTTGCAAAGCTCAGGAAGATGGGCTTATTAGTCAGTGCTTATTCAGGCGCTGACTAATGTAAGATGTCACTTGTACAGAACCAAATGTCTCTCCACAGCCTGCAGCACTGGAGGCCCACAGGTGGTCTCCAGACAGTTACAGTCTTCCCCTTAGATCAGAAAATATTCTCTTTAAACAATGTTGATATTTTTTACAATGCACAGTTCAAAATTATAGCTTAGCCTTCCCTAGGGTGTCGTGTCATTTTCCTGAACTCATCACTCTTTGGGAATTTCTTGTCTATACTCTTCGTTTTCTTCATTCTCCCATTTCTTGTCAGTATGAGAGAATAAAGAGAAGACCACAGGTACACAACGGACGAATGAGTCCTGGAGCACTTACAACACAAACCGCTGTTATAAGCTGGAATCTCGTGTTTTGGAGGGAGGAGGATCTAGATGTACTAAATAACAAGATACTTCAGACTGCCAATGAAGGGCAACTCTGAAAAGGCAAAGGCAATCCCTGGAAGTATTAATTACAGTATTTCAAGCACAGCTAGGAAAATATCAATGTTACTGTGTGAAGCGTTTCTGCTGTCTTCTCTGAGGTAATGCATATCATTCCAATCATTCATACTCAAGAGGGACACAAACTGAAAGACGGCCAGGATGAATTCTGCTGCATTTGGAGACCCTATCACATAAGGGTGGCTGGGCTTATTTAATCCACCAAAGCAGCACTGGGAATTTATGTGATCATTGATTACAAATACATCATTCCATTGTTAGGAAAGGAAAATTCTGTCTAATTGAGAGAACAATCTGTCACTAATAATTACAGGCTCATAATAAATAGCTTTAGTGTGGAAAATCAGAAAAAAGCTCTGAATGAGAAGTAAACTGAGCTTCTGAAAGAGCCTTCCAGCTGCAACAGAGGATGCAAAAAGTATGTCAGGGCACAGTGAGGGCGGGTGGGAGATCCCCATGGGAGCCATCAGGGCAGGGCCTTGCCAGCCCAGGAGCAGGGCAGCTGGGGGCACCAGGGCAGCCCCAGGCACCAGGCAACTCCGTGGGGAGGGGGACAGCCCAGGCCAGGACATCAGCCCATGGATGGGCCTGGCTCAGGGGGGCAAGGGAGCTGGAGACCAGCATCCTACAGCATTGCTGGGGTAGGGACAGATAGCCCCAGGTGGGGGCTGAAATGGGGTCCTGGGCCATGGGCAAGGTGGGGGGAGGCCCCGGGGGGGCTGATAAAGGACTATCAGGCCTCTGGGTGCCCTCAGGGTCCCAACCAAAAAAAAAGCCACAACCTAGTTGTTATTAAATTGGATTTTGAAAGTCATTAATAATACCATGTCTATAATGGTAGTAAAGGACGATAATTGATGCACACAGGGTCACTTCCAGTCTTATATTCCTATGCAGTATGAAGAAATGGGGCAGAAGAAAGACTCCTAGGGTCAATTCTTCCCAAAATCAATGGAAAAGACTCACTACCAGCTGGATCAGGCACCTTAGAAGAAAAGCAGGAAAAAAATGGTGCCCAAAGTCCTATTTCCTGCTTTCAGAATGAGTTGCTCAGATGACAAAGATGACTGGCAGGCATTTGTCAGTGCTGGGTACAGTTGCCAGACTACACCTCGAGGACACAGACCACAGTCAGACATGAAGTATAACATCTGCCACCTTCCTAGAGCTTCCAAAGTCTGCCAGTCTCCTTGATGCAGAGGAGCAGTCATCTTCCACTGACTCAACCCAAAATCTGCCTCTGGACATTAAAGTATCAGCATTTAGTGACCTGTCAATAAACTTCTCAACAGCTCAAATGATGCTACACCAGTTTTAGCACAGCCCTTGTCTGGAAGCTCCCTTATCGCCACAAAGCCTTCCCTTGGCACAGTTCATTCACTCTACTGGAACTGTACAACCACTAACTGTAGAGGGCCCTTGGTACTCCTCACCTGACATGGTTCTTTTGGTCCATATTGTTCAGGTAAATAATATGTATGAGAAAGAGGACAGGAAATCTACTGGCCAGTAAAATCCAGTGAAAATATTCATGAGAAATTAATGAACTGAATGTCCTGAAGGGGATATATGGTGGCTCATGCAACTGTTTGCTCAAAAGCCATATGTTCTACACCTCCACTCTTTGCAATTTATAGTAAGAGACTCAAAAATGTTGGTCATTGTGATGCTAGAGGTTTGCAGAACATGTGTAAAAATTATGACTAGCAAAACACCCTCTGTTAAGCACAATTCTACTCTCCTGTGAAGGTACCCGATTCTCTAGATACGCAATACTGCAGTGTACTTGGCCACATCAGGGTTGTCACACTGATAAGTCCTGCAAAGCTTGACGTGCTAAATAATGGCTTTTAGGCACTGAAGTTCAGGAATATATCATACTTATAAACTCACTCTTCTACATCGAGAGAATCAGCATCTGAAGGATTTAACAACTCCATCTGCCGGAAATGTTTTTAGACCATAAAACCTCAATGTTCCTGAAATAGCAGCAGCCCCCCACAAAAAAAGCCACCCCCCAAAAAAATGAAACAAAAAACCCCAAAGCTTTTAGTACATAATTTACTGTGGTATATTGGGACTCATAAACTGGGTGATTTAAAAAGTTGTTTAAAATCCCTACTGGGTGCCCTAAATTACAGGTGTTGCATTACGTTTGAAGGTGCTGCCTATGTAATTTGGATTGAAGAGGACTGGAGAGAATGTGCTCTTAGTTGCTTTCCTACATGTGTGTTAGAGCTCTGTACGGCACAATGATGCAAGAATGGATGTTTTCTGGCAAAACTAACTGTTGATGCAAAGCCAGATGGAAGTCCATCCTTTGAATAATTTCATCTTGATATTAAAGCAACAAGAGTGAATTTACTCTAAGTTCCTTAAACGCCTATGGTGTGATCCTGTGTCACAAGGCTCTGAGGTAGGTGCCCTCTGGGCTTCCTGCTTTTGAGTTCACCCAAACTAGGCTTTGACTGTTCAAATCTAAGTTGTATTAAAACATAGGCTGGATGCAATGTTGCCTATGTATTAATAAACATTCCTTTATAACTCAGATGTGGTCATCAACTTTGTAAGAGCACATGGTGTTATTCATAATACCTTTTTGAATGAAGTGGCCAGGTGTATGTACATGCATGTGTCTTTGTGTCTTTGCATGCAATTAATAGATGGTTTGCTAAAGGGTAAATAGTGTGTTGCTAGAATTTGGTATCCATTGTGGGTTAACTAGAGTTATACTAGCTGGCCCTGCATTGACCAGGGAGGGTTGGACTAGACCATCTCCAGAGGTCCCTTCTAACCTTAACTATTCTGCTATTCTGTGATATTTTATTCAAGTACTGTGTACAGAATGAAACATACTTGCTATTAGCCATTTGGTATTTTAAATATCATTAAACCCTTGGAAGCACATTAACCGAGACACAGTGTGAGTATACATTAATGAAGTAGCTATAGATGCATTCCCATTTCAAAGCACATTGCATGTTTGTTCAGTTTTGTCCACCTGCATCTCTCATCCTTTGGCTCTTCGTCTGTGTATCCTCAGTAGCATCGTCCCTTGTCTATTTAAATCTTCGTGCACACCCACAGCTACATGCTGCCCTTTGAATTCCAATTCATGAGCAATTCACATAGGGGAACATAAGAGTAGTGTTGTCTTGTAATGAATGTGGCCCCACATTGAGACGTAGGACTTTTCTTGTTCCAGTGGAGAGCTTGCCCCGCTGTCCTTCAGTAACTGAAGACAGTCATGCAAGCAGGTGTGAGCAGCCAAAAAGGTGACCTGGTCAGAAGGGAAAAATACTGACAGAAGAAAATGCCTGCTGACCTGGGAACTAGGCACGTGCACCAGAACATCCTTGCTGATGTAGCTGGAATCTTGAGGTACAGCTGGCTACACAGAAACCAGAGACAACCTGAGCTACCATTGATAAGTGCAAAACCAAGGAAGTGTAACAGCAGCTTACCATCTGAAAAGGTGAAAAAATAGTCTGGAAAAAGGGGAAAGCATCCTTAGAAAGTAAGGGTCGGTAGGTGCTATTGGATCTTCAACTCCACGAGCTATTAGTACATGCTGCATGCACTTTTTTTCCCTTTCCAAAACAGGTCTGCACAAACTTTCTATGAGGTCCTGGACCCTCACCAGAGATGCCTGGCTGACTCCAAACTGACGCGGATCATCTTCAAAGTGAGACTCTGCCTGTTATTTTATTGGTCCCCCTCTGGGCCCACCTGTGGGGTCAGTTCAGTTTGTCCTCCCACTTCTGGGACGGATGGATCCCCTTCCGAGATCTGTTTAATGCACTTGGTACTATGCATATATAGAAGTAATCAATCATAACATAACCGTATCTGCTGTTATACTATTGATATTTGCTTCACTAGTAATAAGTTTGTAGTAACTTGTAATATCATATATATCTGCTTGATTCTGCTGTTATTGGGTGCTGCTACAATTGGTTGTTGCTATACTATTGATCACTGATTTAGTATTGATTGCTAATAATAATTTGTAATAGCCTGATATGTATCTATTTGCTTTATTAATCATAAGTATACTTGCTAGTGGTGATTTTGTGGCATTGGTGGTAATCTGCGATAAAGCAGAGTAATATTACAGAATCCTACGACCCATATTCACAATCACTATACACCTGCAGGCCGGGTAACCCTTTAGGTCATGACAGCAGGTATCCAGAAAACCGGGCACAGCCAGTCATAGCATGGACTTCCTGACTGCCAAACAATACCTGTAGTCTCAATAAATCCATTAAACCAAGAACCACATAGAATCAAAAGCTATTTCTACACTGCTGGAGGCTTCTGCCCTGAACCACTATTTCTGAATGCAAAACAATGTGGTGCACAGCATTGTCTCTGCTGTGCTCGAGTGCTGAGAGGACTTTGAGCAACAACTCAAACCACTTCAAGGATCAACCTGAAACTCTGCCAAAAACTAAAAGATGATTGGGCCTGTTCAAAGATCTTAAAGGCATACTGTAAGAAAACTTTCATGAAGGAAGACCAGTCCCAGATCCTGTAATGATGCTACCAAATTGATTTAGCGTTTCTCAGCATCATGGGCTTTTAAATTACTCTCCCATATACTCTGATAAAACGATTGTTCAACTTTTGTATCTCTTTTTCTATAAATATATGACTACAGAAACACAGTAGCACCTTGCCTTTATTAGATCATTTTAGGGTTTGATGAGCTAAATCCTGCCCCGGCAGAAG
>VYXH01013147.1:0-11735 GCA_013397275.1 Burhinus bistriatus | reverse complement strand
CCTTCCGCTCCCTTCAGGAGGGAATCACCTACAATGATGACATGTCTTTTTTTCTTTACTGAAGAGGTTATGATGTGGGGTGTAGTTTGGTTTAACCTCAGCGACACCTCCGCACACATTGAATTGTCTTCCTTATCATAGTTTGATTCCACTTGCAGAGCCTCATACCTGTTTTGCAAAGTTACCTGAGAAGGTGGGGTATTTACTGGGGAGACATGCCTGCTTCGCCAGGCAGGAACTTGTTCCCTTTGCCCCTATCCTCTAAGTTTCCTCGTTCGGATAAGCAGAGAGGGGACAAGGAATCCTCTATATCATGCAACCCATGTGCCCGTGGGGCATGGTTCAGGGAAGGTATGCTGTGACTCCAGCAGTCTATCTCCCTCTCACACTCCTTGTTTGTGAGAAATGGGGAATAATTGGGTTGAACAGTCTGATTTTGTTTCTTCCTGGACGATTTTATTTTGGGCTATTAAATGTCATCACTGCAAATTCCCATTAAAAATTAACAGAAGAAAGGTGAATTTTTTTGACTTAAGGTAGTAAAATGAAATAAATATGTGTCTGAATCAGTGAGGAAAAGATACTGGTCATACGTGCATCCATATGCAGAAGATAGCACAGTTTGTAAAGTCATATAATATATTAACTTCTGATTTGCTCTAGAGAAATTGTTCCTTGCCTCCAGCTCCTGAATGTACAGCAGCTGCCAAACACTTTCAAACCTCCCATCTCAATTCCAACACAGAAGAAATTCCACAGTGCTAGCAGATCAGATTTCACCTCAATATTTTGTTGGGCTGCTTGCCAGTGTCTTATAAAAAATATAATTACAGGCGAGACTATTGCAAGTTGAAGCTACTATACACTCCCCTTCTGTCTAGGCAACTAATATAATAAAAGTGTTATGAGATATGAAGTCTTTAATCTTATTTTCGTTTCAGTTCAAATGGTGAATTGCTGAAGGCTCCAGGTGATGCTGGGGCTACTGACGCTTGACTGCTTTAGCACAAAGCCATCTGATCCAGTACTATTTAGTTGCACACTTTATACAGCTAAAGAACTAAAATGCCTGTAAAGGAAGCTGGGTTTTGTCACAAACCTGTTATGTAGGACAGCTGCAGAGGCTCTGTAGTTAATTTTGCCTTTGCATTTCCTTCTTTTCCTCCATCTATTTGTGTTACAAGGACCTGCAATGATTAATTCAAAATGTGTCTATAAAAAGATTTTGATTCCATTTCCCATGAAAGCCTTAACTGATCACAAACAATTTCACAGCATGGTTAATTTTGCAAGGGACTTCTGGAGGTCATCTTGTCCAAGTCTCCTGTTCAAGCAGGGTCACCTAGAGCTGATTGCTCAAAGGAGGAGACTCCACAACCTTCCTGGGCAATCTGTGCTAGTGCTTAGCCACCCTCACAGTGAAAAAGTGTTTCCTGATGTTCAGATGGAGCTTCCTGTGTTGCAGTTTGTGCCCAATGCCTCTGGTCCTGTCACTGGGTACTACTGAAAAGAGCCTGGCTCTATCTTCTTTGCACCATCACTTCAGAAATTTATATACATTGACAAGATCCCCCGAGTGTGCTTTTCTCCTGGCTGAACAGGCCCAACTCCCTCAGCCTGCCTTCGTAGGAGAGATACATTGTTCTTCTCATGCTCTATATTGTCTGTATTATGCACACAGAAATGTGCATTAGCACTTCACACATTTTGGTAGCTGGAGTCTATTGTCTTTTACTCACAAGACACATATACACAGCCAAATACTCTTATTAAATGCCTCTATTAATAGCTGTAATGTAAGAAAATGCCCAGCAGCTACTGTGCTTTAACTATGTTTTTTGCCCTGCTATAGCGTTGGTAAAATTATTTCAGGTGCAACCATGTTAAAGGTCCACTTCTAGCAGCTGAAGGTGTATGGAGGGTGAACTGTGAACTATAGTGGAGAGAAGTACAACTGAAAGCAGGTCCCATGGCTACTTCAAGGCTAGTTGTAAGATACTTTTCTTGTTCTAAGGTAAAAGAAAAATTAATTTTCTTATAGCTGCCAGGTACTATAACGAATTATAATTATAGTAGTCAAAAAAGCCTACAGCATTTTTTACAGCCTTTCTTTGGGAGTATGAAGCAGATGGTCAAAACAATTACATTACTGCTAGTCTTGAAATACTGTGTAGAGCAAGAATATTTCCCTATTTCCCTGCCTGGTTTCACGGTTCAACATTTGCAGATACGCGTATCTCTCTATGTTTCTTAAAACTTTAATCAGTGGTTCTGGATGTGAAGTGCCCACCCAGAGATATGTGATTTCTACAAAGGTGACAACTGGGCACATTTCTTGTAAATAGCGGAATTGAATGTGTCTGTGACTACTTGCTTGTAGCTCATTAGGATGGCATTGTCATTTACCAAGGGCTTTCCAAGGAGTGTAGAAGTATTACAGCCTTTTGATATCACTGCTTCTGCCTTCCATCCCAGTATTTCTAGGGGCAAGGAGAGGCCTTTGTCCTTTCATATTCAAATATGAAAAGGAAATATTTCATCTCTATTAAAAGATATGCAGTGTTGCCATAAAAGCATTTGTATGTTTCTGAAATCTATGACCAAACGTGCAAAGGAAATACTAAAATTACTAAAATTTCTGGGGAACTTGCAGAAATAATTGCTCTGCCATAGGTAATGGCACTCCATCCTCCCATCAGCAGATGCATCTCCTATTACTTGCAATGGGAATTGTAAGCATGTATTAAGGAGGGAATAGACCTCAATAATATGGTTTCCATTAACATGGCTGAGTTGTCTCACTGGTTTGCTGCAAGAACTGGGTATCTGACATCAGTTCACAGCTGCGTTACAGTTACTGTGTTATCTATTATTTCACCTATGTTAGAACTCATCTGTGTTGAAGTTAAGTATATACACAACTTTTATTGGTTCACACCTAGAGTTGATGATAGTCATGCTTGCATTAGAAGATTTATAAGTGGTTTTCATTTGCACCCATTCAATGTCCAATGCAACAGAAGAAATCACAGTGCCAAATGATTTCTATGTTTGTGTTACATTTTACAGGACAGTTTAAGTAAAATAAATAAATAATCTAACTCTATATACACAGAAAATGAACAAAAGGCAGATATGAATTACAGTGCTGTAATATAATTTCAGGATTCTGGTGCCTCCATAACCCACAAGAATCATGTTCAAACAGTTTATTCAGGCACCAGGACATTGACATGAAATTGCTGACTCACAGCTGAATGACTTCTATTTTATTCAGAGCGTGAAATGCATAGTCCAGGATTTATTACGCTCAATTTAAACTACAACTCTCTTGCTGTTGCCTCTCCCTCAATTATTTAACTATTCCAAACAATTCAATTCGTAAAAAGTATGTTTATATCTCACCTATTACTAGATAAATTTGAGTAATGCCCCAAAGCTTCTCAAGTATTTTCCTTTCCAGCACCATATGTGTGCAAATAGGATGGGTGAAAAGGATACTTTTGCAGCTTCACAATTACAAAGCCCTCCTGAGTTCCAGAAGCCAAATTATTTAACTGTGTAATAAACTTGGCAACAGGGAGTAGAGCGTGGTTTGTAGTGTGAGCATGACCAGAAATTGCCTTTATTGAATATGTTTTTTACCCAACCTTGCCACTATTCTGACAGCCCTGTGTTGTTGCAGTCAGCTGAGAATGAACGCTCCATTCTGAATTTCTCTGTTGGAGCCACACTCAACCCTGGGACACATGTGCTAAGAAGGACTAAACTGGTGGCTTATCATGACCATTCTTTAAACCAAGCCTGTTGGATAACACCATTCTATTCTATTGTCTCATCCTTAATCTATTTTTGTGCTCTTCAGGATAATTCAAGCCCACACTATTCATATTGAAAATCTTAAAAGATTGATATGTGCATGATATGCGCACGATCTGGTTTTTTATCTGTCTTTCCTGTATGGTAGCAGAAGAAGCAGCAAAAAGGAAGCATATAAGGAAGTAAATTTTCTTCCACTTCTCCTTCTCTATTGTGTTTCTACTGTTTTCTCCAGCAGTAAGGAATCTCACATTTCCTTCTAGTCAACGGTTCTTCCTTCAGGGATCACTTCAGACTAGCAGTGCCATGCCATATATTCAGCATAGTGGCATTTACTCAATAGAGAAGAAAATCACAATATTTAATAAAAGATGAAAAAACAAGATCATATTTTGTTTACAAAGTGACAGGAAGCTCCATTTTGTAGGTACTAAGTGAAAGTTGTGATTTGTAAGGTGGAGAAGGGAAAGAAAGAATTTGGAAGAGAAAAAGACATTTTTACAACAGAAATTGCAGTGTTCTGTACGGTGGAGTACAACTACTGATAATCATTCAGATTTCAGATGAAAATATGGAAATAATTAAAGAAAATGTCAGAAATAAACTGCTTTGCAAAGTTTTCTTTTTAAATTACTGTGTATTCAGTGCTACTTGACTGCTTAAAAATTTATTGAAAGTTCTTGGGGCCTGCTCAGCCACCCAGAACAGCTGAGGAGCTGTTGGAAAGCAAGTCTTTCCCCTGAGTGTACACTCTACAAGATGAGGAAACACTAAACAGATGAAGTGTGGAAAGGAAACTATTTTGATGATAGCAATTATTAAAGATGCCTGTGACTCTGTCAGGCATTCAAATACCACTATGATGGGCAATAAGTGGTTTAGAACAGAAGTGTGAGGGGAGCACATTGGGCTGCTCTTGGGAATTCTCAGGAAGGGTTCATGGGTTAGAAATTAAGAACAATCGGAAGAGAACAGAAAACAAAACTTAGGAGGCTCAGGAAAAGGGGACTTTCTTCAAAGACACAGCAATATTTTCCAAAGAGCTAGCCCAGATCATATTTCCCTTCTAAATTTTCGTAATAACTGTAATCTCTATATTTACTCTGTCCCTACAGAAGCAAGAGTTTCCCATTCTCTCTTCTTCTTCTTGCTCTCAGTATTACAGCCTGCCCTTTTCTCAGTTACCCAAGGTACAATAAAACAAAAAATAAGGGAAAGAAGGGGAGGAAAATCAAGAGCTCAGACAAAGGGTACCACATTCAATCCATTTGTCTTACCCTATAACCTACAGTATAAGAGAAAAATACAGAAAAGGAAAAACTGAGTTAAGACATCCTGGATTTCTTCCTCCACTGACATTGTGAAACATTTCTAGCACCTTATACAGTACGCTTGGGTTGAATTTGGCTATTAAAATACGGGGTTAGGAAATTTAAAGTTGCTATGAAATTTAATGGTAAAATGAGTCCCATTAATAAAATGCACAGGCTATACCATTGTGAATAAGCATAAAGCTAAACACGTACTCTATTCATCTCACCTCTTCTGAAATAGTAGGGGGTACATTACCAAAAAGTGCCTCACAGCATGAACAAGCAATTACTTCTTATGCAGCGAATACCCTCACACTGCAAACAGAACATAGCTCTCTAGCCAGAGATTACTGCTTTAGGCCTAGAGCTAACAAAGAAAATAATTTTTGTAAAAAAGAAGTTACATTAATTTGGAGATATTCCGTTTAATCATTAACTCCACAGTAACTCCTAGTTGCTAGTTTACTACAGATGTCTTGGTTGCAATAAATCTTGTAATGTCTTCTTGTTTTCTAAATTGATATGGGTGTCAGTTCCATTATACAAAACACCTAGCTGAATAAAAAAAACATTGTTTTCAGCCTTAAGGCTCTAGTACTCTACCCTCAGTTTAGGCTTCTAGGTCTCATAAACAAATTAGCATAGTAATCCAGATATATGCTAATTTGGGCTGAACGGTGCTTTATAGGGCTCTTTAGAATAGCTTACTCCAAAATCAAATTCCTAAATAACAAAGACACACGGGCTAGTAGAGTTCTTTGTACACACTGTCACATGCCTTAATTCTTAATCTGCTTGAGATTTAAAGCCACATTGATACTATTTTGAGTCTAATAATAAGAAGTTCAACATTGACTTCTTCATGGCGGGAATGTACCACAGAATTATATTTTAATATAATTCACTTAGCTGTTACTTGATTCCCCAGTCTTCAAAAGGACACTTAATCATGTTCTGTGGCAAATTGTCAAGACAATCTTTGAGGTTGTTAACTTCTGAAAAAGTTATTCTAAGCCTTTTATTTTCTTAGTTAAGATGACAAAGAGCAGAATAAAAGGTGTATGAAAATTAGAGTGTAGAAGATTATTGGTAAACAATCGCACATTAACTTTGAAGAACAACATATAAAAACTATTTTTTGAAAACCTGGTTTATGAAGAAAATTGCATACAGAGGATGGATATCCTTTCCACATTTGATCTATTCTTACTCAGAAAAGAGCTGATCGTTACTCATGACCCTAATCAAAAAGAATTGCATTTTTCAAATTCTTGACAACACCAGCTTCCATCTTCCAGCAGTCTTTTCTCCTTCAGCTAAGCTGAAGCACAAAGGATTCCTTGTTATTACGTTAGGTATAGATCATTTATAGAAGTAATATGGGTGTACACTTAAAGGACAGGGCTGAGAATCCTGACATTGAAGTTCTATTCCCTCTTCCTCTCCATGCAAGCTTTGGTAAAGCACTTATTTCACTTTGTCTCACTATTCACCTTTATGTAAAGTCAACAGTAGTGCAGCACTCTTGCTGAACTGGACACTACAAAGCATCATATCCTTTGTCAGTGAATACCACAGAAACGTCAGTGAAAAAAACTCTCATGAAGCATTTGGTCAAACTTACTACACCAGGAATATGCAGAGGTAGTTTTAAAAAAAACAGAAAGACTGTATCTGGTTGGACATTACAATTATTTGAATCAAAACATAGAAAAGGACTTCATACTGGAGTTAACATCTGAAACATGATAAAACATAAAAACCCAAAAGCCCCAAATGCAGCTTATTTTGACTTATGGTTTGCATTTTTCAAATGAACACTCTGTTCTTGTTTGAAAGAACTTAGAGCCAAATTTCAGGCGCTTCAAATGGAAAATCCAAATCCCTCATACAACCTGATTTAGTACAGACTTGAATGGTATTAACAAATGTAAAGGGTTTTATTGATAGAAGAAGGCTTCATAGAGAGCAGCTGACAGAGACAGATGGCTCTGCATGCATGATTATAAATGAAAAGGACTGTAAAAACAAACTAGAATACTTTTTTTGAGATGCATTTATTTATTTACTTTATGATCATAGTTTTGCAGCAATGTTGAGTCGTATCACTACCCACTGTTACTGATTAATTCCTGAGTTATTACAGTTTTCCTCAAAACACATTAAAAAGGCAAATAATTTTTTGCTGAGAGAGTGTAAATAAGCAAAAAGTAATGGATGTTGCACGTGTGTATATACACAGTAGCATGGCGTGGTATAGGCAGAATGCTGTGCAGAACTCTATTAAGATTATTTTTAAAAGATGCTTTCTTTATTTCCTGTTTTGCCATTGAGTAATTATCAGGAAATAAATATTTTTAAATTAAATGATATGAGCATGAAGAACCTTGCATAACAATTGACAGCATGCAGCTTTTGAAATAACACCACTTTCCCCAAATAACAGAAGTATTTTAAGTAGAATTTTACATACTTAACAAACAGCAAATCCTCTGTTTTAAAATTTTAAAACTTTTCTATTGCTTTCTGTATTTCAAACAATTCAGGAGGAACTGAGTTTGTACCTCAGAGTAAGTGCACACGTAACATAGATCTAGATAATCTCAAGTTATGGAAAGAAAAGCTTCAGATATCTTTTAACTTATCTCTTAATTTTTAATGCATAATTTGGTAACTATCAAAGTAACAAAATCACGCTCTTTCTGATTGTTTCCGGTAACAAGTATTTTGTAATTCACTGAAACAGTCCTTGGGCAAATGCAGAAGAGCATTTGCTGAAGGACTATAAGGAACTGCTCAATGTCTCTGCTATAGATATCACCAGATTCACTGAATTTTGCAGCTACTGTTGTTCCAATAAGAAAGTGACAGCAAGCAATTTAAACTCAGTTGTTTATCAAGCATACACAGCTATTTTGAAGCATTAATGACATCTGAGCACAGAGAGAATTGCCAGTGCGCAGGAATTCTGAAACCATGAAATCTTTAGAATGCCGTTTTCTCTCACATTCAACTCACATGGAGAAAACACACCACCAATGTGCGAATACACAAGCTTCATGGGTTTCTGAAGTGCAGAATATCCCACAAACTCTATATACAATCATGCAATTGCTATTTTCATGCAGCACATTACATAAGAAATGGTTCGTTAAATTAATCTCTTTTTTAGTAAGTTTTAAAAATTTTCTCCAAAATTTATCTGCTTGGTTAAAGTAATTTTGGCTTTTCAATGTCTTTCTACTATTTATCTGCCTTTAAAGGACGAGTTCCCTAAAATAATGTTCAGACACTTATAGTCTCAGGATAGCAGTATTATAGAGTTTCATTTCTTTAGTTTTGTAAAAGTCTGTTTAAATTTCTTCACAGAGCAACATCTTTCATTAAGATAAAGTTTCAATTTTTCCTCCTGTGTGACAGATAACGTCTGATTTACTCCCAGTGAAATGAACAGAACCAGCCCCTGTGCACATCAGTAGAACTGGGGATTACATTTCATTAAAAATAAAATTTTATTTAGTTATTTAATTATTCAGTACATACAACATTACTGAGTATAAAATAAAAGGTCAAAGAATAAACACATTGATAAATTACACTCTTTGCAATAAACAAATACAGTTCCATATTTATATGCAGTGCAAGCAAAGGCAAACTTTCAACTACCAGTAAAGCCTTTGGACAACCATTTTACTTGTACATAGCACAGAATTTACACTAATGTGTTTCTAAAATGTTTAACAAGTTTTCAGGACCACAGAGAGATACAACACAGAGACACTTACTTATTCTCTACAGTTAGAGCAATTTAACTTTCCAGTCAAAACACAGTATTTCTTGCCTGCATCTAAAAATATATCTGTATAATATCCAAAAATTATTATTCCTGGAAAATTTATCATTTCACTGTGATGATGTATTAGTATAGCATATACAATGGTAAAGACCTAAAAGAAAGGCACAATATTTGAGAAACATCAGCATAGTTCTCCAAATGCTAATCTTGGAATGGGTAACATTTATTGCTTTTGTTAGTAAACTTCATATAAGAAGTCACATTGTTCCAAAAAAATTGCTGACTACACACAAAATTTAAAAATTATTTAGGGCAGTAGAAAACATCAACTTGGTTTAGGTCTCAATAACTCCACCTGATGATAGAATGCCTCTGTTTGAAAATCTTCCTCCAATATTTTGCGGAGTTTGCACAGATCATTTACAGAAACTTGATGGGTTAACAGAAATTATCTGCAAAGAACTAGAAATCCCTTTTAATCTTTCTCCATTATTTTAAAAATATTCAACTTAGTAAACATTTAGTCTCCATTTCTAAGATATTTTTTCCAGAGTTTCTCAGGATTAATGTGAAAGAAATAGGAATGTAGATAAACAGTCAAAATCCCTACCTTTGCTATACCAAACTAGTTACTTAGCTTGGCTCAGTATTGGACAAAACCTGACCCTTGTTTCTCTTGCACTAATTTTACATCACTTTTTTGATATTGTACTTCACAGTTCATCCCACAGGAGCAAAATCATGCTTGGGCCTTATGTTTGTACAGCGTTGCTTACTCCAGGACACATTTTGAATAAGAGATGCATATTTTCTTTTGTTCATTATAAGGATGAACTCACTAACGTAATTAAAATAAAAGATTTTTATTATTACTACTTATTTGCACCAACACTTAAATACTCTTAAGTATTCCATGATAGTATTTAACAGAAAAGCCCTGAGAGGGAGGGAAAATGTCTCAGGTTTTAGTTTTTATGACACTTACTTACCTCACTGACTTGTCCACTGTGGAAACAAGTTCATCAAACAGGACTGAAGATGAAATCTTGACACACAGATTAGGTAACTGGCAAAGGTAACTGAATTTCACCTCTTCAAGCACAGGTACTCAACCTCTTGGAGGTTTTTAAAAAGAAATGTTTTATGGGAATGGTTCTACATTTTTCTTCTTACCCTTGGATTGAAATTGCTCTATGATCCTAGGCGAACTGTTGTCCCCTCTCTCTCCTGTTCCTTGCTTACTCCTTCATTTCTCCCTCTTGCAATGCCTACATCTCTGCAGGCCAGTATCACTAACTATATTGCTCAAAGAACAGAGAAAAAGAAACATCAAGAAGGGCAAAACATTGAAGAATCAGTGTGTGTTCATTTAAAAGAAACTGGCAAAAACAAGGGTTCAGTATAAATGTCATCAAATTTATTATGAAGGGAGGGATGAAAATAACCTGTCTGTGCTCAGTGTCTGCTCCTGCTTTAAAATGAAAACTGCCAGTGGAGTCATGAGAAGAGAAGGCTGTCTGAAGTCAAGTATGATTACCTCTGCTGCATGAGGACCATATTGGTATCAGCAAGGCATCCCCACACCAGACAGAAGGAATGGGTCTGAAAACAACTCTGTGTGCAGACAGAAATTGTGGCAGGAAAGACGGGCACTGAGCATACCACCACATACAGCACCACAACCCTGCGATCTAGCAGCTCAGTGACACCTCTTAAACTATTCAGACTTTTAGCTTCTAAAGTCATTATAGAAAAAATTGAAGTGTTCCCTGGAGGAAGACTCCAGCCTCCCTCTGTGCTAAATTAGTGCTAAGGAGTCCTATCCCCATTTTCTGCACTGAAGCACAACATAAGTTGAACGTGTCTCCACTTTGAATAGGGCAACACTTCAATATCTGTAATGTTCATTCAGTTGGCAGGCAACAGGATCTCAAATCCCTTTGAATTTCACAGTTGCAAAAGCAAAAAACCCTGGGCTTTCCTCAGCTCCTTAAAAGAAGACCATAGGCGCTTTAGGAATGGGATATACAAACTGTGTCTTGAATGGATGGGAGTTTCTCATAGCAGCCTGTCACGGAGGCAAGACTGAAGACATACCTTTTTGTCATTGTATGTGGTTAGTAACAGATACTCCAAACACATTAATTTTAAACCTTTAGCTTAGGGGTATGCCTATCCCTTTGGTTGGTAAACCCATAATTTTGGATCCTAGCTGGATCTTTCATGTGGAGGGTACACAGTGTAGCTCTGTCATTTAAGATTCTGTTTAAGGCAAGAGAATCCCATGTTCTTTGTTGGATCTGGTTTACAGATTTTCTGTGCCTTTTTGGGTACCTGCAGAATGGGAGGTTTCATATAGGCTGAGGTGAGAATGCTTTAAATAAATAGTGGTAAATACTTCAGATGGTGCAATTTAAATGTTAACATTCAGGGTCCTATACAATACCCAAATAGTTAGAGACATACTCTAGGAAAGAACTGAGTCAATGTGTAGTGCTGGAAAAGATGCTTGGATCCTTCACCTCTCAGAAAGCATAGCTGAGGAAACCAGCACTGTCTTCAGTATTTTTCATTAAGAAAGGAAGAAAGTAATTATATGCATGGAAAAAGTCAAGAATCTGTGAAATATTAATGCCTTTTAGTTATAACAGCAAAGTGAATATTGCTTCAGATCCTAAATAAATACCAAAACATGAAAGACAAGTTTAAAAAAAAGCACATAAAATTGCACATAAGAATATCAAAAGAAAAAGATCACCTTGGGCACCATTCATTACAGAAATCTACTGGATTACAGAATCACAGAA